>BTPG01000008.1:137989627-137997127 GCA_036245525.1 Semisulcospira habei
CTTACGTCTGAGGTCGGCGGCACTGGCACTTTCACCATCACCGACAGCGACAACAGAGCTAGTGCTGCCCTTACGTCTGACGTCGGCGGCACTGGCACCATCACCGACAGCGACAACAGAGCTAGTGCTGCCCCTACGTCTGACGTCGGCGGCACTGGCACCGACAGCGACAACATAGCTAGTGCTGCCCTTACGTCTGAGGTCGGCGGCACAGGCACTTTCACCATCACCGACAGCGACAACAGAGCTAGTGCTGCCCTTACGTCTGACGTCGGCGGCACTGGCACCATCACCGACAGCGACAACAGAGCTAGTGCTGCCCCTACGTCAGACGTCGGCGGCACTGGCACCAACAGCGACAGCGACAACAGAGCTAGTGCTGCCCCTACGTCTGACGTCGGCGGCACTGGCACCGTCAGCAACAACAGAGCTAGTGCTGCCCCTACCTCAGAAGTCGGCGGCACTGGCACTTTCACCACCAACGACAGCGACAACAAAGCTAGTGCTGCCCCTACGTCTGACATCGGCGGCACTGGCACCATCCACACCAGCGACAGCGACAACAGAGCTAGTGCTGCCCCTACGTCAGACGTCGGCGGCACTGGCACCACCAACACCAGCGACAGCGACAACAGAGCTAGTGCTGCCCCTACGTCAGACGTCGGCGGCACTGGCACCATCAACACCAGCGACAGCGACAACAGAGCTAGTGCTGCCCCTACGTCAGACGTCGGCGGCACTGGCACCATCAACGACAGCGACAACAGAGCTTGTGCTGCCCCTATCTCAGTCGTCGGCGGCACTGGCACTGGCACCACCAACGACAGCGACAACAGAGCTAGTGCTGCCCCTACGTCTGACGTCGGCGGCACTGGCACTGGCACTTTCACCACCAACGACAGCGACAACAGAGCTAGTGCTGCCCCTACGTCTGACGTCGGCGGCACTGGCACTACCATCACAACCACCTACAACAACTGCAACAACAGTGCCTTCACCTCCGACAACGGCGGCACTGGAGCTACCACTATCTCCCCCATCGACCTCAAAGCTAGTGCTGCCCCTACCTCCGACGTCGGCGGCGCTGGCACCATAACCAACGACAGCATCGACAGCGATTGTGCTGCCATCACATCTGACGTCGGCGGTATTGGCACTCAGCCTCCTGCCCCTGCTGATGTCATGGTTATCGAGTCTGCGTGCCAGACGGTCTGCCCTGTTGTCCTCAACCCAGACCCCCTGGCCATGGAGCGCGTAATGGCAGAGATAGCTGCTCTCTCCGGTCAGCAGTTGGAGAGATCCGCCACGCCTACAATATTGAGGTGGATGCGCTGCAAACTGAAATTAGACACCTCCGACAACGAATCACCCAGCTGGAGGGGGAGAAGGAGGGATCGAGGACCGGCAAGAAAGGCATTTCTCCTCCCTCCAACACCGAGGCAAAGCAAGCCCCGGAAAAATCGCCTGCCACCTCCAAATCCCCTGCCACCACGACCACATCTGAACCCCCGCGTCCAGCTCACGACAACACTGCTATCCGGCAAACGCCCGAGCACAAGGAGCCGGTACCAACACCCCGACCCTCTCCAGGCTCTGACAAACCCACCGACCGTACTGGGATTCCAGAGCTAAAGCCTGTCACCCAGACGCTGCTTTTAGGTGACTCTGTCCTACGCGGTCTGCACGTAAAGCTGATGTCCGTCACTGGCACTGACAAGGCACAGGTCGTGTCAGTGTCGGGCCTCGACAGAGCCGGCATTCTACAGCGCCTTCATGATGCCGAACCCACGAATACAGTCAGCACAATCGTCATACACGTTGGCATCAACGACTGTAAGCGTGGGTTCGTCATCGGCAAGAAGGGCTGGAAGGATGTGATTTCTGCTGCCAGACGAGTCTTCCCCAAGGCAGAAATCTCCATGTCTTCCATCCTGCCCACGAACAACCAGCGTCAGCAGCCAGACCCATGTATCACTGACACCAACCTCTGCCTGAGGGAAATGTGCGCATCCCTCAAGATCAAGTTTGTTGACAATGACTACGCCTTCTCTACAAGAACCGGCGAGGTAAAGAGCGGCTGGTTCAGAGACGCCATCCATCCCAACAAGCGGGGCACCAGTGCTCTCGCTGTCAACATCAATCGTTCGTACTCTGGCCGCACCTCCAACAACGCAGGCCGGCCAGAACCAAATCACGAAAAGTCTCGCCACCATGAACAGCTACCTGGGCACGGTGACACACACGGCAAGTCTGGTGCCAAAGACAAAGAGCCTCAAAAAGACCGACGCTCTCAACGCCCAGTCAGTTCCAGCCTTGCACCCCGATTCCGACAGGAGCATACTGTGGAAAAAGACTGCAGTCAAGCCGACTGCACGCCGCTAGTCACCCAACATAGCGGTGGATCAAAGGCCGGAACTGCTCCGGAACAGAAGTCACAGTGGCCACCCTACGGTTACTCCACACCAACCATGGGCCCCCCCCCCCCCCCCCCCCATCTTCGTAGCAGACGGCCGACCGGTGTACCCGTACTCTAATCCCTCCGTATTTCCATATCCCCCACTACCCCCGCCCCCAGGAGTGCCCCAGCTTAGTGAAAGTGACTGCGCGGCCTTGTTTTCTCTGCTGCATAAATTTAGACCACGCGCCGGACATTAGGACACGAGTCTCTAGATTGACAGCTTGTGTTAGACAGTCATAGGACACACCCTTCTTATTTGACAGCGTGTATTTCAGACAGTTTTTGTTGTTTTTTAGTAGTTTTCTCGCAGCCTTGCCAAAGTTCTATTGTGCGTGTTTCGTGGATCTCTTTGTGACATTAATCCTCGAGTCGAGTTGAATTGAGCTTTTTTTTTTTTTTTTTATCTAGAATTACATTTTCGACTTTAATGACTGCGGTTTTGTTCTGTCCGTAGTTAGCTGTGCTTGATTTTAAAGTCGCAGTGACTTTTTTTTTGTTTGTTGTTGTTGTTTTGCTTTAAATTGTAGAAGTCCATTTTATTTTGATGTGCGATTATTACTATAATAGTAGTTAGGAACTGCAGCATCGGGCGAGCGTGCCTAGGTGCGCTTGGAAGTGTTTTTGTTTATTTTCTGATTCTTTATACATAGCTGTCGAGCCTTTTATTTTGTATCTGACATTACCAAGCAATTCGAACTCGCAGCGGATTCTGACCACGAGAGTCAAAAACATTTTAATTTTGCTTTATTGTTGTTGCTGTTGTTTTTCCTACGTTTTCTTGTCGCTTTCTTATTCATTATACATTGACATTATTTTTTATTATTTTTTTGGAATATTATTGCTACGTTTGTTCTGTTACCAACATGCCAAAATATAATGTAAAAACTGCCCCACAACGACCTGATGAGTTGAGAATTGGTCACCTCAACATTTACCATTTAGTTAATAAGGTGCCAGATTTGTCTGTGTTCTTAAACACGCCAACACATTTTCATGTTTTTGGTGTATCCGAGTCGAGGCTCAAAAGCACTGTCAGGGATAACTCCATCTCAGTTCCAAACTTCTCAGTACTCCGCAGAGATGCCTCAAGTCCCCAGCACACTGGACTAGCAGTATATATACATGATTCGATAATTAGTAACGTTAAACGACGACAGGACTTAGAGTCAGCCGAAGTTGAAAGTTTATGGGTCGAGGTGAAAACATCTAAATCCCCCACAGTCCTGGTTGGCTTTATCTATAGAAATCCAGCAGCCAACTGGGACTGGTATGATGACTTCGTAGAAATGATGGATAAAGTTAATCAAAGTAAAGATAACATTGTTCTTCTGGGCGACTTTAACATTGACCTACTTAAGCCCAAAGGGCACCATGCTGCATGGGCATCAACAACAGCCTTATTCGGCTTAAAACAATTAGTTAAAAACCCCACTAGAACCACATCTACATCCTCAACCTTAATTGATCACATTTACGTGACAAATGACGATACAATATCAAATGTGCAGGTTCCCTCCTTAGCTGTTAGCGATCATAACCCAGTATGTTGTAACGTCTCCATGAAACTAGACAAGCAAAAAACTAAAAGACATAAAACTATAAAATATCGCTCCTTTAAACATTTTAATAAAGACGAATTTCTGTGGGACCTGCACAATGCTTCGTTTACTGAGGTTTATGATCACCAATCTCCTGACAGTGCCTTGTCGTGCTGGATGGATCTGTTTCTCAGTGTACTCAATAAACATGCGCCAATACGTGAAAAACGAGTTAAACATTCCACCATACCACCGTGGTTAACAGCGGATATCAAGCAGACCATGTCATTTAGAGACAAACTGAAAAAAGAGCAAAAGTACGAAGAATACAAAACACAACGCAATCGTGTCAAATATTTAGTTAGAGCGTCTAAGAAGTCTTTTTTCCAACAAATGATTCGAGACAAAAAGGACACGGCATCTGTTTGGAAAGCTCTGAACGTCATAACAAAGGGTAAATCAGCACCCGAAATCCCATCTCATATGTCAGCTGATATATTAAATAACCATTTCTTAATGACAGCCGAAATATTGGCATTGTCAGCTGCAAATAACAGTAAACCGTATGAAGTGCCGAGTTCTCTCAGAGAACACTTTAAAAAAAACACCTATATCAAATACTTTCACCATCCCTGATATTACAGTTGCGGAAGTCGGCAGATATATTTCTAGCATGCCCAACAAAAAGTCTGCTGGCATTGATGGTATTGATAATGAAACCCTAAAAATCTCATTACCGTATACAGTAGAATCACTAACATATATTTTCAACCTCTGCATAAAGCAAAGTACATTTCCAACCATTCTTAAAGAAGCAAAGGTAATCCCAATCCCTAAATCAAAAGATCTTGAAGATATTAATAACTATCGTCCAATCTCCCTTCTGTCAGCTTTGTCAAAACCCCTTGAAAAGCACATTCAAAAACATCTCCTTGATTTTCTGGAAAAAGGTAAATTACTTAATATTCACCAGTCTGGTTTTAGACCGAAACATTCTTGTCAGTCAGCACTGACACATATTGTAGACAGCTGGCTGGAATCAATCAATAAAAGCCTGATGTCAGGAGCAGTTTTCTTAGACCTTAAAAAGGCGTTTGACCTTGTGGACCATGACATTCTCCTAAATAAGCTAACAGTTTATCACTTGGACGCAACCGCTATAGAATTCTTCCGATCATATCTCGAAGACAGAAAACAAATTGTGTACGCCCATGGAAGATACTCTAAGCAAGGAAATGTAAAATACGGCGTCCCCCAGGGATCTATTTTGGGCCCTCTTCTATTCATACTATTTATTAATGATCTACCGTTGCATATCACTAATTCTGACGTTAATTGTAATCTATTTGCTGACGATACGAGTCTTCATGTTTCTGGCAAAAAAACGACGGACATTAGCCATAGTTTACAATGCAGTCTCAATGAGGTATCTGACTGGTGTAGACAGAACCATATGGTTCTTCACCCAGCAAAAACAAAGAGTATCTTAATCGCCACGCGGCAAAAACATCAACGCCGACTACAGCCATTACAATTACAATTAAACGCTGAACCTGTTGAACAAGTCACTGAGCGTAAATTCTTAGGAATACATGTTGATGATCAACTGTGCTGGGAGACCCATATAAATGCTGTTTGTAAGACCATTGCTAAAAACACTTTCTTATTGTCCCAGCTTAGACATGTAACGGATACAAATACCCGTAAATTGTTTTTTCATGCTCATATAAAGTCCCATGTTGATTATGTCTCCACAGTGTGGGACGGCTGCAGTGATGTCCACATGAAGAGATTAAACTCCATATACAAAAGAGCTGTAAAAATGATAGATAGACGCCCCATCCCTACCACAGACAAATTTAGATATTTAAACATTCTCGGTCTACGTCAGCAACTTACATTAAACAAATGCGTCTATATGCATAAGATACTGAATAATATGACACCCCAGTATCTAACCACTAAATTTATATCTCACCAAGAACGTGAAGGGACCTCAAGAAACAATACCTTACCCCTACCACTGTCAAGAATTGACCTTTTTAAAACTAGTATGTCATTCTCTGGTCCGTTTGCTTGGAATTCCATCCCTGCACATTTGAAAACTATTACCTCAACAGGAAGTTTTAAAACAAAACTTTTTGATTACCTGATGAGTCAGACTTAGTACGTTTCTCAGGTACTGTAATATTTCCTGTACCTCACGTATTTCATACAGATGGTTTTTATATGTGTGTGCGCGTGTGTGTGTGTGCTCGTGTTTGTTTGTGCGTGTGGATGTAGGTGTGAGCGGCGCGCGTGCGTGCGTCTGTGCATGTGTGTGTGATGAGTATTATAATTATTTCTGTATAAAATGATGCTATTGGGTTTTGTATGTACATATATATTTTATAGTTTCCCTTCTTTTTTATCCTGTAGATGTTAGCAACGGCAAGTTTGTAAAATGACGATTTGTTTTCTGTCAAAACTTTTTACCGTCTCTCTCTCTCTCTCTCTCTCTCTCTCTCTCTCTCTCTCTATATATATATATATATATATATATATATATATATATATATATATATATATATATATATATATATATATATATATATATATATATATATATATAATATTTCTAGCATGCCCAACAAAAAGTCTGCTGGCATTGATGGTATTGATAATGAAACCCTAAAAATCTCATTACCGTATACAGTAGAATCACTAACATATATTTTCAACCTCTGCATAAAGCAAAGTACATTTCCAACCATTCTTAAAGAAGCAAAGGTAATCCCAATCCCTAAATCAAAAGATCTTGAAGATATTAATAACTATCGTCCAATCTCCCTTCTGTCAGCTTTGTCAAAACCCCTTGAAAAGCACATTCAAAAACATCTCCTTGATTTTCTGGAAAAAGGTAAATTACTTAATATTCACCAGTCTGGTTTTAGACCGAAACATTCTTGTCAGTCAGCACTGACACATATTGTAGACAGCTGGCTGGAATCAATCAATGAAAGCCTGATGTCAGGAGCAGTTTTCTTAGACCTTAAAAAGGCGTTTGACCTTATGGACCATGACATTCTCCTAAATAAGCTAACAGTTTATCACTTGGACGCATCCGCTATAGCATTCTTCCGATCATATCTCGAAGACAGAAAACAAATGGTGTACGCCCATGGAAGATACTCTAAGCAAGGAAATGTAAAATACGGCGTCCCCCAGGGATCTATTTTGGGCCCTCTTCTATTCATACTATTTATTAATGATCTACCATTGCATATCACTAATTCTGACGTTAATTGTAATCTATTTGCTGACGATACGAGTCTTCATGTTTCTGGCAAAAAACGACGGACATTAGCCATAGTTTACAATGCAGTCTCAATGAGGTATCTGACTGGTGTAGACAGAACCATATGGTTCTTCACCCAGCAAAAACAAAGAGTATCTTAATCGCCACGCGGCAAAAACATCAACGCCGACTACAGCCATTACAATTACAATTAAACTCTGAACCTG
>BTPG01000008.1:137999627-138022127 GCA_036245525.1 Semisulcospira habei
TACATACATACATACATGCATACACACACATACATACATACATACATACATACATACGCACATACGGCGTATAGCGCCAACTGTACGTTCAGCAGCGAGGTTAGCGTAACTAGACATGACGTAATTTTCATCTTGTTACTTCAATTGTGAGAGGTTTAGGCATACCCGCTTTTGACATCATGGACCTGCTACTAAATTCGCCCCACCGCGAAACGTCCTAAAAAGTCCCTTCTATAAAAAGAACGGACTTAAAAGGACTTTAACCCGACAATTTAACTCCTTATTTGCCGGAGCAGGGCGAACGCTAACCAGCTGCAAGAGACATAAATCCTCATGAGACCTCGCAGTCGCTTGGGGCTCATTAGGATTTATGTCTCTTGTTGTTCCTACGTTCTTTATCTCTATTCTGGTCCCATTTCGTTTGTGCTCTTTATACGAATTTCAGTGTACAGTGGTTTCTGACACGAAATCCGTTATCACTAGCAACGAAGGGGTTAATACAGTGTGTTGTACTTGTCCTTTCCAGTCGTGTTTCTTTCTTTCTTAGGAATTCTTTGCGTTTTTTGCTGTCGGCAGTCGCATTTTTCGGTCTGGATCTTGTACAAATAAGCTAAAGTTCGTATCTCTGATATCTGAAAATACCTTTCCTCCGCCATCGTTACAACCCCACCCGGGTCTGCCCTGGGGGACTTGGGTGGGGTTAGGTATTTTTTAGTTCCCAGGGTCACCCTGGTCAGCCCCACAGGGTGGGTTTTTCTCTCTATTCTGGGGCATGTGTTTCTGTCTACCCGAGGTCCATTCACCTGTATTTGCCTTTTTAAAACTCTCCCTACTGTCTGCACTGCCTGTAGCTCTTGATATTGGATGTGTGTTGCTAAATGGTCTTAGCTTTATTTAGGCCCCATGTGTTAGGTTTATTTAATGTGTTTGACCGGCTGGCGACATAGATTCAATGTTCTGTTTAGTTGTTTTTTTTTTTTTTTCACAAGCAGTGCAGGCACGTCCTGAGAAAGCCTTGTTGCTGTCGGGACGTTAAGCAATGTACAATCAATCAATCAATCAAAGCCATCGTTACAATCAATTTCCGTCATCAAACGTTGGCAATAGCCCACAGGAAAATTAAACACGTATGAGTTATGTTCACTGACATCGGCCCCGAGCCTCTGTAGAGGCTCGGGGCCGATGTCAGGGAACATAACACTTAAAGGTTTCCTAGACCTGTCGTCAGCCTGGCTCGGGGACGCCAATCGTAGTTAATGTATCTGTTTATCGACAAAACACAGTTTTGTGTGATGTGTTCTTTAAAAATACTGACCTGGCAGCAAAGTATACGTGCACATCTCTAGACTTCGTTTCTAATTTGGTGCATTGAGACATATGAGAGGGAAAATGAATACTAGTGTATGTCACTGCAACAGAACTATTCCACCACAAACTCACTGAAAACGCCGACATTTTCGAAGAGTTTTATGTAGTTTTGGTGTGCCCTTGCATATGGTCACATTTAATTGTGTGGAAAACAAATACTGATTGTATCAAAACGTGGCATATTCAGCAATAATTGCATATGGCTTACACAATTAGGGTGAAACTAATATTTCAGATACATGCCAGCGTCATGTTACCCCCTGCCAACACCTAAAACCACATATTAATTGAAAAGAAGTACCCAACGGAGAAAGAAACACGCTTAGAAAAGACGGGTACAACACAATTTATTAATATTTCGGGTAAATACCCTTTGTCAAAATAGACAAACAAACAAACATATAAACATATTAATTGCATGCATTCGCCTGCTTCACATTGAAACAGTAAATAGTGTCCAATTTTTTAACGCCACATGTGTGCTGGTCTGTGATTTTTGGACCTCACGGCTATAAGCCGTAAGGTCCAAAATCACAGATAATCACAAATTGCATACCCTTCACTAGCTTGTTGGGAATTTCTTTGCATTCTACACGCTTGGCAGTCACCTTTTTGGTCTGAATTTCTTCAATAAATACGTGTGTACCGTACGCAAAGGAAAGCAGACTTGTTGGCTTTACTTCCTCAGCGACACCCATAACCCTGCCAGGGCTAAGACGTCCAATAAGTCCTGCAAACTTTGGCTAGGGGATGAACAGTCATATTTGGCTATCGATCGAGAGGAAAGTCTTGTCTACCGAGCGATCGCTGGAGTGTACCCTTTCACTTGGCACAAAACTACAGGTTTACATTATGGAAACTGTGGAGAATGTCCAAGGGATGAACAATCCCTTGGACATTCTCCGCAGTTTCCAGTATACGAATCCGTAAATCGGAAGCAGGTAAAATGAACTGCGCGTCTTTTCACGCATACATTGGATTAAAAGTCTGGACAGAAATGCGAGTTTTTAATTCAATATTTTCGTCGAAACGCGTGCAGCCTTGACCTACTGCGATTTTCGAGCAACGCCTGTTAGCCTGGTCGTACATTCATTTTGAGGACTCTCGCAGAGCTAGCCTTAAGGACAAGCGGCTCAGGAGAAAAAACAGAGATGCCGCAGCTCAGAACCCTGGCCAGACCTTCCCCTGCAGCCACTGCGGTCGAACCTGCCTGTCTCGGATTGGCCTCCGCAGCCACGAACAAGCCTGCAGACGTCGTGGGCAACTCCTATAAAATCTTCGTTCGCGAAGTCAAGCCAAGAGAGACATTCATTGTATATGCATTATAAGCGATTGCTACTACAAATAATCGAAATGAATTAATTTCAGTCTAGACTGTATGAATAACACTTTTATCAGTTTCTAACGTTTTCACTCAGACAAGCAGGAGCAGTTAGCCACCCCTTCACAAACAAACTTAGTTGCTGGTTCAACAAGTGTTCATTGTCAAGACAAGATACCAGATGACCAAAGACAACACAACACAGGTTCCAAAAAAGCTAGTGCTTTTCTCTTCAGTGCCAGCTACAATAACATGAATCAGTCTCAGTGTTTAACCACACTTCCTACCACCACCCAACTCTATAGATCCTCACGAGCCCACGCAGTTGCGTGGCCTTGTGAGGATCTATACCTCTTGCTAGCCTCATTTTATCATTTTGTACTACGGCTGTCGCTATTGACGTCAAATTAAATTGTTTCATGAGAAACACAGTCTGTGTCCATTGTCAGGGAAGAGGGGAACAGTACAGTGTTTGTCTGTCTTAGCGCCTAGCTAATCAGGCACTATCCTTGTGCTGCGTTGGTACACAATGAAACTTCTTCTGGGACAAACCATTTTTCTCTCACATGAGGGATTACAAATGAAGAGAATATTTGTAGAACGTAGACTTTAGGAATAATGCATATGCATACAGGGAAGGAACGTAAATAGCACATGAGGAAAAAAGAAACAAATTTCATACTTGCTGGTTCCACTAACGTTGTCCTCAAGACCAAACACCATATGGCCAAGAAACAAGACACGACTGGGTCAAAAGAAGCCATGTCACCACCCCTCAGTCTCAGTCCGCAACCTCGTGACTCACATCAGGACTGATTACTTGGTTAGACCTGCAAGACAAACAGTAATAATAATAATAATAATAATAATAATAATAATAATAATAATAATAATAATAATAATAATAATAATAATAATAATAATAATAATAATAATAATAATATAATCAGCATCATCATCATCACCATCATCATCATAATCATATTATTATTTTTATTATTATTATAATAATAATAATACCGTTATTATATAGGCGCTTTTTCTCAATTTTGGGGAAATCGACTCAAAGCGCCGCGCCTGAAACCCAACACACACACTCACGAAACAGACACGGATTTACGCCATTTAAACACAGTACATGACAAACGAAGGGCCAGTCAGCTACTGAAGTTACAGAGATTTTTGATCGCTTGTATTTGAAATTTGTAAAGTGGCCTGAGACCGGTACCAAAGTGGGGGGGGGGGGGGGGGGTGGAAGAACCGGAGTACCCGGAGAAAGAACCCCCGACGGTCCGCCCGAATTAACGGTGACACTTACCAGAGGAGAAAAGTCCAACGCCGGAACCCGGTATCGAACCGCGCACCTTTGGCATTGGTGGCAGGCGCCTTAACCACTGCGCCACGGACCGCCCCGTTATTATTACTCATATCATTATATTATTATTATTATTATCAGTATTTTCATCATTTATTATTATTATTATTATTATTATTATTACATTTTTATCCCTCCTGATCTCTCGTTCATTTCTGCTACACAGTAAATGCTTGTGATCTCACTAAGAATTGGTTCCTTCTTAGTTTCATGCCGACAATAATCATCGACATTTATGTTGACAAATACAAACTCCACAACAACAAAGTAATAACTTCCAAGTGAGTAGACTGCAATAAATAATTAGATAAACAAATAAACGCATTTTTGAGGGTTCCTTGTTATGCATTTGTTGGCCGTGTAGACAGCTTTGTTAATAGCAACAACAACGCCCACAAAAAGCTAATGCTTTCCTTGAAAATGTTTGAGAGAAGGATAAATTATGTATATGACACATTGGAAAACAAAACCAAAACGAATTCCGATGGGAATAACATGCTTTGTGAAACAGAACGGTATTTTCTCTCCTGAATGAGACATGAGATGTTGACACTTGAGCGAAGATAAAACATTTTGAATCGACTATTAACTTTAGTCCCATATCCCGGCTTTTGCAGTCTGCGAGATTGCCGAGATTCCTTTGGTCCCTGCAGATGCGAATCGATGCCTCTTGCTAGCACAGATCGGCTCGTTTACATCCTGACCATGAGGAAATTACGTATATGACTGTTTTCTTGCTAATGGGAGGCATGACAACACACTCGCCTCTCTCTGTCTCTGTCTGTGTGTCTGTCTGCCTGTGTTGTTTTCTCTCTCTCTCTCTCTCTCTCTCTCTCTCTCTCTCTCTCTCTCTCTCTCTCTCTCTCTCTCTCTCTCTCTCTCTCTCTCTCTCTCTCTCTCTCTCTCTCTCTCTCTCTCTCTCTCTCTCTCTCTCTCTCTCTGGAGAGCTGCTAAGCTTATATTTCCCGATCCCGAACTCTCAACTGACGAAAAGCTTAAAACTTTAAAAATGCTCCCTCTATCCCATCACTTTCAGTTCAATAAAGGTGTATTGATGTACAAGCTGTACAAGCAGTCATGTCCACTGTACTTGAGTTCTTTTTTCTCAGAACGGATATCTGTAGCATCTAGACATGGACACCATTTCAAAGTACCCCTGCCGCGTATTGATTTATTCAAAACCAGTTTGTAATTTTCGGGAAGTTCATTCTGGAATTCTATTCCTGCAGAAATGAGAAACGCAAAGACGCTCACCTCATTTAGGGTCAGCCTCTTCAAACTAGAATCCCTGACGTAATCTAATCATTACAGTACAGTACTCAAACCAAGGGAACAATTCTGCCAGCGCTAGCCTCACCTATCTGGTTTGTGAGCATTACAGTACAGGGATAACTTGCGCGTGTGTTCAGGTGTGTGAATGTTTGTATGTGTGAAAATGTGTGTGTGTGTGTGTGTGTGTGTGTGTGTGTGTGTGTGTGTGTGTGTGTGTGTGTGTGTGTGTGTGTGTGTGTGTGTGCGAGAGAGAGAGAGAGAGAGAGAGAGAGAGAGAGAGTGAGAGAGACACAGAGAGAGAAAGAGAGCGTCTGTTTTTTGTTTTTTTGTTTGTTTTTTTTATATAATATTATACAGTGCACCATAATATCTGAGTGTCAAGAGTACATTGAATACTGCATGTACTATGTATAATGTTTTTGCCTTCATATGTGTGTACGCGATATTTTTGGGCGCGCGCTCACGTGTGTGTGTGTGTGTGTGTGTGTGTGTGTGTGTGTGTGTGTGTGTGTGTGTGTGTGTGTGTGTGTGTGCGTGCATGCTGTGTGTGTGTGTGTGTGTGTGTGTGTGTGTGTGTGCATGCTGTGTGTGTGTGTGTGCATGCTGTGTGTGTGTGTGTGTGTGTGTGTGTGTGTGTGTGTGTGTGTGTGTGTGTGTGTGTGTGAGACAGAGAGAGAGAGAGAGCACACATATACATATTTGCCTTTGCTGTATGAATTCTAATGTACTTAATGATTTTCTGTGTATTGCTTTACTTTGCATTTTTACTCATTTTATATTTTTGTGCGTACGCGTTATGCGCGTACGTATGTCTGGAGTGCGTGTCCGATAGCGTGTGTGTATATGTGTGCGTGTGTGTCTAAGTGCGTGCGTGTGCAAGTTTGTGTTTGTGTGTGTGTGAGCGTGCGTGTGCGTGCGTATGTGCGGGCGTGCGTGCGTGAGCGAGTGCATACATGCGTCAGTGTGTGGTATGTGTATGTTTACATGTCTATGTCATTTATGTAGTAGATGTAGCAACGGCAAGTTTGAAAACTGGTCCTGTTACCAATAACTTCTACCGTTGAAAAATAAAGGTTCATTGTTCATTGTTCATTGTTCTCTCTCTCTCTCTCTGAGCGAAATTTCCACTTGGTGCGCAAACAATGAAATGATTTTAAATCCTTCCAAAACGGAATGCATGACGACAGCAACCCGTCAGAAGCACCAGCTCAAGCCACTTACATTCAGCCTGACTATCCATAACGACATCGTTACACAGGTCACGGAACACCGATTACTTGGTGTAGTTGTTGATGACCAGATAGTAGCAATCGCACATAAATGTTGTATGTAAAACTGTTACCAGAAATGTTTTTATGCTTTCAAAGTTGAAGTACTTTATCAATGTTGATGCCCGCAAGTTACAATGCACATGTCAAATCCCACATCGATTATGCGTCCACGATATGGGATGGCAGCGGTGACATACACTTGAAGAGGCTTAGCTCTTAACTCGGAGAGCAGCGAAACATATCCTGCCTGATTCAGCCCTGACAACTGACGAAAGACTTGAAAAAATGAAAATGCTACCTCTTAGCAAGCCTCACCTCTTAAACAAGGGTGTGTTTATGTATAAAATCTGGAGTGAGATTCACCCATAATATCTTTGTAAGCTCTTTACCAAGGCAAGTTCAGGTTATTCTACTTCAAGACGAAACTTTATTACACCTCGCCCCAGGATAGATCTATTTAAAACCAGTGTATCTTTCTCAGGCGCACCTTTTTGGAACAAACTGCCTACATGTATAACACACGCTAGCTCCCTCTCCTCTTTCAAGGAATGCCTCCTCAAGTACTTGTCTGCTGATACATAATCTACCACAAGTATCCGTATCAAACATGTGCTTATCGTATAATCAGTGCATGATGCCGTATGGTTTGTCCATACTAATAATAATCGCCTAATTACATAATTCAAGTTTCTATTATAATCCAAATAATTTTTGCTGTCTGAAGTGAATTTTCACTATGATCCAAATGATTTGCTTCGTATATAGGTCAAAGTTATCATTAGCGCGTGTCTGTGTGTGCGCGCGAGCGTGTATGTGTGTGCGCGCGTTTCATGTACTTTATGTTTTTCGTTTGTTTTTGTATGACCGAATGAATGAATGAATTTTGTTTAATGTCTTTTCATGTTTAATGTCTCCTAATTTTTCTTTGTGTAATTTGGTACTATTAGTATTACAATTATAATCCTGTGTTTGTAGAGTAGCAACGGCAAGTATGAAAAATGGCACACGTGCTAATTACTTCATCCGTTGAGAAATAAAGTTTCATTTCATTTCTCTCTCTCTCTCTCTCTCTCTCTCTCTCTCTCTCTCTCTCTCTCTCTCTCTCTCTCTCTCTCTCTCTCTCTCTCTCTCTCTCTCTCTCTCTCTCTCTCTCTCTCTCTCTTATTTCGGCAGCTAAAAGAAGTATTGTCGAGTTTGCTGTTGCTGTTCAAACTAAGTTTCTAACGTTAATGTTTAATCAGGTCTTAGTGTGTGTGTGTGTGTGTGTGTGTGTGTGTGTGTGTGTGTGTGTGTGTGTGTGTGTGTGTGTGTGAGTGTATGTGTGTGTGTGTGTGTGTGTGTGTGTGTGTGTGTGTGTGTGTGTGAGAGTGAGTGACTGCTAACTAGGTGCTTTTTTGTTTGTTGGTTTGTTTGTTTTTTGTTGTTTTTTGTTTGTTTTATGGGTTTTTTATGCTCACGTTTTGCCTTTCCAATTTTATTAGTTTTAGTCACGCGCGTGAGATTGTTGTGTGAGTGCGTGTGCAAGGACATGATTGAAAAAAGGTCTGTGTACCTAATCATTTATCCTTGAGAAATAAAGTTTCATTTCATATCTCTCTCTCTCTCTCTCTCTCTCTCTCTCTCTCTCTCTCTCTCTCTCTCTCTCTCTCTCTCTCTCTCTCTCTCTCTCTCTCTCTCTCTCTCTCTCTCTCTCTCATAATACAAAGCACACACCGTCCTGCATTGTTCATTAGAGAACCGTATTTTTTTATTCTGATTGTTCAGGTCCCCAAATGTGGCAAGTTCTTCTCTGGTGTGTTAACTTCATTAGTACAGTAAACGGGACTTGTAAGATCCACTTATAACGAACTTCTTCAGTGGTGTTAAAATAATAAACCGTATGAAATAAAAAGGAGAAGAAGACGCAAAAGAAGAACAAAACGTTACAAATTATCTGCAAATACATAAATGTTTTTCTCTATCATGTCAGAGACATGTCTATGATTATGGCATGGAAATGTATGTCACTGTAGAAAATATTGAGAAATTGTTAGAGAAAATATCACCAAAGAAAAGCTGAGACAGCCCATAAATGAAAGATATGTAGCGAATTGTTTTCTTGTCTGTATTGCCATTTTGAAAAAGGGTTAAAACCCCTTTTGTACAAACAAGAAAATACCGAAAATTGAATATAGTGTACCGTTATTGTCCTCGGGAGCGTATTTCCTTCTTCATTGGTATTCTATATGCAGTCACCTTTTTGGTCTAGTTAACACATTCTGCCCGCGACACAGCACAGCAAGATGTGGCTCGACCATGATAGTTTAAGGGTGGTGGCAGAATAGCTTGGCGCCTAAAGGCGGCAAGCTATTCTGCCACCACCCTTGAACTATCATGGTCGATCTGTCTCCTGAATTGTAATGCAGTTTTCAGCGGATAACTCCAAAATGTGGGTATTACGTACCTCGGGCACAATGAGTAACAATTTATTGTTAAAACAGCGAAAACAGTGAACGGGTGCTATAGAACACACAAAAACCAAATGCTTGAATAAAAGGCTTTTTTTTCACACGGAATTGCTTGACCTGAGAAACGAATTTCACATAATATGCTTAACACCTATTATGAGAGAAAAACTTTTCCTTGCAGATCGGTCAGATTCACATATTTTACACAAAGCTCTCGTAGGATAGATTTGTTTCTTTGAAGACGAATGCAAGCCATCTAGACATGCTAATGTCACAATAAACCACGGCATGAGAAGTCCAGACCAAGGTTTAAAATGTAATAAATTGCTTCAAATCGGCCTTTCTAAGCGTGTTTCTTCCTCTTTTTGAGATTATTTTTATGGCGTACGAACCATTCATTCCACGCTGATATCTGATACCTAAACTCGCAGTTCGATCCCATAGCAAGTAGAACACTTGTCGTTGATCAGACCTCAGTGTTAACTCGATCAGTCAATTATCTTATTCCGTGTCTCGACACAGCCCTGAAAAGCTGTGTTACCTCCTCTAAAACATTACCCTTATAGGCAATGATTTCTCGGGTCGACGTCAGCCCGAGGATCTTTTCATAACTGGAACAGTTCTAGCAACAAACCTATAGATGGTCGAAGACAAATTTCTATGTGGATATCACAAGAGACTCAAAAGGGCAGTGGATATCACACCAGAATCACAGTGGCAAAGGTCCATGAATATCTACACCTATTTCCAGTAAAAGCATTTGGATGTTGGAATGCAGACACATTTATTAGCAGGAAAGACAGACGAAGGTCAGATGCTGTCGGTTAGAGTGTCCTCCGGTGTGCAAAGGGCCCCAGTGCTTAAATGGCATCTCAGAAAATAGATTGGAATCTTTTAGGTTGTTTGTCAGAGGCAAAATTATATTTGTTTCCTTTACGACTCACAACAAATGGATTTTCCCCAAATGTGTTGTGTAACACAAATTGGTATGCAGGGCTTTCAACTATTAATAATAATAATAATAATAATAATAATAATAAAGGGGATTTGTTAAGCGCTTATTCTAAAAGTAGCTCTAAGCGCTGATACAATGAAAAGGCTAACAACTAACACCCACACACACACACACAACATACGCACGCGCACGCACACACACACACACACACACACACACACACACACACACACACACACACACACACACACACACAAACACACATACGTGACCGTTGTGATGAATTGTGCATGGCTGGGGAAATGAACTAGTGAAAGGCAGCGTTGTAGAGGTGGGTTTTGAGAAGTGATTTAAATGAGGAGGGCTTTTGACAGTTACGGACCGGGGCGGGGAGGCTGTTCCAAGTGGCGGGGCCAAGATGGGAAAATGCACGACCGCCACGTGTTTTACATTTGAAATTGGGAAGTCGAAATTTACGTGTGTCAGAGGAAGAGCGGAGGGTGCGAGATGGAGTATACAGATGGAGTAAGTCAGAGATATAAACCGGAGAATTCAGGTTGATAGAGTTGAAGTACATGCAGGACAGTTTATACAGAATGCGTTCTTGTACGGGCGGCCAGTGGAGTTTTTCAAGGGTGGGGCGGATATGGTCAAGCTTACGCACGCGCAGAACTAAACGGGCAACACTGTTTTGCACTCTCTGCAGTTTATCTAGCTGGTTTTTAGCCAGGCCGCCGGAAAGGAGGGAGTCATATAATAGTCTATCCGTGATAAAACAAAGGAGGAGACAAGGCCTTGCAGTTGCTTCGAGCGTCAGATGGTCTAACACTGATAATGCGCCGAAGTTCAATAAAAGCTAATCTGCACATATGACTAACATACTTATCCATTTTGAGGTCTCTGTCAATGAATTATTTACCAGGGTCACCTTTTAAACTCTCCCTACTGTTTGCACTGCCTGTAGCTCTTGATATTGGATGTGTGTTGCTAAATGGTCTTAGCTTTATTTAGGCCCCATTTCGTAGGTTTATTTAACGTATTGGACCGGTTGGCAACATACATTCAATGTTCTGTTTAGTTGTGTATTTTTTCACAAGCAGTGCAGGCAAATCCTGAAAAAGTCTTGTTGCTGTTGGGACGTTAAGCAATGTAAATCAATCAATCAATCTGTCAATGAAAACACCAAGGTTTTTGACACTGTCAGAGAAAGTGATTTGATTTTGGCAGACAGAGAGACTGGGAAGACAGGACAACTGCGAAGGACGCACACCAGCTGTGATAAGCATGGACTCTGTTTTACCATCATTTAGCTGGAGTTTATTTCTAATCATCCATGTCTTTAACTTCTGTCAGACAGTTTTCCATGTTGGAAATTAAACGACCAGCTTCAGTGACGGGATCAGAATCGTGCAACTGTGTGCCATCAGCGAACTTATGATGTCTAACAGAATACTTTGAAAAAAAATAGTAGCTAACGGCTGCATATACAGAATGAAGAAAATCGGCCCGAGCACAGAATTACTCCTACGTTGGATATCAAACAGGATGCCAGGAAATTAATTAATTGGAGACAGGGGGACACGATTGGTAAGAGAAAACAAAAACAGAAGTAGGTCAAACATTGCACAGAATTCAAACATTCCGTGTGTTCACCCAGTCCGCTCAGTATGCACATAGCCATTCTGTCAATTTTCAGTGAACTACTTTGTTAAATTTGCATTCTCCAGGAAATGATTTGAGTGCTAAATTCGCCAATAAAACGGGTTTTCAATGTTTATATTTCCTTAACTAAGGCTTTCTGCTCTTCTCCGCCTTTTGTGCGATTATATATAGGCACAAGTAACAGAAATGTCGTTACGGACCTGTGTTAGAGCAGCCATATAATCGTCGCAGTGACTCAAAGTATTTTAGACAAATAATATTGCTACAAATCATCTGTGCCGTGTTAATTCTGTAACACGAAGTAATTGACTTACGTAGACATTTACAACTGAGACTAACTCTTTCGTACAAAGACGTCGCTCAGTTGCGCACACAACTTATTCAGTCACATACTTCAGCCATATTCACGTCTATCAGTAGTTGGGGATAAAAATATAAATTAGAAACCAAACTCTGCATATAATAGGCATGAATTCTCGTGCGCCTATGCAGCCTTGCAGCTGCAGGAGTTCATAGTATTCTATGCCTCTTGAAAACGGATTATCAGGCTAAAAGACTGAATTTACATGAATAATTAACATGATACATTGCAAGGATAGTGAGGATTCGTTTGCAAAGAACGACTACCGGCAACGAACGAGAGCGAAATCGCGGTAGACAATTCCAGCTTGTACCATAAGCATAGACAACGCTCTAAATATCCGCAAGAGGTATAGATCCTCATGAGCCCCATGAGGGAGTTATTTGGACTGTTGGCCATGCTTATGGTACAAGCTGGAATTGTCAACCGCCATTTCGCTGGCATACGATGTTGAAAGTCGTTCGTAACTAATGCCACACGCATTTCACAACTGCTCCAAACGGCTTCAGGATATTATGAGGATGATGGAGGTTGACCAAAGAATTGACCTCGTGATGAACAACTAACACTGGTAACAGGATAAATTGTTGAATGTCATTCACGTAACGTTTAGTTCATTTCGCAACTGTTCTAAACGGCTTTAGGCAGGCCAAGCTAGTCCACTCATTTGCGTGAGGCGTGGATTCTCGTGAACCCCTTGGGGTTTTATCCGTTCAGTGCCGAGAAAATGTGAGCACCACCCAACTAAAAGAGGTACAGATTCTCATGAGCACCCGCGTTTGCGATGGCTCAATAGGATATATGCCTCTTGCTGACGCCACTTTGAATCCATGTTCCTGAGATATTATGGGGTTTGTTTTCTTTTTCTTTTCTTTTCTTTTTTTTTTTTTTTTTTTTTTTTTTTTTTGGGGGGGGGGGGGGGGGGGGTTTGGTGTTGAATAACGATGACTGCAGAAACACAGTATGCGTCAGCTGGCACATCACGGGTTAAGAGAATCCACACGTTGTGCAAATGATACATTACCTAAAGAACTTTCTTAAGAATACGTTACAGCATATATTGTGTAATGTCATCCACATAAAAGGCCTTTCGTAACTTGGCCCGAGGGTCCTTTGATTACTGGGAAGCGACCTTGAGCCACATCCCGCTAATAGGGAGGAAGGCTACATTTCGGACAGGTTCGAAGCAAGGTCATCGAGTGAGTTCATTTATCCAGCACTCGATTATCTCGAATCGATTGACACCCAATCGATTCTTCTCATGGCACTTACAAAACCAAAGTAATAACTGACGCGAAACTTAGGGACATTGTCACATTAGTTTCTCTTAGTGCTGTAGTTATATATAGAAACCACGTTTATCAGTGTTCGAGATTACTAGTAATTCTGCAGTCAAATATAGGTTTCGGTTTTAAAGGCAAACGCCGGAATAGAAAGTTGCAGCGCCGATACTGAAAATGCGAGATACCGAAAATGTACCGAGTAACGGAATTTTCTGTCACAATAAATTTGACACCATCCCCCACGCCCCTACCCCCACCCCTATCCCCCCCCCCTGACTCAACCCACCACCACCCACCACCCCTCCAACCCCCACCCCAAACACATACAAATAAACAATGTCCAGCCAAAGTCTTGACGTGGGTACTGTTTTTGCAAAGTGCTGTTGGAGGAAACTACCGACTGTCAAATCTGTTTATTTCAGAAGAAAAAAAAATCTTCTTACACTACGCATAATAAGTATTTTAACTGCTAGCGAGTTATTTTATGCCAGTCTTGATCGCTACACTATTGTTAATCAAGAAAGCACGCTACTGGCACACAGCGAGACACAGCAAACCCTCACGTAGATAATTTAAAAACAAGTATTCGCTGCTCTTCTTATCATAAAAAAATATTTAAAAAGTAAAAAATAAAAAGATAGCAGTTCGTTCTATATCTGAACAATAGGTATGGGACGTCAGAAAAGCCATGCTGGCTCAATGGTAATGCCTGATAGTTTGCGTATCTCGAGGCAAGAACCAGTACCTACGGGCTGAAAGAGCAAACAAAATAAGAAAACCAAACTAGCTCATTTCAGAAAATAAACACACACACACACACACACACACACACACACACACACAGAGAGAGAGAGACATACACACACATACGCACACACACACACACACACACACACACACACACACACACACACACACACACACACACTGACGGACACAAATGAAAGTCAGATTACTTACGAATGTGTCTGAGTTGAAAGCAGCAGTTTCCAATTTCAGTATTAGCTGTACACTCAGACATACATACACAGGACTGAGTTTGTCAGTGCCCACATTAAAGTCATAACCATGAATTATTTAAATAAAATATGATTGGCGCGTGCCATCAATGGCAGTGTTAGATTGAGACACCGGAGCCGGAAATGAAACATTGTCACTTCTCCAACTTTCTGCACACGTAACAACGTGTTTGCCTTCGCAAACAAACGTCTGTTAGTTGACATGCAAATTATCTTAGTCTTCTGTCTACTTCTGATGTGCCACATCGATAGCGAAACAAACGATTTCCGGAAATTAGAAGCAAGTCAAAATTGCACGTTTCGGAGAAAACAGTGGAATATAAGCCCGGTCAAACATGCGATATCGCATGTTTGTCCGGGCTTTTAATCCACTGTTTTCTTCTAAACACGAGCAGTTTAACCTATTTCTCATTTCCGATCCCTGCGTAAAGAGCCCGGCAATGCCTGAGTGCTGTGAGATACGGACACTTTGCGACTCATAACGCCATTCGAAAAACAAAGCACCTTAGCCCATTGCGTGTCGGTAGCGGTTTTTGTCGCGATGATTCCTGCTGACATCATCGCTACAAAAACCGCTACCGACACGCAAAGGGCTAGTGTGTCAAGTTGTTCAAAATAATATCATCGGAGCCATTTGAAAGTCTGACTTTGAAAAAAAGACAAGCACCCCCAGCAACTGAACATGCAGTTTAGAGGTCAGTACTTAGCAGAATAGGAAACAAGTTTTCACATGTTCTGTCACAGTGTCAGATCCACACAATTGTACTTGCTTCTACAGAACAAGCCCTTTGGAAGCCAAGCAGTCAGCTACCTCAGACGTTTAAACAACAGGAGCCGACAGGCAACGTACAACAAACAAACACACTGCGAAAGTGTAAGAAACATGAAAACGTAGGTAGCATGAAGCTAAAACCATTGAAGAAAAAAAAGAAACAATGTAAAAGTTTTATCTTATTTTGTGACAGTCGGCTCGAACGCAGACAACAGCAACTGACGCAGTTGTCCCGAATACGTAGTTACAAGTCAATTGACCCTTTCGAAACTAGTCAATTAATGCTCCGACTAGAATGATAAAAATGATGCGCATGAAGCTCAAACCGTAGAAAAGAAACAAATTATGTAAAAGTTCTTACTTTGTGACAAACAGCTCCTGCGCACAACAGCCACTGATCGAGTGTCCAGAATTACGTAGTCGCAGGCAAGTTAACCCTTTGGAAGCCAGTCAATTAATGCTCCTACTGGAATAAGGCAAAAACAAAGAGAGCCGATCGTCAAGCGACCAACACACATCGAGAGTGGAAGACCAGAAGGTGCAGGCGCTAACTGAGAAACTTTCAACTACTCGACCCGCACGGCAAGTGGAAAAGGCGCCCGAGCGTTGCCAGCTAAACCCCTATGACCTCGCTCGTTGGAGGAGCGAGGGTGCAAGTAGCCGGGTCGATTTTGGCCAGAGCTTAAGATCCTCGTGAGCCCCATCGTGAGGATCTAGGCCTGTTGCAGATAGACGAGGCTGGCTGGCTAAGGGACAGGTATAATGATGGAAATTAACGATGTCCGTCGCACAGATGGGAGTGAGCTGGATCGATTTCTAGCAAGAGGTATATATCCTCATGATCCCTTGCTGAAGCAGGAGTGTGTGAGGATCTATGCATCTTGCAGATGAAGAAGAAGAGGCTGGCTGGCCGAGGGACTGGTACAAACATTGCCAGCCCCCTGTGTGACACGGAGTTTGATTGATTCTGGATTCGACAGCAGGTGCCAGTCGTTTTGTGAGCGCCGATCAGTCGCAGACTGACCCCACGATGATTTCACACGCGTGCGGAAAACAGATGAAGATTTCAAACTAAAGTCTACGAACTGCACAAGCTCAAGAGGGGTGTGCCGATCAGTGGTAGACTCACCACCACACAGGTCTCCTCCTCGAGAGAAACAGATGCACTCAACTCCAGACCTTGAATGTAAAGCAAGAAAATGCCTTTCTGTAAACCAAGCAAGATGTATAAGGTCGTATACAATCATCTGGCAAATTCACGGGGGCTCTTTGTCTGTGTCGATCATCTGTGTATATATATTCACACTCGGCGGCATCCTTCTTGGGAACAACACAGCCCAAATGAGCCTGGGGTCTGTCCATTACATATAGAAATGTCCAAGACACCCTACTCAACTGCTGCAAAGGTCTCTGAAGATCATTGAGTCGGGCCTTCCGGGTGTGACAATCGTAGTCATTGTATGATTTCGACAGTATCCTTAACAAGAGAGACACAGTTGTAAATGAGACTTGTCCATGCTGTTAATCCAGTGAGCAAACAGACAGAGCCGGCATCGGCTTTAGTTGGCCCGTCCAGGTACCAACTAAAGCCGACGTCGGCCCGATGGTCTTTGTGCACACCAGGAACATGCAAAAGATCTTCAAGAGCCTATAAATGCTACTGGAGGTTTCCTTGATCTACGTCTGTTACGAACACACCAAAGGCCGATGCCAAAACTTATTCTTCACTGGAACTTCAGCGCTTACAGATCTATATGAACCTCTAAAAGTTGCCATGTCTCGTCAATATCTATGCCTCCTGCGAATTTAAAGTTTTTGCTATGGCACGACGCCGGTCGGAGACAGCGTGCACAAGTTGGTCGGCGATTGTGCTTTGCCCACCAGAAACGTGGTAAAAAACAGTGTCTCGCAAATACAAGAAAATTGCCGTTAGACGTCGCAGAACGGAGGCGTGGCGTGCACTTGCGTGTCAAACTGAACAGTGTTTGTAGCACAGCGCGGAACAAAACGATTACAGTCGAAACAGGGAGGGATTTTGGGGACAGATAAATCACTTTGTGTAAGCCTTTTATTTCAGTTCTCTTTCTCTTCCAGCGGCAACTACGGAAGACAAGGATTTAGGGACAGACACATCGCTTTTTGCTAAACCTTTTCTTTCAGTTCACTTTCCCTTCCAAAACCAACTAAGGAAGACAGGGACAGAGATAACACCTTTTTGTAAAACTGTTATTTCACTGACTTCCAAAGCGATTGAGGGACACACTGAATTTGAATTCATTTAACATTTTGGCTGTCGGTAGCGATTTTTATCGCGATGATTCCTGCAGGAAAGGGTCAATCCATTCATCCCTGACACACTACAACAGCAACAGCATATGGACCCTTGAGTGATAGTTCAAGGGCGGAGCAGGAACTAAGATAGCTTGGCGCCTACTGGCACCACCCTTGCATTCTCATGGTTAACCTGTCCTAACCCGTAACGCAGTTTTCAGAGGACAACTCCCAACTTTTGGAATTGCTATCTGAAACGTCAATGTATTATTGGTATTTCTCACACTTTGTATGCAGACGTATGCTTGCCTTTGCCGAGAGACCGCAATGAGCAAAAGGTCCTGGGGCCAACGTAGACTTTTTGGCGTACGTTTTGCTGACAGGGACTCGTCATCCCGGGAGGTTTAATCAAACACTAGCCTTTAGCTGTAAAACATTACTACACTCCTCCGATCTGTTTTCTGTGCTAACACCAGTAACGGTATACTTTTTTAAAAAATGCAACACCTTTCATAATACATTCAAACATATATATGGGGGTCCACCGAGGGGCTGTTAAAATATGTGACCTTTGACAGGTGGTCACCTAGTACAGGGCCATGTAAGCAGCCGTAGGGCTAAAAGTGGGTGGTTTCCTTGTGGTGGTCACCTAGTCAGGTTTCACAGGAGCTACGTACTGCATACTTTTTATTTGACCATTTTCTAGTACACACACACACACACACACGAAAACTCAAATAAAACGTGGTATGATTGTATTTGTGAGCTGGTCTGCGATTTTGGACCTTACGGCCTGAATGTCGTAAGGTCCAAAATCACAGGCCAGCATACATTTCCTCTGTTCCTGAGCCCCGGGGGTCTAGACCAAATTTCTGTCACTTACCCAACAGCCAGGCAAATAGAAAACCGATTTGTCAGTATACAAGGCACGTTCTACCGGCAACCGCTGTTCCTTGGTACGTTGATGAAGTGATATTTCTCATGCCGTGACCTGATTCGCTCGCCTGAGGAGTTCCTTCCCTTGATAGATTTGTTATTTCCGTAGTTGCCGTCAAAGTGTCTGCCCTTGAACTGTAGTAGACTTTAGTCCATAGCCATTCGCTAAAAAAAAAAAAAATTAAAAAAAAAAAATCTTCTGCCAGTAAGGACTGATTTTGAAATCATTGTAAAGTCAACGTCCAAAGATCCCCATTCGCCCAAAGAACATGGATATAAAGTTGTTTCAGCAAGAGGTATCAGATCCTCATGAGACCCCGCAATTGCGGGTGCTTATGAAGATCTATACCTCTTGTAGATGCATGGTGTTCAAATGTTAGTGAAGGTCTTAAAGTCGTTGTCTTCTTTTCTCCTCGGTCATGAATTCTACAGTGGGCATTGTTGTATTTCAGTCCAACATTGTCAGAAACCGCCGAATTTGTTACATGATATGGCTCTTTTATGACAATTTTATCATGATCTGTGACCTTAACAAAAACACCTCTGTATTCATCTCTTGCACTTGTCGTCAGATAAGAAAAAATTCATTACGCTCTTCCACAGAAAGATGAATCGTTTGTTAGTCTGTTTTTAAGCCTACATTGGTACAAAAAAGACGAACCCGTTTCACACCTACCGAAACAATTGAAGTCATGTAGAGGTCATTCAGTTATTTAAATACGTGCACCGAAATATTGAATATTTTTCGTCCTATTTTTTTTTTGTGTTCTTGACCCCAGGAATCTCCATAGATTTTATTATTAATTTTGTACCAGAAATGTGCAATATTCTTGTGATAAACAGCTCGATGGTACGATCTCATTATCATTATTTTTTTATAATTATAATTAGTAGTAGTAGTAGTAGTAACATTATTATTATTATTATTATTATTATTATTATTATTATTATTATTATTATTATATTATTAATATTAATATTTAGAAAAATACAGGGGCTGAGTAATTTTCTTTTTCCCTAGAGAGAACTTTCCGAGAGGTCTTTGCTACCGTAAAAAATGGAATCCACTCCTGTGCGTGCGTGTGTGCGTGCATGGTGAGTGCGTGCTTAACACAATGAAAATCTCGGGTTTTTAAAAAATAAAACAGGACTAGCTGTCTTCTGCCTATCACGTCTATGTACAGGTCGTGTGTTTGGACCTTCCCAAGAAGAAGAATTCTCGGGCAGACGTCGGTCGCAGTGGTCCCGCGCAAAACAGTGCGCGGGCCCACTGCGTTCGACGTCTGCCCGAGGGTCTTTTGCTTTCAAGGTTCCATACAAAAAAACATAATGAGACAAATAGTATTGTCCTTATCCGTATGTGTTTTTGTGTGCTGGTCTGTGATTCTGGCCCTTGATGCGGCGGCTTTAGGCCCTTATGTATTTCTGTGCTGGTCTGTGATTTTGGACCGTACGGCCGCAGGCCGTACGGTCCAAAATCAAGACAGCACAGAATGGTATAAGGGCAGATCTGTGTTCAGCCTTGAGGCGGGAACCCATTTTCACTGTTTTCAGGTCAATACTCTGTTGCCCTTTGCAGTCTCTAGTGACAAAATACCACGGGCCAAACGAGGGGAAAAAAACACCCGCCACACGTAGTAATTGATGAGCTTTAAAGACTGAGGCTTAAACACCGTGGAATTTCACTCCAAAAATAGACAGTTTTGTGTTCTGGTTGTTCTCCTGGGATTGTTCGTTGTCAACCGATTTTTCTTTCGAGTACAAAAGACCGAACAGTAAAACGATTTTGCAAATAGTGAAAATATACTGGGTCCAATGATATATGCAAATAATATTATTTTTATTTAGGGTATATGCAAGTGGTGTAGTTGACGGACACAGTTCGTGCTGGTATGTACATGTAAATCAAAATTGATTCGCCATGGGCAACAACAACAAAAGTGACAATGCAAAGTAACCTCTTGAATTATGAAAGATTCTAAACTGAGTGTAGGATCTTTTATAATACAAGGTTTTACTTCGCTCGTTATTAGAACAGTCAGCAGCGTGAAGGATGTGTTGGGGTTTTTTATTCTCCAGAATTTCATTAATTCTTATTTTCTTGGAACACAAAAATAATCACCTTATTCACAGCGTTTTACACGAAATGAAATAAATGTGGTTGCAAGGAAACCAGTTAAAAGCTAGTGGGATTCAAATGAAAAGGATTACCTGGCCCAGACAACTGATTCAATGACACATCAGTAACTAGTGAATCGTTATAAGGTACCCTCTAAAATGGACACGAACATGTCACGCATCCTCTCGCCGTTCCATGAAAACATAAATTGCATTATCTATTAACTCTTCCGCTGTCAGTGATCACGAATATCGCATCAGAAAACACCGCATACTGACCGACATTTCTTTTGAAAAGCACAAAATGAAATGGAATCAAAAACTGGCACAAAGAACACAGGACTAACAAGAGACATAAATCCTCATGAGCCCCCGCGACTGCGGGGGCGCATGAGGATTTGCCCGAAGCACGTATTTCCCAAAACATTGGAGGCGTCATTTAACGACTTTGCGCCTGTTGCAGGAGATGGATCGACCATAATAATTCAAGGATAGTGCCAGATTAGCTGTAGTGCCGTCAGGGCTGAATGGGTTAAATAAGCTCAGATATACAGAAATTGTTTTTCTGTTTGTATCACGTGCCGATCCTGGCACCAGTTGTCCTTAATTAACAGTCGCAGGCTATACCTTTTCTCCTTGTAAGCCGGATGATACGTATAATGCCAGGAGGGAGAGACAGACGAAGTGACAGCTGGAGCTTTACTTACTGAGGACCACTCGAAGGTCTAGGAAATATGAGATTCACAGGCACAATTAATGGAAGCCACCGCCGGGCAGAGAGAGAGAGAGAGAGAGAGAGAGAGAGAGAGAGAGAGAGAGAGAGAGAGAGAGAGAGAGAGACGAGAGAGAGAGAGAGAGAGAGAGAGGCACACACACACACCGCATTAGCCTATTACCCGATACAATTTCGGCCCAACAGGGCAACAAACAGAAACCCCGCAACACTTTATGCGACTTTGCTGAGCCCAGCAGTCAGACAGCCTCTTGAAGAGGTATCGAGACACACTATCGAAGACTCGTCTTCTTTGAAGGAGATTGGGAAAGAATATTATCCGAGATAAATATTTATATACCGTATTTGTGCAAAAGGCAGCTCAGTCAGCATCGCCAAAACCCGATGCGACTTCACGAAAGTAAAAATACATTGTCCTTCAGACAGAGAAATTGCAATCCTAAATCAATCAGACAATCAGTTAATCAATCAATCAATCAAAAGGATTAATTTTTTGAACATCCCGGAACACATACCTTATAGCTTACAGTAATAGATTGCCTGACAACTTTTGGAGCCTCGGGGCCTGTCGACCAAAAGGGAAATGAGGTATTTATAGATTATTTCATCGGTGCTTGATACAAAAAGATCTCCCCTCGGGTGGTTTCAAACCCTTATCCTTCGAGCAAAAATGAGTAGGATAAGATTGTAACCCCTTAACTGCCGGGGCAAGGCGAACGCTACCCAGGTGCAAGAGACATAAACCCTCATGAGCCCCCGCGACTGCGGGGGCTCATGAGGGTTTATGTCTCTTGCTAGTGGTATGTTTTTTATGCCCATTTTTGGTCCCATTTTATTTGCCTTTTTCACGCGAATTTCGGTCGGTGTGCGGTGGATTCATATGGTTATCACTGGCAGCGAGTGGATTAAAATCACGACATTGTGAGATTCAACTTTTCGGCGTGAATTCGCAAAGAAGGAGGCCCGAACCCTAAAGGTGATTGCCAAAGAGGGAGACGTATAAGAAAAGAGAATAGAGACGACTCGTTTCCAAGCGTGAAGTCACGATGGATAACTAGATTCTAACATAAGCATGGACAACACTCCGAACACCTCCAATACGCATACATCCTCATGAGCTCTCCGGCCGCTCATAAGGATCTATGCCTATTGGAGATGTTCAAAGTGTTGTCTTTGTTTTATGATACAAGCTGATTATCCGCCGAAGTATCGCGTTCGCTCTCGATCACTGTTGGGAGTCGTTCGTTTCAAACGAAAACTCACTATTATTTGGAAGAAACTACCAAGTAAGTAGGAAAAAGCACTGTCAGGGGAGAGAATTGTGCATTATCGACCA
>BTPG01000008.1:138027127-138079627 GCA_036245525.1 Semisulcospira habei
CGCACTACTTTTATTTGTACCTTTGGTTACTAAATTTATGGCACGCCATACAGTGGAGGAGTCTTTACATTGCTTAACTACCTTACTGAAGAGAGATTTTTTGCTTCTAAAACCATTGATTTTACGCAATTACGCTGTGTTTTGTATTCAGCAAAACGCTTCGTTTTTTTTTAGCTCGTCCCTGTGTTCCATAGCCTCTATCAGATCCGCATTTAGCCAGGGTGGTAAGGCGGCGTACTTAACTCTCTTTTGCCCTCAGGGGCGCGTGTTTATTCAGCACACCGAGAAAGACGCGGTACCAGGTGTCTAATGCTTTGTTCGGGTCAGAGAGAGAGAGAGAGAGAGAGAGAGAACAATGAACAATGAACAATGAACAATGAACCTTTATTTTCCAACGGTAGAAGTTATTGGTAACAGGACCAGTTTTCAAACTTGCCGTTGCTACATCTACTACATAAGTGACATAGACATGTAAACATACACATACCACACACTGCTGCATGCACTGCTACATTCGCTCACGCACGCACGCACCACGCACATACACACACACATACCCACACACGCACTCAGGTACGCACGCATGCACATCGCAACCCGCGCATGCACGCACGCACACACACACACACACACACACACACACACACACACACACACACATGTACACCGCAATTCAGTACGCATGCACACACGCACGAACACTCACACACACACACACACACACACACACACACACACACTTACACACGCACGCACTCAGGCACATACGCACAAAAACAAACACACGCTCTCGGACACGCACTCCAGACATACCTACCCGCATACGCGTACGCACAAAAGTATAAAATGAGTAAAAATACAAAGTAAAGCAATAAACAAAGAATCATTAAGTACATTAAAGTTCATACAGCAAGGGCAAATATGAATGCAGGTGCTATCTCTCCCCCCCCCCCCTCTCTCTCTCTCTCTCTCTCACGCCGACACACACACACACATACACACACACACAGCATGCACGCACGCGCACACACACACACACACACACAGAGTCACACATACAGTACACACACACACACACACACACACACACACACACATACGCGAGCGCGCGCCCAACATATCGAGCACACACATATGAAGGCAAAAACATTATACACAGTACATGCAGTATTCAAAGGTACTCTTTGGCATTCAAATATTATGGTACGGCTATGGGAAAAAGGGACTCTCTCTCTCTCTCTCTCTCTCTCTCTCTCTCTCTCTCTCTCTCTCTCTCTCTCTCTCGCACACATACACACACATACACACACACATACATACACACACACACACACACAAGCACGCACATGTACACATCTGAACACACGTGTAAGTTATCCCAATACTGTAATGATTTGATTACGTCAGAGATTCTAGGTGTTTGAAGAGGCTGTCCCTATATGAGGTGAGCGTCTTTGCGTTTCTAATTTCTGCAGGAATAGAATTCCAGAATGAACTTCCCGAGAATGACAAGCTGGTTTTGAATAAATCAATACGCGGCAGGGGTACTTTGAATTGTTGTCCATGTCTAGAAGCTACAGATGTCCGTTCTGAGAAAAAAGAACTCAAGTACAGTGGACATGATTGCTTGTACAGCTTGTACATCAATACACCTTTATTGAACTGAAAGTGCTGGGATAGAGGGAGAATTTTTAAAGTTTTAAGCTTTTCGTCAGTTGAGAGTTCGGGATCGGGAAATATAAGCTTAGCAGCTCTCCTATGTAGGGAGTTCAGCCTCTTCAAATGTACATCACTAGAACCATCCCACACTGTTGATGCATAGTCTATGTGCGACTTGACATGAGCATTGTAGAAAAGAAGACGCGTATCTGTGTCAGTAATTGTTTTCAATTTTGACAACATATACAGGCTTCTGGAAACTCTTTTGCACACATTATTAATATGCAGTTGCCATTTAAGCTGATCATCTATAGTGACCCCCAAGAGGCGGTGGTGTGATACTTGCTCAATTGGGCTGCCGTTTATAGACAGACTAAGAGAGAGCGGGCATAGCTGGTGCTTTTGACGTGTGGTTATAACCATGCATTCTGTTTTTGACGGATTCAGGGACATGGAGTTGGAATGACACCAGTCGGTGACCTCGCGCAGGCTTTCCTGCAGACGCGTGTTAATTGCAGCTACATTTTTGTGAGGAGTGTGTAGTGTGCAGTCATCAGCAAACATGTCACAAGAAATATCGCGGCAACTAATATGTAGTGGAAGGTCATTGATAAATATGCAGAACAGCAATGGCCCGAGGACAGAGCCCTGAGGCACGCCGCTTTTGACGTGACCATACGAGGAGTAGGATCCATTTAACAGTACTCTTTGCTTCCTTCCGCTTAAATATGAAGTGAACAATGAGACAGCACCTGCATTGCAAAGATATGCTTGAAGTTTTGACAAAAGAATGTTATGATTTACAAGGTCAAAAGCTTTCTTAAAATCAATAAAGATCGACCCAGTTATTTGGGAGTTATTTATGGATGCTAGCCACGCATCAATAAGTCTTGTTAGTGCCGTGTGGCAAGAATGCTTGGGGCGAAAGCCGGACTGAAATACGTGCAATAGACTACGACTCTCCAAATATTGATAAAGGTGTTTGTGCACTGTCTTTCAAGAGGTTTGGAAAGGCTGGATAATATTGAGATGGGTCTATAGTTATTAACATCAGACAGATCTTTTGATTTAGGCAAAGGGATAACCTTGGCTTGCTTCAGTTCTGATGGAAATATATTTTGTTGGATGCATACGTTATAAATATACGTTAACGATTCTACTGTATAGGGAAGGGACAGTTTCAGGATTTTAGGACTGATCTCGTCAGGTCCCGATGATTTTTTGTTTTTCAGTGACCCGATCAGTTTTCCTACTTCATACACAGCTAGAGGCGGTATAGAGAAGGGGGGTTTGTCCTTAGTCTTCTGCTTACAGAAGTTAAGCAGGGACTCCGGGCATGTGTAAGACGTTTTTCCGCTTGAGGGTATGATTGACTCGGCAACAGACAAAAAATGTTTGTTAAAGATGTCTGCAGTAATACTAGAAGGAATGGCTGACGATTTCTTGCTGTTACCTCGGGTGATGAGATTAACTGCGCGCCAGAGTGCGGCAGTATCTCTGTCTTCTTTAATCATTCGTTCAAAGAGAGACTTTTGAGCCCTGCGTACCATAGACTTGACACGGTTACGTTGTTTTTTGTATTCGTTAAATAGCTTGTGTCTTCTTAAGTCATTTCTCAATTTCATAGCTTCAATTATTCCTTGCGTTAGCCAAGGCGGTAACGTGTGGTTTTTTACCCGCTTTTGCCGTAAAGGGGCGTGTTTGTTAAGTACTCTTGTAAAGAGTCGATACCAAATAGTCAGAGCCTTTTCAGGGTCAGTTTCGTTATTAACGACATTAAATGGTGTTTGATCAAGGTCTGCTAGAAAAGCAGACTGATTAAACTGTTTAAATGAGCGGTACGTTATAGTTGTGTGCCCGTTCTTACGATGCACTGGCAGTTTTGTTGACCAGGAACACACAGTAGGAAAGTGATCACTGATGCTGAGGTCAGGAACACTAACATTGAACACACTAAGGGGACGGTTGGTGTAAATGTGATCAATGAGTGTTGCGGTTGTTTTTGTGATCCTAGTAGGGGCCGAAACTAATTGTTCTAAGCCGGTTTGTGTGGTGATGCAATCCCACGCGGTATGGGGCTTTAACATATCTATGTTAAAGTCGCCTAGTAGCAACGCATCACAGTTAGGTAGGCCAACTTTTTCTACTGCATGCAAGAAATCGTCGTACCATTCAAACTTGGCTGATGGGTTACGATAACAAAAGCCGATGAAGACGGGTTTAGTTTTTGGAGCCCTAAATTCCAACCAAATGCACTCAACTTCCGGAGTTTCTATGTCCTCACGCCTTTTTACTAAATGTTGGACTGAGTTATGGATGTAAACGGCAAGCCCAGTCTGACCAAGTACACGAGGGTCACGTCGAGTGATGCTAAAGTTAGGTATGTGAACGGCTTCATCGCTTATGTCGGAGTTAAGTCGCGTCTCACTAAGACCAAACAGGTGGAATGGTTCAGACGAGTTTAGAAAAACATTCAAATCGGCCACCTTGTTAAAAAGATGGTAGATGTTCAAGTGACCAGTTTGAAGGCTTCCGTGTGTCTGAGCATTATGGGTCATGTTGAATTTTAACTTTCCCAAATGAAGTGCAACACAATACAAAAAATATATAAACAGAGGGAATAGGGAATAAAGTTTCAATGCAGTAAAGCGCGGCTGAAGTTATAGCACCTCGTATCAAAACGTCACAAATGGTGTCCAACACAGCGTTATCAAATGAAGATCGCTTTTGATTAATAGTGTATCCACGTATTAATGCTGCGCAAGCTGTCTAAATAAATGAACAAATGGTGTAGCCTGCGATGTGAAGTATCGTAGGCTGAACACTTGAAACCGTACTGTCACAATGAAAACTTAGCGGAGCTTTGGTAATCAAACCAGGCGAGAAAATCACAGAATTTGAGGCACACAGTCAATCACTGCTTTGGAATAAATCACAAGCGAACGCAGAAGAACCGTATATAAAGAAGCACACGTAACACTGACGTAATAATGAACTGCCTCACACACCCACGGTGAAATCTGCGAAGCACAACGGTGAAGGATCACTGATCACACGACACTGAATTACCAACCGCGTAAGTAGCTGACGTATCCATTGGCACCATTCGCTGTGGGCACCTGGCATAACTGGTGGTACGGTGGCAGACTATTAACCGGATAAGCAGATACACTGGTTGCTGGGCGATGATTCGACCACACACCATGGCAACCATCCGGGTACTGTGGTTGTTGCGAGAGAGAGAGAGAGAGAGAGAGAGAGAGAGAGACTAACTTTAGTAAATTTTAGTAACTACATACTGAAGAAAACAATGGGAGCAGACAACACAGCTATTAATCTGGAAAGAGGGACAGGTTAAAAAGGATATTGTGAAAAACAAAAGGTATTACTTGAGGTTTCACAATAGGTGACGGTGAAATTACGTAGTTATCAATAATGATTGACAATAAAGGGTGGGTGAGCAAAAAATAAATTAAAAAAAAATAATAATAATAAACAAAACAAAAAGGAAGATTTTAAAAGAAAACGATTCTGTCGGAGGAAAAGAATCGGTTGGGGGCTGGGAAAGAGGACATAAGTAGGCTGCACACAGCTTTCAAAAACGTTAAACATTTAGAGCTTAACCTTTCGTTTCCACCACGACAGAGACTTTTTAAAATAATTCCTGAACAAATGTTGCCCCCAGCTGGATTCAAACCCGCGACCTTTAACTCATTCAGCCCGACGCACGTATTTCCCAAATTTTCGAGGCGTCATCTAACGACTATGCACCTGTTGCAGGAAATGGATCGACCATGATAATTCAAGGGCAGTGCCAAGCTAATCTGGCACTACCTTTGAATTATTATAATGGTCACCCCATCTCTTGCTGTAGTGTGTCAGGGCTGAATGGGTTAAGGACGAGTGTCGAACGCTCAACCACCTGAGCTACCCATCTTCCCGCACATAGCTTTCAAATCGAGAAGAAAGGAAGACATAATTATACAGACAAACGTAAAGAGCTGAAATGAAACTCTGCAAAAGATATAGCGTTGGGAAAGAGCAGGAGAAAATGGGGAGAGAATGGGGGGAGGTGGGGGGGGGGAGGCAATGTGCAGAAAGTGGGGCTAAGAAGACGCAAGATTACGACAGGTCGAAGATTTGGATCCCATCATTTATCATCATCGACCCGTCATAGCGTTGAAAGTTTATGATGGTTTTTTGGGCTGTCTCTTTCAGAAAAACACATCGATTGCCGGGGGGCTTCTTCGTGGCGCTTTTTTCAACCTGCGGGTATGATGTGTTCCCAGAACCGGACTGAGTTTCCTAGCTTAACCTCTTCCGTCACAAGAGGCATAGATTCTCATGAGCCCCTGCATTCGCAGGGGCTCATGAGAATCGATGCCTCTTGTTCGTTGAACCAGCCTCACTTTCTTCTTAAATTATGACATCGTGCGGCGATCGGCTTAGAACAGACAAAAATAAAAACTGAAATTCTATCGGGAGTGCCTCAGCATTAGAAGCGGACCCCTGAGAATAAAAGAGCTCTTAGCGCCACAGCACAATATTATTTTTCATCATTTATGAAATTGGGGAAAGTGTTTACCCATGCATTATTTTGCCCTTGTGTGTAAATTTCGGCATTAGCAAAATAGATAAAATAAAATAATGACAAATTTAAAAAAATGTTCATTTAATCTCAGAAAATTGTGAGTTAATTTTTGTGTGTGGATCTATCTAAAAACGCAAAACTGTTCATTTACGGGCTTAAATGAAATTGCTTTTGATAAGGTGTACTCGTTTACCCATGAGTCTATCAAACCAAGATGATACACTTACTATTGCAATGAAACGTCCGGCGCATATATACATAAATTTGAAGTTATAATGCGTTGGCGGTGATTTACGTCCCGTTCTTCGAGCCTTGATGATAACACGTAGGCCTGGATCCGAGGCTCTGTCAAGGAGCCAGATTTGCCTGTCAAAAAACAAGACACGGCACATGTTTCGATTAAGATATGTGTACATACATTTGAAGTTATGCGTTTTGCCAAGTGTTTTGCTGGTGATTTGCGTGCCGACCTTCGAGCCTCGGTGATGACACACACAGGTCCTGGCTCCGTGGCTCTGCCGAGGAGCCAGAATTATGTGTCAAAAACAAGACACAGCGTATGTTTTATCTAAGATAATTATGTAACATAATACACTACTACTGCACAAATAACATGTTCACACAGACGGCAAACCACAATCGAAACAAAGAAGTATTATGTAAATGTTCAACTGAACAAACTGAGTTCCATATGCCTGATTTTCCAAATACACATTAGGGCTAATTTAATAAGATGAAGTGCTGATTTTTTTTTTAAGACAATGACTGAAAAAGGGCAAAGAAGAAGATGCTTAAACAGAAAAAAAGAAGGAAAGCGCAACTTTTGAAAGGGATGAAATCTAGGAAAGGTTACGGTTTTTCCAAAGACTTTGAAAAGAGATTAAACACTGTTCGAACTCTGAAACTTCAAAACGTGACTGGCTATCACGAAATGCCTTTAACCGAAATGTTGTTAACCCGTTCAGTGCCGAGAAAATGCAAACAGCACCCAACTGCAAGAGGTATAGATTGTCATGAGCCCCCGCAGTTGCGGGGATCTATGCCTCTTGCTAACACCACTTTGTATCCATGTTCCTGGGACATCTAGGGGTTTTGGGTCTTGAATCAACGAAGATTGCAGTACAGTCTGCGTCAGCTGGCACTGAATGGGTTAAGCCGATAACTTCCTATGTCTGAGAAACAGAGATCTCATTGCAATATCGTGACCATTCCTTACAGCAAGAGGCATGGATTCTCATGAGCCCCTGCGACTGCAGGGACTCATGAAAATCTATGCCTCTTGCAATTAATAGACTTATGAAAGAACGGGTCATCATACAGAACCCGTGACAAACTTGCTGGCCCTCAATGGCTTTCGGCGGTCAAAGGCTTTGGACAATTTTAAGCAAGATGTAATGGGAAAAACGTGGATGGTTGTGATGAGGTTTCAAAGCACGAAAGAGGGCTAGAACAAAAATGATTCTGTCTCGGACTGAAATGGCAAATAAGAGTCTAGTTGTGCTTTTCTTTTTTCTTTCAATATTTCACTTAATTCGGAAAAAAAACAAACGATAATCATGTTTTCTGGTCTGTAATTTTGATTTTAATGCCTATAGGACCATAAGTAAAAAAAATGACAGACCAACAAATTCTTAATTAATCCCTTTGCTGCCAGTAACCACGAAGTCTGCGTGTGAAACGACTGCACATTGACCGAAATTCGCGTGAATAACACAGATGTATACAGGACAAAAGTAAGCATAATGAACAATTGATAAACAAGAGACATAAATCTCTTTATGTCTCTTGTTAATTTATATCTCTTGCAGCTGTGTCACGGCAGTTAAGGTGTTAATGTGTATGATAATTCATGTCGAACTTGTTCATGCCCCATGCCACTCACCTTGAGATTCGCGAACCGGTCACAGACTTCACTGATGATCAGAAGAGGACCTTCAGCATCATGCCTCAGAGCGAGACATTGTCCGTCATTCTACGGTGTGCGCAGGAAAAAAAAAATGTGTTCCTCGTCCTAATGTAAATCTTTCAAGTTCAGTTCACTTCGTTACAGAAAACGATTATTACTGAGGTCTAAAATGCCGCATGTGCTCCATCACAAAGAAGTTTCCCACAATGATCTTGATCTTGTGCAAGGGAAGGTATGGTTATGGAAACAGTACCACTCTCGTTTGTTGGAGTTTACTATCCTTTCCGAAGCCTTTCACTTTCACCTCTAATTCGAAGGCGGCTAACAGTAGTCAGGTTTCGTTTGCAACGAACGACTACCAACAAAAAACGAGAGGAAAATCACGGCGGGTGACAAGCGTGTTCTATAAGAATTGACAACCACTCAAAACATCTCCAAGAGGCATAGATCCTCATGAGCCCAGAGGTCTCATGAGGATCTATGCCTCTTGGAGATGTTTGGAGTGTCGCCCATCCGCCCTGATTTTGCTCTAGTTCGTTGCTGCCAGTCGTTCGTTTCAAACGAAACCTCACCAGTAGGTCTGGTCCAAGACGACATGAAATTTGTCCAATTGAATACTCTGGACCCCAGAGGAGAAACTCTTACGTTTGGGAGGTGTACGAAAAAAGACTAATTTGCAATTCCAACCAGAGGGTCGCGTGGCTTCATTCATTCAGCCCAAACTCTCTTGATAATACACGATCTAAGTTACAGTGAGGAATTAAGACAAGCAAAAAACTGCAATCCCGGCTAGACGCAGTCGCGTGGTGTGATTCATTCAGCCCAGGAGTCGCTTGATGATAATGTGTATATGATCTGGGTCGTTTGATCAAGTGCAAAGGCCATCGGGCCGTAGTCGGCCGCTGTGGGCCCGCGCACGTCTGTGCGCTGGCCCAATGCGGCCAACTTGGGCCCGTTAGCCTTTTGTGTACTGGGTAAAGCAAGAACGCGTAATTGCAATCCCAGCTCAACACTCTCGCGGACAGATTCATTTTTCACAATTCGCACTTGATAATTCGCGATCTGGGGTTAAGCCTTTCACTAACGATACAAAAAATGAACGCTATCTACCTGCAAAAGGCATAGATCTTCATGAGGCCCCGTATTTGCGCATGCTCTTGAGGATTTATGCCTCTTGCCGACACCACTTTACGACCATGTTCCCGGACAGCTGAAGATCTCATGGAGTTGAACGTACAAAATCTGGCAGAAACACGGTCTGCGTTCACTGGCAGCGACGGGCTAACCACGAAACAAATGTCCAATCCCAAATACACAATCGCGTGTTCTCATACATTTACACATTTGGGCCTCTCTCGATACAATATCTGATTTTTAGACTTGTGTAAGATCGAGTGAGAAATCCACCCCAGTTAGACAAATCAGCAAATCTTGCTGTCAGACAGTCGCGTGTAAAACTCATTGATCTCTCTTTCTTGTTATCTGAATTCTAAGGTCGCGTGAAAGATGAAAACCAGAAGAAAAATTAAACCAGCAACACTTGAGTCTAGCAAGTCGCATGTTGACCTCACCGATTTCCGTCCTGCTTGGGGGATACGTCAGATATACTCAACCCCGCACGAAGCCATGACAAATCTGCAAGAGGCATAGGTCTTCATGAGCCCCCGCGAATCGCGGGGGCTCATGATGATCTATGCCTCTTGTTGATTCCAGTTTACATCTGCAATTTCACCACCACCGGCGGCCTGCTGCAATCAAACGCGACTCATCTGCAAGACGTTTAGATCCTCATTAGCCCCAGCAAACTGCAAAGGTCAATGAGGATTATTATGTGCTTCTTGCACAACACCAATTGCACACGTATTCCTCAAGTGGAGAAGGTCATTGGTCTTTCAGCCGTAGACTTTGATACGGAAAAACGAGAATCCCCCTGCCGACCGGAGGGGGTGAAATCTTACATGCAATCGGTGCCGCTGTCGCGGGACTTCTGACGCCTTTGGTCGTATATCGTCTACCACGGACTCACAGACCGAAACTCTGTCAGCCTCCTCTGTCTGAAGCACGCGGATGTAAAACTGATTATGCGGTCGTGCTTTCGAATGCCGTTTCCATCCGGTATTTGACTGTGAACGTCTCTTCTGTCAGGACTCCTTGCGGCAACAGTTTTACTTCATTTTGTCTCCTCTGTCGGAAAGACACGCACTCGCATGAGACATAATGTCATTAGTGAGGTTTCGTTTGCAACGAACGACTCCCAACAACGAATGTGGGCGATGTCACAGCGGATGACCAGTTCCTACCATTAACATGGACAACACCCCAAACATCTCCAAGAGGCATAGATCCTCATGGGCCCCTCCGGGCCCATGAGAATCTATGCCTCTTGGAGATGTTTGGGGAGTTGTCTATGGCTATGATCCGATATGATTATCCGAATTGACTTCGCTATCGTTCGGTTTTATAGGAGTCATTCGTTGCAGAGTACGACAGACATGAAGATTGAACACATCTTGAGAAGAGTCTGTTCATGAGTGTCTATGAAGGTAAAAGGGGTTTGCTCATGAACATTGGGCGCCATCCAGAATTGGGCAACTTGAAGTGCGGGGCTGCTGTGACGGACTGGGTCAGGGAGGCCAGGTGAAGAGTTGCTCTCATTCGATCTAAAACGGAGAAACACTTAGAGGACAAATGATTTTCGGTCTCTCATTGGTGAGCCGTATACAAGGCGCTCAGTTGAATTAAATAGCTCCTTGCGCTGGATGACGATTCAAGCGTACTTCTTCAGTCTTCTTATGCGTTAAAATGCTATTGGTCATTCGTCAGATCCTGGGTTGAGTGTCCTAGAAAGTGTTTGTGTCTTCACAGGCCCTCCTCAGCTATACCAGATTCGGATTCGGTTTCTCAAAAACCGTTGTAGAAGCAAGGACTTGCCACCTTGACGAAAAAAATCGGTCACTTTTGCTCACAACCGTCTCTGTTCCAATCCACACGAAAAAAAGTCCCCGGGCATGGTTTGTGACAAGTCGTACATTTTCATTCATTAATTAGTGAGGTTTCGCTTTCAGTTGCAACGAACGAGAGCGAAATGACGGCGGATAACTAACGTACCATAAGCATACACAACACTCCAAACGTCTCCAAGCGGCATTGATCCTCATGGGTCCGAGTGTTTTCATGAAGATCTATGCCTCTTGGAGATGTTTGGAGTATTGCCTATGTTAATGATAGGAAGTGGTCATCCGCCACTGATGACATCGCTTTCGTGCGTTGTTGGGAGTCGTTCGATGCAATCAAAAGCTCACTACTGACTGCAAATGAAAAGCGTCAGCTTATTCGTATGCAGCATATCTTAAATGAGTTTAACCCATTCAGCCCTGACGCACTACAGCAGGAGATGTGTCGACCATGATAATTCAAGGGTAGTGCCAGATTAGCTTGGCGCCTGTAGGCGACAAGCTAATCTGGCACTGCCCTTGAATTATCATGGTCGATCCATCTCCTGCAACAGGTGCATAGTCGTTAGATGACGCCTCCAAAGTTTGGGAAATACGTGCGCGGGGCTGAATGAGTTAAAAATTCAAAGATTTCCAGACAGTGTCAATCAGTCACATTTAACCTTGTCGTTATCAGTCCGGATCGTTCTACGAGGACGGACGCCACTGACAAAATTTATTGCTGATGGTACTGAAGAGTTAAATTCGTCCATTCGTGCTGAAACTTCCGTCCACGAACAAACCATTAATCCGGGCAAGAAGCCCTCTTCCCTCTATGGCAGGAAATGTCCTGGAACTGGTTTTCACGAGTTTGACATATTAGCACAATATTTCAACACTTGTCCGTAGCAGTCTTTCAGCCAGTACATTCAAACTGCAAGAGGCATAGATTCTCATGAGTCCCTGCAGTCGCAGGAACTCATGAGAATCTATGCCTCTTGCATAAATCGTGATGTTCTGGCAATATCTGTCTGTTTCCCACACAGACGAAGACGTAGCTGTTTTCGCCAATGGTTTTGACCGGAGGTTCTAGAGCAATGAACGCGAGTGGGGCATACAAAGACGCTCTGAAGGGCTTGGGTGGCCATCAGCCCTATTCCATAGGCTCGAGTGGTTATTACACGGTATATAACCCGCGGCGTAAGGTCTACTAGACATCGAACGCGCACGGAAGATCGATACTAGGGTACCCACATATAAAAAGTGAACACGGCAGCTTTATTCTTCCTTTGAAATGTCGCCTATCGCCCTCAACGAATCAAATTAATATTAAGTAAACTAAGTCTTGATGTGACATGAAAACACAGTAAATACCTACATCTTGGTTTCAGATACATTTAACCCCTTCGCTGCCAGTGATCACGGATTTTGCGTCAGAAACCACAGCTCACTAATTGACATTCGCGTAAAGGACACAAACAAAATGGGACCAGAAACATGTATAGAAAACACAGGACAAATAGGAGACATACATCCTCATGAATGCGGGGGCTCATGAGGATTTATGTCTCTTGTAGCTGGTTGGCGTTCGCCCTAAGGTTTAAAATTAGTCGATAAGCTATATGCCCAAACGCCACCATAATCCTTACAGAATGTCTGTGGTTACCCACGTGAGCAAAAGGCGGGACCTTTTCTTTTTCTTACAGCATGTTATCAGGTTTCGAATTCCTCAAACGAGTTGTGCTGTGGATACCTCAAAATCGGCTCTGATGGTCATCACGCAACCAAGCCCTCCTGCTCTCATTGCAAGGGTTTCTGTGGGCGAGAAATCTATCAAATGAAATCCAGGAAATGAATTTCTCGGGTAATGAAGTGCTCTTGACATACACACGGCCACACAAGCGCATCCATTCCCTGCCTAATGTGGCGAGAGACGATGGTGGCACAGCTACAGATATTAAGTATTGATTTCTTACACTGTCTTTTTCGTGTGGGTAGAGGCCAGAAGGGAGGGTCCTGGAAGTTGACGGGGGGAGGGGGGTAAGGAAGAAAGTTTTGTAGGATATACAGTAAAACCTGTTTCGAGGAACCATCTGAAAAGACAGGTGCTCTCACAAGAGAAGTTATAAGCCCTTCCTTGCCAAATTATGAAAAGTTTGTTCATTCAACGACCAAAAAGCCCAAAGGGTCCAAGAAAAATGGATACAAATTGGTCTCAGCAAGAGGCATAAATCCTCATGAGCCCCCGCAGTCGCGGGGGCTCATGAAGATCTATGTTTCTTGTAGCTCGATCGTGTTCACTTTTTCTCGGCGAAATGTAGCACGTGTTATTAAAGACCACCTTTGAGGTGGCGATAGCCACCTGAATGATGATCATTAATGACAGGTGACCCCTGAAAAGTGTTGTCTCTCAAATGTTGTCAGGTTCTGTTGTACCAGATGTAGACTTTAAACCCGATAACTTCCTACCTCTGAGAACATCAAATGGACTTTAAATGAAGGTTGTCGTTTTGTGGCAGAAAGAACGGGGCACTGGATGGGGTGAGGAAAAAAAGAGGTTTTTTTGCAGAAGGAGTGTGGAAGAGCGTATCCTAGAAGGGGTAGAAAAGGCATTATCTGTATAAAGGAGAGGTCCTAGAGAAAGAAGAAGTATAGGGAAGAAAGTTTGGCAAGTTCACATTCAAGCTGCACTCTGTAACCCCTTATCTGCAGGTGAAAGTCGACGGATATCCATCTGCAAGAGACATAAACCCTCATGAGCCTCCGCGACTGCGGGGGCTCATGAGGATTTATGTCTCTTGTTAGACCTATGTTTCTTTATCCCTAGTTTGGGTACCCGTTGCATTGTATTCTGCGCGCGAATGTCGGTCAGTGTCCATTAGTTTGAGACGTGCATTTCGCGTCTGCTGACAGAGAAGGGGTTAACCACGATAATGTTCTCTGTATGAGGACGTCAAATGGGGTCTGTCTCTTGTTTGATGGGCTAGAAGAGAAAAGAAAGAAACAACGACAACCAATGGGGGAAACACTGCTTTTGAAATTACAAATAAAACGTCAATTATTGAAGTTTCGTGTTAAATTCCCTTTTCAAATTAGACATACAGACAGAAATTGACTATATATATATATATATATATATATATATATATATATATATATATATATATATATATATATATATATATATATATATATATATATATATATATATATATATATATATATATATATATATATATATATATATATATATAATGTAGTTCATTAATAATAAATGGTTTGCTCACCCATGACGCCATACTGGGTACGACGACCCATGGTGGTCACACGGCCCATCCCAGCACCAAAGCTGGTGGCGGGAGGGAGAACAGTCCTAACTTCACAAATCTATCTTTCGTCTGTTCCGTTCTCGTCCCTCTTCTATTTTCTCTCTTTCTCGCTCTCTATTTCTTTTTTATATATAGCATAAACCACATGGGTTAAATACTGTCTAAAACCTACGGCCATGGCTATCATAGCAATCACCGTATGGATTCCTTACCTAGTTTAGGCCTACTATTTTTAGAGAGTGACCACCATGGCGACAAACATACAATGTTCTACTTCATTTCTACAACGTGTCCCTCTATACACGTGTTTAACTCTAGAACCTTCCTTGGACACCTGGACATATACTGATATCTTACTTAACTGATTTCCACACTAGGCCTTATCTCCCTGGGTCAAGCCTTGGTCACGATTATAATTCCGTTTCGGTCAATATCTCGTACCTGGCCTTTGACCTAACATATTAACCCTAACCAGCAAATTAACACTGACCATCTTGTAACTATACATAATAGTCAGTCTGTGACATCACTCCCCTCCCTCTAAAATGAGTCTCCTGACTCATTATACACTTACACAAATGTACATTATCAATACAAAAGAATACTGAGGTGAGCAGACCATCTAATACATTGTTCAAAACTTAATTTGAATAAACATACATCACTCATGTCATCGGTCCCGTCTAGTATAATAAAAAAAATCCTTTCGCAACAAAATAGCATGCTTAATAGTGCGAGACATCTCCGCTGGGATATGTGAGGAAAGAGAGGGGGGGCATGGGGGGGGGGTTAAACACGGGACACGAAGCAAAACCGAGCTCATCTGGTAGATGTTACAACCAGACTGCCTGGCCGTTTTGAGCAGGCAACGTGTATTGTTTTTCTGCCGATGTCAGGTGATCTGCAGTTTCACGAGACCAACGGCTCCCCTTAGGGGACGGAATTGAATGTTATAACATCCGTCCGACCAAGAAAGTTAGTTCGATACACTTTTGCCCAACGAGTAGTTTTCATAAGTCTGAGCGTATGCTTCATGTGTGGTCATTGGACACACGAGCAATCAGTTTGACGTGATGCTGGTTGGATCCGTCGTAGAACCGATTCTTTATCGTATCTGCCCATTTGTACGTCACCGTAAGTCAGCTGGCCGTTTCGTGTTTTATCCTGGGTGAATGGGGTGGGTTAAACACAGGACCTCTGGACCCTCAGCGGAATTGCCTTACACCTCCGCACACTCAAAATATGTCGGTCATTTATATGCTGCGTCATACCTAATTTGTCTACTCCTATCCCAATGTCACCTGACTCATTAAACCAATCCGTCTAGTTTGTCAGCAAACGTCTTCCTGTCATGCCATCAAAGATAAGCAAAACCATCATAGATTATATTTATATAAAAATATCGTCAGTACACCGGTGAGCAAACCTTGCGATCACGAGATTATATATATATATATATATATATATATATATATATATATATATATAATATATATATATATATATATATATATATATATATATATATATATATATATATATATATAATATATATATATATATATATATAAGAATTGTTACATCCTTTGCCCTTAGTGAGTTAATATGTATGTTCGATATTCATTTCAGCACAGGAGACAGACCCACCATGACAGTTCAAGGGAAATAGCAATATAACGTGACGCCTTGAGGCGCAAAGCTGTGTTTGCACCACCTTTGAACTTTCATGGGGTATCGGTCTTTCGTCTGTCAGGGATCCTTGGGTTAACTCATTCGAGAAGTGCCGCCTCCGGACACGCGGCGTAAGCCCCTTATCCGGAGGCGGCACGTCTCGAATGAGTTAAAGCTCTATAACTTGTTCTGTCTCATGAGGCAAGTAGGATCTCTCCTTGGCAGTAAAGGGCAGGCATTGGATACTCGTACACAAGACAGATGTGGGCCACAGACCCCCCTCAAGAAACAAGATCAAAGTCTATCGTATTGTTGGAGCTCAGATGCGTTTATCTTTTAGGAACATTCAGGGCTGTTCATATTTGTAGGCTTATTATGCTGATCCATTTCCCTCCTCTCTAAGCCAACTCCTGATCAACACACACGTCGGCGCACACAAATAAAGACAGACACGCGGCGCTTCCCGTCATTAGTACGCTCTGTGGGCTCGTGTAGCGACAGGAATTCATCTCCTTCTACTCAAACCCACCCTCTGATCCACACACACTGGCACACAGAAATAAAGACGGACACACGGCGATTCCCGCCATTTGTAAGCTCCGTGGTCTAGTGTAGCATAGCTATTCTGAAGATGAATAATAGCACGAGCAGCGAAATGACATCACTTCAAGCTTCACGTCATGGCATCATTAGTCCCACGACGCTGTGTTCATAGTGACGACTCGAAGTTATACGTCACTCATCGCAGTACTAACATTTGACGTATCAGAGAATCAACTTTGCAATTAATAAATGAAAAAAAGGGGAGACTGCCAGTGCTAATATTTTAGGAAGATTACAAAGTAAAGTAGGTAAAAGCACTGTCAGGGGGGAGAAGTGTGCATGATCGACCAGTGATCATAGATCTACTGTAGTCAAAGACCAAAAAAAAAAAGATAGGAAAGAGGGGGTGCGCTAAAAAAGTAACTGGAAGCAATACATATGGAAGCCCCCCCCCACATATCCCACCGTTCCAGCCACTCGTGCATGGAAATTTAAATCTAGGTCCCCCAAGGGCGGTCCAGATATTTAGCCGGTGTGGACAGCTGTTTCGGTCTTGGCGACCTCTTCAGCACACCATCGGCAATACTGGAGGAAGGCAGGAACTTTTGCCTACCTGCAATGACAGCCACATTTTACTGTGGTGTCCGCAGGGGCATACATTCCATGCCTCCACATAGAGCTAAATTTCCATGCACCCTAAAAGAGAACCTAAAAGTTCCTGCCTTCCTCCAGTATTGCCGATGGTGTGCAGAAGAGGTCGCCAAGACCGAAACAGCTGTCCACACTGGCTAAATATCTGGACCCCCCTTGGGGGACCTAGATTTAAATTTCCATGCACGAGTGGCTGGAACGGTGGGATATGTGTTACGCCCCCCTTCGGGTGGGGGGGGGGGGCTTCCATATGCATTGCTTCCAGTCACTTTCTTAGCGCACACCCTCTTTCCTATATTTTATTTTTGTGCTTTGACCACAGTAGATCTATGATCACTGGTCGATCATGCACACGTCTCTCCCCTGACAGTGCTTTTATCCAACTTTGCAATTATCTTGCTGATTTTCACGCCTAGGTCTTACAGATCACAATTTGACCTAATCCTACAATAGGGCCGGGACAAACAGCAGGCTTATGCAAACACTGTTTATGAAACATCATGCGAGTATTAATGAGAAGATAGTTTATTTCGTTAAAAAAATTAAATTTATGGTAGCTGTCTTACAAATGACTCCTAAAAAGTGGTGCAGAACATTGTCTGATTTTCACACCTATGGCATAGAGGTCACAATTGACCTAATCGTACCCGACAGACGAGACAAACTGTAGGCTTATGTAAATACCGTACACGAAAAACCATTTGATTATGAATGAGAAGGTTTTCTTTTCGTAAAAAGAAAATTCAATTGTTTCACGATTAACCCATATAATTCGTTAAATCAATATCAAAAACGTAAAAATAGTGTTTAAAAAAAACATTATCACTCAAAATGTTCTAGAGGTACAATGCTGGTTAACGAACTCATTCAATATCTCCTTTTTATCTAGCTATACGCAAAATATCTAGTAAAAATACGAAAAATTACGGACTCCAGTGTGAAAACCGTTTTTTGTGAAACGGCCATTCTCTCGCTAATGAGCATCTTAATCAAAAAGTTTTAAAAAGGTCCCGAGATAATTCTTTTAGGGACAATATCCTAAAATTTCAAGCTTGTCCGTCCTCAAACGCGGGTTCTAGTCACTGTCACATACACACACACACACACACACACACACACACACACACACACACACACACACACACACACACACACACACACACATACACACACACGCGCGCGCGCCGTTTGGTGCCAAAAACAGCTTCTCTAGCAAGGTTTGCGTAGCTAGACGTGACGTCATTTTTATCTTGTTACTTCTTTGCCCGAATTTCTGCGCCGCACGCCAAAAACGTCATGTGCATGCTCCGGAATGCGCTCCGACAGCCCCATTTCAAGGTCTACTGTATTTTATTTTTAATACGGTAGACAAAAAACGTTGTCCGTCCCACAGGGTAAACGATGGAGGCTTCTCTGTCCTGAAAATTGTATCGATGCATCTTCAGGAATCGCTGACACTGTGAGAGAAAGGTCCCTGGGCCGACGTCGGCCTTTGATAGGCCGCGCACGGCTGTTCGTGGGCCAGCAATGGCTGACTTAGGCCCAATTACCATTTGCTTACTTGCTAGGAGTGAATAGAGAATGTTTTAGAAGAGGTTAGAAAGTTTCGTGTGACGTTATACATACATGCATCCATCTCACTTTCTGCCTTTAAGTTTGCCCCCCTCATTGTATAATGCCTGCGAATCACGAGAAATGAATTGATCATGATAGCTTAAAGATAGTGCCTATTTCACGTTGGGCGCAGCCTTCTTCAAGCGTCAGGCTTATCAGGCACTTTTCTTGTGCTGTCATATTTCATCTTCTTCGCACAATTGAGGCTGCGACTGTAAGAGGTAGGGGAAGAACTTTCTGGAGTTCTTAAGAATTCTTCTTCAAGACCAGAAGATCAATTTTCTCACATGACTGCAGGCGAGCGAATCAGTGAGAGCCAAAAAAAGAGAAACCCACGATGAGGCGAGTAAGAAGCATAGATTGTCGTAAACTGTACCCAACCCTATTCCTGCTGCCGTAGATGGATGGGAATGTCGTAATTGTGCGAAGTGATCTCCCACGCAGTACCGACACTTTTACTCTCTTTAACTCATTCAGCACTACAAGAAGCTAATGATCGACCATGATAGTTCAAGGGTGGTGCCAGGATAGCTTGGCGCCTCTCGACGCTAAGCTATCCTGACACCACCCTTGAACTGTCATGGTCAAACTGTCTCCTGAACAGTGATGTACTCTTTAGACAGCAACTTTCAATGTTTGAACATTTCGGCCGTATGACGCAATGTGTTATACGAGTCGGGGGTGGGTGGGAGAATAACACCAGTGATATCATATCATTAACTAAGAGATGTGCGTTACGCATCATTGCTCATCAGTTATCAAGGTCGGGGGTGGGCCGGAGAGATAACAAAGGCTTTCATTATGACTAAAATAAAAGTGGGCGTTACACATTATAGCTCTTCAGTTATCCAGGCCCGGGGAGGGGGGCGGGGGGGATGACGTCGTTGATATCATAAAATTAATTAAGAGGTGGGGATTACGCATTATACCTCATCAGTTATCCAGGTGGGAGGAGGGGAAACATCGGTGATATCATAATTTATCATTAACTAAGAGGTGGGGGTTGCGCATTATACCTCATCAGTTACAGGTCAGAAGGCTGGGATAACATAGGTGATATCATATCATTAAATAAGAGGTGGGGGATGCGCATTATAGCTCATCAGGGGGTTGGGGGGGGGGGGAATAACGTCAGTGATATCATATGAACTGAGACGTGGGGTTGCGCATTATAGCTCACCTGTAGTAAAAAAAAAAAAAAAAAAAAAAAAAAAAAAAAAAAGCAGCTGGGCGCTTGTGCCATGCAGATTGACCGTGATTTGCCTCTATGTCTGATCTCACTTATGTCCACGATTCTCTTAACTCATTCAGGCCGACGGCCGTGTTTCCCAAATTTTGGAGGTGTCATCAAATGACTATGCGCCAGTTGCAGGTGATGGATCGACCGTGATAATTCAAGGGCAGTGCCAGATTAGCTTGGCGCCGACAGGCGCCAAGTTAATTTGGCACTACCATTGAATTATGATGGTCGACACATCTCCTGCTGTTGTACGTCAGGGATGAATGGGTTAATCGAAAAAGTCGTCGGGCATGAGATCAATGGACGAGAAAAGGCGAATCTGGCAGGCATTGTCTTTCATCTACAAGGAGTAGAGATCATAAAGAAACCTCTGCAACCCGCTGGCTGTTTTGCTGCATCTGATTATAGATGTGCTGGTCTTTGATTTTGGACCTTACGGCTAAAAGTCGTAAGGTCCAGAATCAAAGACCAGCACACAATCGCACGAATGTTCTTGACGCGGAAGAATCTAGCCATCGACAGACACGAAAGAGGTCTAAATATTTTACGCACCGCATCGATACTTGTACAGCGTGTCTCGTGTACAAACCACTTATATGGCCGTGCAAAAGAATACCCCCTCTGAGAAAAATCGGCGGTGGTATACGGCCGGTACACATAGTAAGATGCTGAAACGTTTTCTCTAAGTTTCTGGTCGCACGCTGAAACCCTCAGTTACTTACTCCCGTTGTAGAAGAAATACGTGTAAACGAATAAGCCGAAAACAGAACTTTCTACAACAGCCGGACCTTTCTGCACCTCTGCAATGTTCACGAGTATCTGGCCTAGTGAGTTAAGGGTAGTAGGGCCGACGTCAGCCTATGCTGGCCCGCGCACATCTGTGCGCGGGCCAGCATAACGGTCTGTCGTCGGCCGAGGATCCTTTGACCATTGATAGATCATACGCCTCCAAGTGCATGAGGGTCTGTGCTTCTTGCAAATGAGGAAGGCTGTGTTTAAGAAAACTGTCCTTGTCCGACGCGGTTCTCACGCTTGCCAAAGAGGTCCGTCTTTCTAACTTGTCTGAACTCCAGCGCCAGCGGAAAATTAAGATAGCTCGACCGTAACAACTCAAGTTAGTTAGTTATTTGGTTTTAACGCCGAGCAGGCAAAGGTAACAACTCAAGGGTAGTGCCTGTTTCATTTGGCGTCTTCATCAGTTCTTGCATTGTTTCTACTCTGAGCCGCCTAGTTCGAAAAACTTTCCAAGTCATTTGCGTCAGAGCTTTGCACACGAGGCTAAAATGTGATCCAGCTGACTGACTCTTCAACGGAAATATCAACAGGGTGATGTGCGGGTCAGGGGAATCATAAAGTTTGTCGGTTGCATACAAAAGTTTGGGCAATACAATATTTCCCCATCGCAGATTCGTATAGATATCTTTAGTGGCATAAAGGAAAGGAATACTAATACGGGCAGTCAGTGAAGTGTCGATTTTATTGTTGTTTGGGACCAATGGGCATACAAAAGAGTGGAAAGTACAAGATTTGCCCATTATGCTGACTAACCAGTCGTAGTGCTGCATTGCTTCTTATGACTGAAGATCAGTGTACATTCGTACACTGGTCTTCAGTCATTAAAACGCAATGCCTTCGGAGAAGGGCACGGGCTGACACCAGCAGCATTTGATCTGGGCGTATCGACGATGTTCGCATGTAAACTCGTAAGTGACATTTTGGCGTAAAATCATATTCTATGATGTTGCCACCTTTGATTCTCTTTCACGTTTTTTTCTGGAACCTGCAGCTCAACAGGAAATACTCATGACCGCCTTGTGAAGAAAACCTCGGATTGCATATTCTGAACAAATTGTAAACTTTCTTCAATTTTATCGACAGCACAAAATTTATAAGTTACGGGATTGCATGCGAACTCCATTGACGTGATGATTGCTGGCAGTTTGGGATTACTGGATGTGCGAAAACAGCGCTGGTCATAAACCTAACCTAACAACCCAGGCAATAGTCTGGGAGGTACAAGAAAATTTCTGGAACAGTCTGGAAATAGTTTGAACATTTTGAGGTGTACAGGATCTTTCCATTAGTTCTTTTGCATCCAGGACCAAATGGATCACAATCAGTTGATCCCTTTACTGCCAGTGGATTCAAATCTTTGTTAACTCCTTCACTGCCACTGATTGTACCCTCTACGTATGATGTCTGTGTCAATTCAACGCGAAGGAGCTCTAGCCGTCACGTGAATGGATGGAAAGTGGTTTTAGCAAGAAGCATATATCATCATGAGCCCCCGCGACTGCGGGGGCTCATGAGGATCAATACCTCTTGCAGTAGTGGGGTGTCCATTGTTTTCTTGGCAGTGAAAGGGTTAGTTAGACGCCAGAGTCCTATCCACCCACGTAAGACGCATGGATACAAAGATTTTCCAGAAGAAAAAAAAACATTGATCGTCATGAGATCCCGGAACTGCGACATCTGAACATCCTCCTACCCATCACCCACCCCCCCACCCACCACCCACCCCCCATCCCCCACGCACCCCCACCACCTGCCCTGAAACATGTGTGCCGTTCCTTGATTTTGGACTAGCGTGGGCTAGCATACAAGTGTGTGTTTTTAAATGGAAGCCACAGATCATCCCTGGTGTGGACTAAACTATCACCAGCTCTGAGAACTGTCCCCAATACTTTGCTATCAGTGACTTCCCTGGGGAACCAAAAATGGTAGTTCTGGGCGCAGTCATAGTCTGCAGGGTCCACATTTCCTTTCACTCATAGTGCCAGTCGCTAACATTCATTACTGGAGGGAGAATCGTCTGCTGTATTATAGGCACTGCCTCAATACAGTTCACGGGCGGTCAGTTGAAGTACCTGAAAGTGCCTGTTATTATTTTTTAGGCGCGAAGTAACCTTCAAGTAGAGGTAAGCAGAGTCAAAGTCATATTTCTTGAACCGAACATGTTTTGACTTCAAACCCAAACAAAACAAACAACAACAACTAAAACAACAAAAAGCAAGAGGAATGTCCAATATCCAAAATCATATTCCTTGCAGTGAACATGGCTTTTTTAGTTGACAAAATACAAGAAGAAGTATCGACCGAAGAGAGAAGCCTAAGGCACGGAAGGTCTTAAATCTCTTCTCAGATCCAATAAAGGACCCCAAGTTGTGCTCTGCCCCTGAGGTTTCTTGACAGTCTGCGTTAATATCTGTAGGACCTTTTCATTTGTTGAGCACGTGGCAAACCGAAGAAACCTGGAGGGAGGGTGACCTTTTGTCACTGTGTCATCTATCTGCAAGAGGCTTGGATCCGCATGCCCCCCCCCCCCCCCCCCCCGCATATTGCGGGGGCCCCTGAGGATCTGTGCCTCTTGCTGGGAAAGAATGGTGTGCTAAAGAAAAGGTGTTGGGCGATGTATCGTTTGAGAGAGTCCGATCATAACACGCGCCCTGAAAAAGTCACAGTTATTTATCTATACGAGATTCTTATATACTGACGCGCTCTAAAAAAAAAGTAATAAATAAATAAATAAATAAATAAATAAATAAATAAAACACTGTAATTCTCTCTGAGTGCGGTCATACCTCGCTCACTCAATGAACACAATCCATTCATTCATCATTCATGACTTTGCACCCTCAGAATCACTACTGCATTTGACTCTATGAAGGAATGACATCGAGGAGGCGGAGGGGGAGGAGGTTCTAGTGCGCGAGGCATGATAACTAAGGGCATAAGTATATTACTATAAAGTAATAGACTTTTGTGGTAACAGGCAGCCCACTGTCGAAGGCCTATAACTGCTTTCACGGGAAGACATGAGGTCATGGTGATTTCAGAACCTGCCGGGAAACTTGACAGGCGTTTCTACGTCTTTGTAAGGCGTGACGGATGCATTAGCTTTGCCGGATCATTTACATTTATGTTTTGTTTGTCATTATGAAGTAGATTACCGGGTATTCAGTCTCTCTTGCCTTGGGCTGTGCTTTGTCCAAAAAAAAGTATGATAGTCTGTGATATTCAGTGGTCCTTACGGCTCAAGGACGTTTGTACGGGTGTGAATTTTGATCCTTACGGACTACGGCCGTAAGGTCCAAAATCACAGACCAGCACAAACTAATATTAAGGGTCGACTTCACAACACGCATTCCAAAAACAACAGCCGCGCGACCTGCGGGCACGTTGGACAGTATTAAAAGCACTCAAAATGTCAGGAGTGCCCTGAAACCTTGTCAGAATGATGTTTTTGCGCTCGAAAATTGTTTGCTCTGGCCGGATGTCATTTTTTAATCGGACGTTGATGTCCACGTGTGTATTTGTTTTCTTTTGTTTTCGAAAGAGATATCATCGTTATGTTTGCGTGAAGATGAAACGAATTTGTTTTTTGTTTTTTTTAATAAAGTGAAGTTGCTTGGTTTTTAATAGAAATTGGCTTTTTTGTCTTTATTTGATTTGGTGGGTAGACGATATTTCTTTTTCGAAGAAGAGGAAAGCAATCTAGATATACTAGTAGGATCCCAAAAGGTATCTACCCTAGTAGTATGAAGCGGAACTGTTGCACCGCATTTCCGACTCAATTCTTGGTCACATATCCGCTTCTTTGCAACAGCACAGGACGGCCCAGTGACTATGATTGTTTTGGTCACAGAGCCCTTCCGGCGACCAAAAGAGAATGAGGAGATGCGACGGTTGCATCATGGTCACATTTAGGTTTTATTTGCTACGATCGCAGTATGGTCACGTGTAGGTCATATTTGTGACAGTCACCAAAGATTCGCAGTAAAGGATGTTCTTAATTAAACGAACCTTAGTTCGCGAACTCTGACGATCTAGAGTTCACGATCTCGGGCGAACCAGGTTGGTTCTTAATTGGACGATCTAAAGATACGGCGAACCTAGTTCGAAGTAGTTCACAAACCTCGGCAAACCATAGTTCCATGTCGGAAAACGTTCGCTCGACATGTCGAGCGATCTAAGGCGAACCTTTTCTCTGATTGGTCAAAACTTTTACCCTCTTTATCGTTAGAGATAAGAAGATAGTCACCGATACAAACAACTATGGCGGACAGCGATATTTCACTCGAGGAACAAGACCTATTTTTATTGATTTGTGGGAGGCGCAACGCTGTTTGTGGGATTGCTACTGCAAGGAGTACAAAAACAAGAATCGTTCAAATTGCGAAGCGGCATAGCGGCAGCCATTTTGAACAGACAATAAATACGCCGAATCAAGCACTTCAGTTAAGAAAGAGAACCATGGCAAACCTGGTTTGCTGAAGTTCACCTAGGTTTATTCAAACTCAATTAAGAAACAAAGCAAAAGATTGCCGATCTTCTCCGATCTAGCTTTCCCGATCAAGAGTTCGTCCAATTAAGAACAGCTCTAAGGGCTCACAGGGACCGTCACAGGATGGTCGCATTTGGGTTTCATTGTGACCCCATTTTCCCACCCTTCTTTGTTCCTCAAAATAATATTTGCATGTGTACAATAATTACAGGAGTCAAACCTGAGTCATTAGGCATCGTGCTGCAAAGAGGCACACTGTAAAATGCATTGCAAATGACTCCTTGGGCAAAATGTCCAGTCTATCTAAAGTTTGACAGATACTGTCATGAAAAGAACCATCTGAAGAAAAATGTAACATCTGCAAACAAACCAAACATAAAACTGTAAATTCGTCCAATTGTGTTTAATTATTCTTGATCATTTATAACAGTCCTCGCGCTGGGACCATATGGCGTTGAGGCGCGTCCCCTGGGTGGTGGATAGGGGGTCCCTCGTGAGAGGGGTGCACCGAATGAAATAAGGTGACGTGAACCAACATGGTCTAAGGGAAGGTGACCCCGACAGAAAACCCCTGGTCCTCCTAGTAAGGGGGTTGGGCGTGGGGGTAGCTTCCCCACCCTGCAAAAAAAGGAAATAGCTACAAAAACGCCGACGAAAAGACTAACAGTAATTCCTTTCCTGGAGGAGGAAGGTTCTTCTACTAGAAGACTTATGACGTCCTGTGGTGAAAGCCGGAAGTCTTCGGAAGCCACAGGACCGAGCCGCCTCTCTCTATCCAGGGACACAACCATGGGCACATGGAACGTCAAGACCATGTACCAGAGCGGCAAGGCCGCCCAGATAGCAGCGGGAATGCAAAAGTACAACCTTTCCCTGCTAGGTATCAGTGAAGCCAGGTGGACGCAGTCTGGCCAGAAAAGGCTGTTAAGTGGGGAGATGATTCTGTATTCAGGTCATGAAGAGGAGAATGCCCCCCATACAGAAGGAGTAGCATTCATGCTGTCACCAGTGGCACAGAGAGCGCTGATGGGCTGGGAACCTCTTGGGCCAAGAATTATCACAGCAGCCTTTAGAACCAAGAAAATGCTCAAGCTGAACGTCATCCAGTGTTATGCGTCCACCAATGACAGTGACGAGGAAGAGAAACAAGAGTTCTACGACCGACTCCAGAGTGCCGTGGACAAATGTGCGGAGCGAGACATCACCATCGTCATGGGCGATTTTAATGCCAAAATAGGGGAGGACAACACCGGATACGAAGAGGTGATGGGGAGACAGGGACTAGGCTCGGAGATGAGTGAGAACGGGGAGAGGTTTGTGCTCTAAACCGACTTGTCATTGGAGGCAGCATCTTCCCACACAGAAGAATACACAAAGCAACTTGGGTCTCACCTGACCATACAACAGAGAACCAAATAGACCATATCTGCATCAGCAAGAAATTTAGAAGATCCTTTCAAGATGTTCGAGTGAGGAGGGGAGCAGATGTCGCCTCAGACCACCATCTGCTTACCTTAAGAATGAAGCTCAAACTAAAGAAAAGCCGCACAGAGACAACATATAGACAGCGCTATAATGTAGGCCTCCTGAGAGAAACTGGAGTTAGAGAAGAGTTCAAACTGGTGCTGTCCAACCGGTTTCAAGCGCTACAGGAGCTAGTAAATGAAGAGGAGGCGGTCACCACAGAGCAGCAGTGGAAGGCAGTTAGAGAGGCGCTGAACTCAACCTGCAAAGACACTGTAGGGTTCAGGAAACACCACCACAAGGACTGGCTGTCGGCACAGACCTTGAAGAAGATAGAAGCGAGGAAGCAGAAGAAAGCAGCGGTCAACAACAGTCGCACAAGAGCAGCCAAAGTAAGGGCACAGGGGGAATACTCGGAAGCCAACCGCGAGGTGAAGAGGAGTATCAGGGCAGACAAGAGGGCCTACACAGACAGCCTGGCAGCAGAGGCAGAAAAGGCAGCAGGCAGCGGCAACATGAAACAGCTCTACGACATTACCAGAAGATTGTCGGGTAAGTATGGCCATACAGAAAGACCAGTAAAAGACAAAGAAGGCAAGCCTATTGCAGACAGAGCAGACCAACTCGACAGATGGGCCGAGTATTTTGAAGAGTTACTGAACAGACCTAGCCCACCCGACCCCCCCCCCCCCCCCCCCCGACATCCAGCCGGCAAAGACCGACCTACCCATCAGCTGTGACAGACCCAGCCGGGAAGAGATCAGAAAAGCAGTGGCATTTTTGAAGAACGGCAAAGCAGCAGGGCCAGATGGCATCCCAGCAGAGTCTCTGAAAGCAGACCTAGAGACAACAGTGGAGATGCTGTACCCACTGTTTGGAAAGATCTGGGAAGAGGAGGTGATGCCAGCTGACTGGAAGGAGGGGTACCTAATCAAGCTTCCCAAGAAAGGCGACCTCAGCAAGTGTTCCAACTACAGAGGAATCACCTTGCTGTCAGTACCAGGAAAGGTCTTCAACAGGATCATCCTAGACAGAATGAAGAGCTCCGTTGACCCCCAGCTGAGAGACCAGCAAGCATGATTCAGGAAGAACCGATCATGTACAGACCAGATCGCCACTCTCCGCATCATCGTGGAACAGTCTCTGGAGTGGAGCTCCCCGCTGTACGTCAACTTTGTGGATTATGAGAAAGCATTTGACAGCGTGGACCGAGAGACTCTGTGGAAACTCCTACGACACTACGGTGTACCCACAAAGCTCGTCCGCCTGATCAAGAGCAGCTATGATGGCATGACATGTCGTGTGATCCACGAAGGGCAGTTCACCAGGGAGCTCCAGGTCAGAACTGGTGTCAGGCAGGGGTGTCTGCTGTCTCCGTTCCTCTTCCTACTGGCCATAGACTGGGTCATGAAGATGACCACAGAGCACAGACGAAGTGGAATACAGTGGACACTGTGGACACAGCTTGACGACCTCGATTTTGCAGACGACTTGGCATTACCGTCCCACACTCATCAACAAATGCAGGACAAGACCATGAGGCTTGCTGACATCTCGTCCCAAGTGGGCCTCACCATTCACAAACAGAAAACAAAGACAATGAGGCTGAACACAACCAGGGAAGAACCAATCTTGCTTGCTGGCACCCCTTTGGAGGAGGTGGAGTCCTTCACCTATCTCGGGAGCATCATAGACAAAAAAGGCGGCACTGATGCAGATGTCAGAGCACGAATCGGTAAAGCCAGAGCAGCCTTTCTCCAGTTAAAAAAAGTGTGGAGTTCCAGAGAGCTGTCACAACACACCAAAGTCCGGATTTTCAACTCCAATGTAAAAGCAGTTCTCCTATATGGAGCAGAGACTTGGAGATTGACAAAAACCACAGTCAACAGAGTACAGACCTTCATGAACAGTTGCCTTAGAAGAATTTTGAAAATCCACTGGCCAGAGAAGATCAGCAACGTCAGACTCTGGGACAGAACAGAGCAGATAACAGCAGAGAATGAAATTGGGCGAAGAAGATGGGGATGGATCGGTCACAGCCTGAGAAAGCCAGCTTCCAGTATCACTAGGTAGGCATTGTCATGGAACCCCCAGGGAAAGAGGAAAAGAGGTAGGCCGAGAAACTCCTGGCGTCGAGACCTCCAAGCTGACATCAAGAGACTGGGAACCACCTGGAGTAGAATCGAAGGAGAAGCACAGGACAGGAGTTGCTGGAGGTCTCTCGTCGACGGCCTATACCCGGGTAGGGGTGACAGGCGTAAGTAAGTAAGTATTTATAACAGTAAATGTACACCTTTTTCTCTTCATGTCTTTTACATTCACTGAGATTCAAGCTTGTATCACACTGCTATATCAAGGCTCTGAAAAAAGCCTAGACCCCCATGGATTTGTCTTTGACCCTCCTCATTTTTAGTTCAGTAAAATGTACTGCTGTGAATTTTTGGAAGATGCTGCTTTAATGTTCCTGCACCATACGATCCAATAGAGTAACTTTTGAAAAAGTGCAAGAATGCAACAAGACAGCTATCAATCACAGTTTTAAACATTATAGTGAAGAAATTAAAATTTTGCAAGATATTATAGCTAACTTATTAAATGCTAATCCATATTTTGGGTCTTGTGGTGTAGGAACAGTAAAGCAGCACCTTTGAATGAGGGGGATCGAGCCAGACGTGGGCCATGTCAGTTTACAATCAATGGAAAATAAATCTATTGTTTAGATGGCAAAATGCGTTCTAGGTGAATAATCATTTATTTAAACAATTATTTAGAAATTTCGGTTGTTTTTCCTCTAAATTCAGAGGAAACTCACGACAAATATATAACATTTAAGCTAAAAACGTGTGCAGTATTTTTTCAACACACATGATCGTTCAGTACCATTGTTGGCATCCTTCTGTCTCGGAAGACAATGGAGTATGCGCTTGCTGGGTCAGTCCGTGTGACCTCTCCAGGACGCAAACCTGGGCGAAGTGTATGGAGATCCTGGGATGCCCAGTCGTCAAGATCCCCCTCTCGGCCTCGCCGATGTAGTCCAAAGGAATGCAAAGCAATACGTTTGGCATCAGTCTGGCTGCTGGAGCTGTCAGAACATTGCGTGAAATCAAGCTGCTGTCTGCCTTCGAGACTCCGCTCCTGATTTAATGGGTTTACTCCCCCACATTTGGCCGTTGGATCAAGCCTGATCACTTCCGTCCTTTAGCCGTTGGCTGTCAAAAACAGCTCATCCGCCTAATGGTGAAGTGTGAACACCACCCCCTCACGTGGTTTAGCCCACCAGCTGAGGTGGTTTGCCAGGGTGTGGTGCTCTCCTTAATCTCAGTATCATACCCGTAAGCAAAGGTACTCGGGTCCACGACGGCGGAGGTGGGCCAACGCACGGCTGTGCGCATGCTGGCCCACTGCGGCCGTCGTGGGTCCGAAAACGTTTTGCTGCTGACGATTCTGTAAAATATCAGGGCGTCAAGAGGCAACAGGATATTCTGGCACTACCCGTATACTATCGTGGTCGATCGGTACTTTAGCTGCTCGTTATGTCATTACGCCTAGAGGCATTAAAACGATATTCTTGGATTGCCCTTGAACCATCATGGTAGATCGGTTCGCTGTTATTACATTGTATGTTAAGAGCGCGTGGACTAATTAATGCGCCAAACTCGGCATGGTCACTCAGTACGATGCTTCTATGGCGCCAAGATATTCTGGCACTACCTTTGAATTATCAAAGCCGATCAGTCTCCTGCTGAACGGGGTCAGGGCTTATAGGGAAACGATTCTATTTTAACGCGCCCGTGCGTTCCATGCCTAGCATGTCACGACTCACCCGCAGTATACACAAGTAGGACACATTAATGTAGGACACAAGGTACGAGAGGTGATTTAGGGGTTGTTAGAAGAGGCCCAGGTAAAAAAATATTATGAGAATTTAATATCATGCACACTGCGGTTTTGTGTCTTCATTTTCAAATAAAACACAAATGAACATGTGCATTTAGCATGTAGAACAATACGGTTGCGATGTATGCTGACTGATATAAACATACCCTCTGAGCTATCGCGAATGTACGCATGTAATAATAAAACTGGATCGGGACACCCAGGAACTGAAGTCATTTTCGCGATATTCCCAAGTGTACTCACCCACTGAGATATCGCACACGGAATTACGCCCCTTTGACCAGTCAACGAATTCTATTACGTGAAAGTATCATTAGTCAGTGTCAATTATATACAAGTGCGCGATAGTCTGCACAATAAGCGTGCAAAACTGTGTCAAGAAGATTCTGAGTTCAATGCTTTCACGTGAGATTCTAATCGTATCTAAACGACGTGACAAGGACAAAAACAAAAACAAAAAAAGTGAACATACATATGACGGTGGGCAAATCATGTCACGAGTTTTGTCACACCGCCATTGGCAAGCTTTGACTGATTAATTTATGTATTGTTCTGGAATCTGGGTTATTGTTTCAGAGAGGGTAGGGGGGTGTAAGAGTGGTTGTCTGGGATTGCCTGTATATGTGCAGCGAAAGACTAAAGGATCTAGCGTGTACCGAAAAGGACCGATAAGCCCTCCCATGACCTGACTGACGGACCTGGAGCGAAGGGTGGGGGGTGGGGGGGGGGAGGGAGAGAGGTGGGGCGGGGGGCGGGGGTGAGTTAGCCATGGGAATGGTTGGGGTGGGTGGTAGTGGTAGAGAGACCAGGACCATCCTTTGATCTATCTCACTATCAGACAATGAAGCACATAGCCAAAAAGGTGCTAGTGTGCTTACATACTTCATTTGAAGAATTGGACGAAATTCGTACTTTGGTCGAGATTTCCTCATGGTCGACATCCATCAAAAATGTGGGGGAATTCGACCTAAAACGAATTTGGTCGACCACAAATTTTGGTCGAAATATGTCAACAAAATTAACTTTGGTTGAGTTGACAGTACAATTTTAGCGAGATAACGTTATTTAAAACGGGGTATGTATTACGAATTTTTTAGTAAGATGACATTTAGCTTTTATCTACCTTTTGGAACACTCAATGATTAAAAGGTATTCTGGCTCGCTTTGTCTGAATTGATCAGTGCGTTTTTAACATCTTTGGCTTTTTGTCGAAGTTTTTGTTTTCAAATTTTACAGGACAATTTACCAAGTTAACTGCTTTTTGAAATGTTCATGTCCTTTTCCGCGGAAACCTCACGTATAGCTTTAGGAATGCATTGCTCGCTGTGATAGGGGTGACACCAGTAAAATATGGAGGTGCCTCAGTTTTAGTATTCGCGATGTGTTGTGCATATGAAGTTTGCCCAGACAAAACAACAAGCTTGTTCAGCTAGCATTTCCATTAATAGGTCCTGCTAACTCAAAGTGTCAAAGTTGCAGTGCGGCCGAACTGATCAGTGTTCAGGGTACTTAATAGCTGGCCTGTCCATTATCAATCTGGTGTTATAGACGTTACACCTCGAATTAACATGTCAAGGTTTTCCGTATAACCTGTCATGGGAGAAAGCAGATCGTTTATTTTAAAAGTTGGTAAGACACTATACCTGGGAAATCATGTGGAAACATATACCCTGTTCAGTCCTCATTTGCCACTGCAAGGCTCATGCTGAAACTATATACTAATGGTCAAAACTTAAGGGCCACTCTTTATCCCAGACGCACCGACAACACCACACAAATAATGTAACAATACTTGGAGTCAGTACATTGCTAATTTATTCAGTAACAATTTCATTTATGTTTTGAGTAAATCAAGCAACTGGACAACATCAGTACGTTAGAATGTTCATCCACCCCTCATTTGAAAAGTCACACACGACTGGTCCAGTCAGTAGCGAGTGTACCCACCGATTGAATCCAAGCATTCAATGCAGCGTTGACGCATGGAGTTCACCAGGGTTCGAAGAACAAGTTGTGGGATCGCTTCCCACTCTTGATGCAGGAACTGAGTCAGCTGAGGGACGCCTTGAGGTGGGGGGTGGGGGGGGGGTTGGGGGGGGGGAGGGTTGCTGACTACACGTTGCCCCAGCACGTCCCAGTGATGTACGATGGGCGCCAGATCAGGTGAACGAGAAGGCCACTCCATCCTCATTATGCCCCGTTGCTCAAGGTAATCATCCACCACACGGGCGCGATGAGGTCGCGCGTTGTCGTCCTGCAGAACAGCATTGTCGCCTATGGCTTGGAGAGCTGACTGTATGAGGGGCTGCACAATCTCGTCCCGATAGCGCAGTCCAGTCAGGGTGCCTCGGATGACGTGGAGGAGGGTCCTGCCTTCCTGCTGAAGCTTGCCCAGATCATGTAGCTCCTCCGTAGCGATTCACCTCTTGGACGCATCCATCCGTGAATCGCTCGCCCTGGCGTCTCCAGACCCTCACCCTGCCGTCGTTGAAGGACACAGTGAACCGTGACTCATCAGTAAACAGAACCTGAGTCCACTGGAGTCTGTTCCACCCGGGCAACCCGGGCTCTGCGATGAGCTGGAGTGAGGGGTATTCTCACTGCTGCTCTGCATGAAGCCGGGCCAATTTCGAGCAGACGTCGGCAGACTGGGCTTCTGCTGACGTTAACGTTTGCAGCTTGCATCAGTTGACGTCGCAGAGTGGTTGACGAGACAGTTCAGTCGCGCAGAGCCGCCACACAGAGGTATCTGTCCTCCCTTCTGCTGGTGCAGCACGGGCGTCCTGAGCAGGGTCGTCGTTCTGCCCTTCCAATTTCTTGGAATCGTGCCCGCAGCCTCTGGATCACTGAATAGGACACCCCAAGACGTCTCCCAACTTCTCGTCCGAAAATTCCATTCTGCAGCTATGCTAGCGCCCGGCCTTGATCTACTGGCGTTAGGCTTCGTCGTGGTGGGATGTTTAGGAAAGTGACAATTATGCCCCTACTGTACCGGTATTTGTAGCGAAACAGAGGTGCTTAGTGTTCACGACTGACCTCTTTAGCACGTGCATCACGACTTTACCGAGTTTTTTCCACCTGCCTGCCATTGGCACGCTTGCCAATATCGCACAGCTTTCACAAAAATTGACGATGTTTCACGTGCATTTGACACGTTCGTGGAAATTGATGAATTGTCGTCTATTGTTTCCTGTACAGTGGACTGTCCAAGGTCAACTTTTAACCCATTTGGATCGAAAGAACATTGTATTTTATTAGCGTACTTGCTACGATAAACAATGTCACAAAAAAGTGGGGTGGCCCTTAAATTTTGACCATTAGTATATATGATTAGCTGTGCACAGATCAGACGCCTAGAAACACCACGCTTTTGAACATTCAGCATGGAGAGCGAGCACTTTTTGTTTGGGACCTTTAATCTGCCACAACAGGTCTACCGACGCCCCACTCCCCGAAAGATCGTAAAGCAGGAAAGGTGGGAGGGGAGAAGGACGGGGAGACGGGGGAGGGGGGGGGAGTTTTAGCCCGCCAAGTGTGTTTGACAACCTCTTACACCTTCCCACCAACCGCCGAAATATGGAAAGCGGGGTGGGGGGTGTCAAATCTTCCAAAACGAAACAGCCCCATCCCCATCCCCACCCCACCCACCCCCACCACCCCCACCCCCCCCCCCCCTTGGGCCCTTGAGACAGACAGACAGAGACAGAGAATGCATGTAAATGGATAGATCGATAGATGGATGGATGGATGGATGTCTTGCTGTTACGTTTGTGGTTGTGGGCATGTGTAAGTTAATCATAGAAAAGATCCGGTGTTCAGGTGAGTTATTTTGGATAGGAATCACGTACCTTTCGTGTTTGTTTTTTTTTTTTTTTTTTTTTTGCATGGAGAATTGTGATCGATTTTTGTTGTGTAGCTACATTGTTACAAAGTCCGACCTAGATTTTTGCCGGAAGATTCGGGAAGAGCGCGATTATTCTAGTGACCTCAAATGACGTCAAAGCTTTATAGTACATGATTATTATTGGCTACAGTTCGCAACAGTTATGGAATGCGCCTAGATGGTAGTGGATGTTTGTAGGTAGATCTAAAGTGTTGTTTTTACTGAATATTTGTGAGGTTTTGTTACGTTTTCTTTTCTGAGGATAAAGTACTTTTACCTTGTGCCACGTGTGGCGATTTGCAGCTGAGTAAAGTTTCTTTACAAGAACCCTATGTGACTGTGTCTGGTGTGATTGCATCATACTACGACACCGACTACCACGATACACTTGCTGGGGAGAGCGAGAGCAAAGTTGTAAAATGGCTGGCTGGATGGATGGATGACAGTCTGATTGGCTGGAGAGAGAGAGAGAGAGAGAGAGACAGACAGAGAGAGCATTTTTTTTTTCTGTGGCAAGGACAAGTAACATCCACAGATCTGTAAATGTGACCATTGTGTGCCTCTCATTCATAATAGTCCGGTTTTAGTCTCATACAAAGGTCGCATATACATCACAGCACTGTCTCATCGGTCTTCAGGAGATGAGCTCGTGTGAGTCAAAGCTGCGACGACAGAGCGACCTCTGCTTTGTGACAGTCACATTTTGGCCTCATTCAAAGGTCGCATAGACGTCGCAGTACCATCTCACTAAAAGAGCTCATGTGAGCTATTCATGGGCGGTTGCCGCGACGTCGAAATGCAACGGGCGTGAATGTTTCGTCGCAGTTACGTAAATTTAACTCCTCTAAAGAACGTGACCGTAATGCGACGCTGTTTCCAAATTGCGACGGCCCCGCGACCATCAAAATATACCGCGGCAAGCAGGGTATATTTTACAAACATAATATCCAGGATAAACAGAAATGATGTTATATTCATAACTAAAATGCTGAAAAGTACTTTCATTATTAAAACTAAAACAACATCGCACACGCAAACAGTATCACAAACATGCACACATCTCTTTAAATAAAGCCCTAATAATGGCTTTCCTCATGCATTCCGATCTTGTCAGAACTGTATTGGTTGGCACCATAATACAGCACCATAATAAATCTTTCATTCTACAAGAGGCACAGATCCTCATGACCTCTGCATTTGCAGGGGCTCACGAAAATCTTTACCTCTTGTTGACAGTCATCGGCCAAATAAAGTCACCATATTGAAGGACAGATATTAAGGTCTCGACTACACGAACACACCTTCCATCTGCAAGAGGCACAGATTCTCATGAGCCCCTGCATTGCAGGGGCTTATGAGAATCTTTGCCTCTTGCTGATAGAGATCGCTCGCTGTTATAACCTCAGATTAAGGGAATGGATGAGGTTTAAGTCTGCGACTACTATCTGATCCTAACGAGCTGTATAGACACACTGCGGTAATCCAATCTAGCTGATGGCATGAGCATCAAAGTTTTATGTGATTGATAGGCATGGTTTTGTGAGGCCTTTACCCTGGGTTCAAACAAGCCAAAGCATCAACAAACCATCTCAACCTGCAAGAGGCATAGACTCGCATTAACCCCTGCAGGCTTCACTGGGTCGTGGGACCTATCCCTCTTTCTGACAAGCTATTAAAATAATATCATTTATCGATATGCTGTTCAGTGAGAGTGGACCAACAAGATTTCAGAGAGCAAATGCATGGCGATAACATTCTAGCCCAACAACATTTCATGTCCATATCAAGGCATAAATCTTCATGAGCGTCTGCAGGTCATTAATGATGCAGATCTGAGCCTCTTGTCTGCAAAGATTTCATTATTTTTATCACGCATTCCTCATATAAAGGAAAGCACTGGGTTTTAGTGCACGATTTTAATCCATTCATGCCAGTGGACGCAGACTGTTTTTTTCAGTGAAACCATTGTAAAGTGAACACAGCATATCAATACCGTCCAAGGAGCTTGGATACAAAATGGTCTCAGCAAGAGGCATAGATCCTCATGAGCCCATGGGCTCATGAGGATCTATACCTCTTGCAGTTGGGTGGTGTTCATTTTTTTGTCGGCAGTGAAAGGGTTAATGGAAGCTAAGGCTAAGTGACCCCACTTACGCTGTGAGAGTTCTAACATAAGCCATGAAAACTGCCGGGATGGGAGCGCAGGTTTCGGATTCTATCGAATGTTGTTCTATGCGGAGAACCCGTTATTAGATTACTGTACGTAGCATTGACAGGTACTTGATATAATTGTGTTGACTGCCGCGGAAATGCTTTCAGAAAAAAATAGTAAACCGAAAAATAAGCTAATTGGTTCATTCGTTTCTCTGTTTATCTCTGTCTCTGTCTCCCTGTCTGTCCATTATGACTAACAGCGAGTCCCCGCCCACCCAAAACCCTGATGACCCGATCCAACCACTCCTCTGCGAGTCAACCTCTACTGTACCTATAGAGACTCCATCCCATTCGTCCAGATCAACGTCGCCAGCGGCGACCTCAACTGATGCCGAGACTGACGGCAAAGTCTTGCCTGCCGCAGGCACTCCTGATGATGTAACGGACACTGTAGCCCTGTCCCATGACCCGTCTCTTGCTACACTGCCGAAATCCCATTATAACGTCACCTTGACTAGCACGCCTAAGGCATGTGTGCACTCAGATACCAATAGTACCCAGCGCGTCAACGATCAAGCGGACCTTCCCGTCATCAAAAACGACAGCCATGAGAATATTACTTCAACTACCTTCTCATCTGGCCAGTTGGAAGACATGAAGAGCCAACTAGCAGCCGCAACAGAGTCAATAAGAGACCTACAAACAGAGCTATTGTCTGTGAAAGTGAGCTGGATACTATCAAACACTATGCAACACTTTAAGAAAAGCAAACCGTTCTTGATAGTGCCATCAGGGACACTGAGGTCGTGGTAAAAAAAAATGGCAAGTTAGCCGAAGAAAAGTGTTTATCAGCGACTGAACAGTCGCACCACGCAGCTCTTGAACAACTGACCAAGGACCATGAGAAACTTATCAAAAAAGAAGAAACACTGAACAGACAAATGAAAGGGCTAACTAAACCCAAAGACACTCAGAGTGCTAAAATCGCGGAACTTAAAGTTAAGTTTGAGACTTTGTGTCGGTCACTTTCCCCCACCGCGGGCACTCAAATGACACCAGCCCGCACACTGACAAAGCCCTCACCAAAAGCGCCCAGTCATCCATCACCTCTCCGGCCCTACCTCAAGTATTGGAAGCTGGCCAGTCCACGCTGCCAAATCAGCCCGGAGGGAAAAACAGCAGCGGGACCGGGACCGAAGGAGTGTCGGCTAATCCTATAAGTCGTCAGCCACCGCAGGATAATGTCCCGTTCACTGTGCGAGGATAGCGGGACTTCTGATTGGCAACTTACAACGGGTAGATCGCTGGAGGCTGGATCCCAGCGGGGCCAGGTGCGTTCGAACCCTGCGAGGGGTGACAGTGGCCCTGAGTCATTGTGAACCACGTGCTGACATTGGACATGTAGTGGTCCACGTTGGTACAAATGACTGCGCCTGGGGCCATGACATTGACGTCATCCTGAGGGACTACCAAAGTCTGACAGTAGCAGTCCGCCGTGTCTTCCCGTCAGCATCTGTCGCCTTCACCTTCGTCCTTTCGCAAGGCCGGTGCCCCCTGCAGAAAGTGTGCACCATTAATGAACGTCTGGCAAAACTCTGCCGCCAAGAGAAGGTGCACTTTCTCCAAGAGACTGGCTTTTACACACCAGCAGGCGCAGTGGTTACCTCACTGTTCAACAACGACAGACTTCATGTCAATGAGCGTGGTGCTGGTGTCCTGCTCCGTCTGCTCAAACAGTTCCTCCTTCAGGCCAGAGATCACAGAGAATCTGATATACAACAGCCTCGCGGCCAGCGCGCCACCCGCCAAGTACTGAGCACATGTGCTTTTGATAAGCAATGCTCGGACAGTAATCGTACTCAGGTAGTAAATTCTGCTGAGGGCCGGAGACCAGGACCTGAACATCTCACTCAGAATTCAGACGGTACCATGCGCCAACCCTCACAGACTTTTCCTGTCCGCCGTTGGGAGACAGCCCACAATACTCTGTTCTCACCTCCCAAAGGCAGTAACAATACCAGTGACGTTGGTCCCTCAGCCTCTGGCGGACGTCAAGCTACTACGGCTGTCGGCGTCCAGTCTTACGAGGAACAGAGTGCGCCGCCTGTCAATGAACTCAGAGGTGCCAAACAGGGCGGGTCGGGTACTGCTTTTGCCTCCAACTTCATTTTCTCGCAGCCACTTCTTTACCACCGTGTGGAAGCTGGACCGGCTTCGTGTTTTCCCGGCAACTACGTACGCCCCTCTGCGGCTTCTGGCCGCAGGTCACGCCACACGGACTACCTGTGCCACTGTTACCTGCATTCCACCCGGCTTTTTCACCGTATCCAGTATCTTATCCCCAGTGGCCGCTCCCGTACCACACAGGCGGCTTGCGGCCCCAGGGCACCATGTGATCGGATTATGCCAGGGACAGCTGGGTACAAAGTGTTTGTTTTAGGGCTTAGGTTTAACTATACCCTGTCTTGTTGGTGCAGCCTGTCTCACGATTTTTTTTTCTTCACAATCATAAACATGCATTGATAGTGACGTGAACTAGTTTAACGGGACACACAGTGTGAGGCTTGTTGTTATCTATTTGGATTCTACTGCCATATTTAGTTGATCGTTGCTGATTTTGTTGCAACAGACATATATCTGGACTGACATTATTGTGCCGCGCATTTTGGCTACGTTGATCTCATTTTGCTTCTGACGCAGACGTCGTCTGTGATGTGACTGTGTATTTGCAAATGAACAGCTTTCTAATTGAACCAGAAATTTGTGTTTCTAGACAAGGTGTGACATTAAGCGGCTATTTCGAAAAGCAGCGTGAAAAGGGACCCACGGATTTGTTTTATTGTTGTATCCACTGTGCCTAGCGGTGAATCTGCACTTTGGAAAGTGAAACTATTAACTTTTGGTTTTATTAATGTGTGAACTGAATAGCGCCGGTTATAACGTACTCATTAGAGGCCGGAGTGTGACTGTATAGTGAAAATTTTCCTTAACCCTTGGTTATCTAAATTGTTTTTCTTCTTCTGTACAACGATCAGTCGTACAGACTTGTGAGAGAAAGGATAACTATTGACTATTGCCTTTTTTTTTTAAAAAAAAGGTCTTTTGTCGTCGTGTATACACTATTGTCTATATACAGCGAACAATATGGCGAGTGCATCCACTGGCTCAGCCACTCACGAACTGACAGTCGGACATTTAAATGTGTATCATTTATATCCGAAAGTTCATGATGTTTCCCTGTTTTTGAACCAGCCGTCACATTTCCATCTCTTTGGTCTTACTAAATTTCGTCTGGACACTCGAATCGCTGAAGGCATATGTCAGTATTCCGAATTTTTCTCTTATTCGACGTGATGCAACTTCTCCTGGACATACTGGGCTAGCTGTTTATGTGCACAGCACCGTTCAGCACAGTTTACGCAGACGTCTTGATCTTGAGACCAGGGAGGTGGAATGCGTGTGGTTGAAAGTCAAGCTTCCTAACACTTCGCCACTGCTAGTTGGCTTAGTGTATAGAAATCCAGCACCCACCGCCGAGTGGTATGACGCCTTTGTACAGATAATAGATAAAGTGAATGACACAGGCAGGGATATACTCATCCTCGGCGATTTTAACATTGACATCTCAAAACCCCATTCGATGTGGCAATGTACAACAATGCTGTTTGGACTAAAACAGATGATTACCACTCCCACCAGAGTAACACACTCTTCGTCTACTTTGTTAGACCACATCTATACTAACAACCCTCAAGCTATCACTGAAACTGACATCCCTTCACTAGCTTTCAGTGACCACTTTCCCATCACCTATACATGGTCATGTTATGTTCCTAAACAGAGCCGAACCCAACATTTACACATTACTTACAGATTTTTAGAAAACTAGGTAGAGATAGTTTCCTTCATGACCTCAGTTTTTTGCCGTTCCATGAAGTTTACAATCACAATGACCCTGATGTAGCACTCTCACTGTGGCTTGAGCTGTTCCTCGGAGTACTAAATAAGCATCTCCCCTTATAAAGGAAACGAGTCCGGTGCCGTGAGTCCCCCACCTGGATTACGGAGGAGATTTAAAAACCATGGAAGCCAAAAATGATGCCAAGCGGGACAAAGACTTTATTGGGTTCAAAAGGTTACGTAACAGAGTCAGATACCTTATCCGGGAGGCATAAAAAGCACTGGTAGAGAAAACCATACGTGGAGGGAATCCGTCTTGAATATGGAAAGTTTTAAACTTACTACCCAACAATAGTACAAATCATTCTGCAAATACGACTGCCAAGCTTACAGCCGATACTTTTAACGACCACTTCATTTTATCCCCGAAATCCTTACTACATGCAGAAGGCTTGGATCAGGTAGAACATGTCGCATCACAGAAGCTTACTGACTTTTGTAAGCAAAGACTGTCCGCGGGCGATGCTTTTAATGTCCCCTGCATCGCTGTACATAAAGTGGGCAGATTTATTTCTAGTCTCAAGAACAAAAAGTCAGCTGGCATTGATGGTATCAATGGTTTTATCCTCGAACTTTCTCTTCCATACATTGTGGAAAGCTTAACCTTTATTTACAACATATGTATTCAAAATAATATTTTTTCCGCGGCTTTCAAAAAATCTAAAGTGGTACCTATACCCAAAACAAAAGACACATCTGATCCAAATAATATTCGGCCCATATCCATATTATCTATTCTGTCGAAACCTATTGAGAAGCATGTACACAAACATCTTCTCGAATTCATGGAAGAAAAGTCTCTCCTGAATAAATATCAGTCTGGTTTTCGCCCTAAACATTCGTGTCACACTACCTTGGTTCATATGATTGACACTTGGCTGCTCAACATCAACAGAAACAAAATGTCTGGTGCTGTCTTTCTAGACCTGAAAAAAACGATCAGCCTTATAAAACACGAAATTTTATTAGAGAAACTAGACTACTACTTTAACAATAACAGCCCAGGGACACTCTCATTCTTTCGTTCATATATCATAGGGAGGATTCAAACTGTGTAAATCAATGCTACCTTCTCTTCTGAAAAGCGTGTTGAGTATGACATGCCCCAGGGATCCATGCTACGACCGTTACTCTTCTGGTGTTGTTTTTTTTTATTAATGATCTTCCACTTCATATATCCAATCCAATACCGAATGTGACATGTTTGCCGATGATTCTACTCTTCACTCGGGCGGGAAAACTGTACCGGAAATATCAAGCAATCTTCACCTTAGTCTTCAGGAAGTCTCACTGTGGTGCAAAAATAATCAAATGCTTGTTAATCCATCTAAAACAAAAAGCATGCTAATCACAACACGCCCAAAAGCATCAGCTCCGCCCCCATTTACTTAGCCTCTCTTTTGATTCAGTTCCCATTGAGCAAGTCAAGGAATATCGCCTCCTCGGGGTAATTGTTGATGACCAGCTGTGCTAGTTGTCCCATCTAACACAACTAGGTAAAACATTATCAAAGAAGCTATTTTTACTGTCAAGATTAAAATCTATCATTGATACTAAGACACGAAAGCTATTTTTCAACTCCTACATAAAACCTCACATTGACTACGCATCTACTATTTGGGACGGCTGTAGTAAGGCTAACATTAAGCGGATTAATTCTCTATACAATCGCGCAGTTAAACTGATCCTCCCAATCCCCTCTCTAACTTTGGAGGAAAAGCTTCAGGCCTTTACATCAACACCTTACGTTAAATAAGTGCGTACTTATGCACAAAGCACTGAACGGGAAAGCCCCCCTCTACCTGGCTAAGCTTTTCACTGAGAGCGAAAGGGTTTACAGCACTTTGAGGAACAGTCTCGTCATTGAACGGCCCCGAATTGACTTGTTTAAATCCAGCCTTTCGTACGCGGGTGCCTATTTATGGAACTAACTTCCTCCACATATACAGCAAACGAGACATCTTCCATTGTTTAGGACGAAATCTTTTAAATACATCTCTGAGCAAACTTGAAATAAACGTAGATAATATCTCAATGATTTCCTGTGGACCTCCGTTTTGCACTTGTTAATTTTTACATAATATCTCTCGTTATCGTAGTGTTTTGCCTGCTCACTAAATTCTTACACATGAGCAGCTGCCGTTTCATAAGCGTGCAGTCGCTTTCTATAAACACACTTTACATCGCACCCCCACCCCCCCACCCCAAGACCCTGTCATTTTGCTGTGTGTGTGTGTGTGTGTGTAATCTTCAGCGACTTTAGAACTTGTATCGGAATGTAACACAAGTGACCTGTGGGTGTAAACGCTTGTTTTGTGTTTTGTGATGTTAACATATTGTTTAAATGTTGCTTTTAATGTTGTAGTTTAGCAAGGACAAACATGAAAAGAGGCCTGTGCGCCTATTGTTTCCATCCTTGAGAAATAAAGTATCATTCACTCATTCATTTATTCATTCATTCTCTCTCTCTCTCTCTCTCTCTCTCTCTCTCTCTCTCTCTCTCTCTCTCTCTCTCTCTCTCTCTCTCTCTCTCTCTCTCTCTCTCTCTCTCTCTCTCTCTCTCTCTTTCTAACAGGACAGTTTGTAAGAGAGGCGTTTCGCCTAAAACTTTATCCTGTCAATAAAACGTTTCATCATCTCTCTCTCTCTCTCTCTCTCTCTCTCTCTCTCTCTCTCTCTCTCTCTCTCTCTCTCTCTCTCTCTCTCTCTCTCTCTCTCTCTCTCTCTCTCTCTCTCTCTTCCTAAAGCAAAGATTTATGCAACCTAAACGAGTACAGACCCATTACCATATTATCCTGTATTTCAAAACCGCTCGAGAAACATATCCATACTCATCTTCTAAACTTTCTGGAGCAAAAACCATCTGATAAATGCAGCACAATCAGGATTTCGACCTCTACATTCGTGCCAAACTGCTCTCAATCAGTCAATTGATAAATGGTTCTCTGCCATAAATGACAGTAAAGAATCAGGTAAATCTTTCTTGACCTAAAAAAAGCTTTTGATCTTGTCAACCACTCTATCCTACTAAAACAACTACCATTCTATCACATTGACTCAAATACTGTCTCCTTTATATCTTCTTATCTCAGGGACAGAACGCAGAAGGTACTGCTAAATGGCAAATATTCCTCTGACAGGTTAGTAACTTGTGGTGTTCCACAGGGGTCTATTCTAGGGCCCTTATTATTTAATCTATTTATTGACGATCTGCCACTGTGCATATCTCATTTAGATGCAAACTGCGATCTGTTCGCAGACGACACGACCATGCACACATCTGATAAAGATATCGCAACCATTAATAAGGTACTCCAACAAAGTCTTGATGAAGTAGAAGGCTGGTGCAGTGATAATCACATGATTATTAGTATTCCAAAGACAAAGAGCATGTTAGTTGCTACACGTTAGAAACACCAGCATGGCCTACCACCTTTAACACTCTCCTTAGATAGCCAGCCTGTTGAACAAGTAACTAGGCATCGCTTATTAGGCGTTATAGTGGACAACCAATTTATTTGGGAACCACATACTGACTCTATATGCAAAACAATCTCCAAAACTCTGTTCCTGTTATCAAAACTACGCCATATAGTTAATACTGATATCCGTAAACTGTTTTCCATGCGCATATTAAAACGCATTGTGACTACAGTTCTACCGTCTGGGATGGATGCAGCGAAGTTCACATGAAAAAAGTTAATTCCTTGTATCGTCGGGGCATTAAATTAATACTTCCCGGTCCTACTTCCACCGACGAAAAGTTAAAATCTCTCGAGTTATTAACATTGAATAAACAGTTTGAATTTAATCGCTGTGTTCTACTGCACAAGATCATGCACGGAAAAGCCCCACCCTATCTAAAAACTCTATTTTCCGAGAATAATAGGAAAAACACGAGAAATAGTTCGATCCACCTTCCAAAAATTAGATTAGACATCTGTAAAACCAGCCTGTCCTTTTCAGGCGCTAAAGCGTGAATATTTTACCTCCACACCTTAAATCAATTTGTAAGATTAGCGTCTTCAAAGATCGCATCCATATGTATTTACTTCAGAGGTAATAGTATGTTCGGCTTTCGTATGCTACTATTCGTATAGTTAGTGACAAGTTTCCTATTACCTAATAATCTTCTACTGTTGCTGCAGATTATGTAATAGTTAATGTGGGTTTTTTTAAAACTTATATATGTTTTATCTTTTGCTGTATCGTCTTATGTATTTTTATATGTGTATAGTAGCAGGACAGTTTGGAAGATAGGCCTATGCCTAAAACTTTTTATCCTGAATAAAAACGTTTCATCATCACCATGATCATCATCATCATCCCTCTCTCTCTCTCTCTCTCTCTCTCTCTCTCTCTCTCTCTCTCTCTCTCTCTCTCTCTCTAACTCTCCCTCTCTCTCTCTCTCTCTCTCTCTCTCTCTCTCTCTCTCTCTCTCTCTCTCTCTCTCTCTCTCTCTCTCTCTCTCTCTCTCTCTCTCTCTCTCTCTCTCTCTCTCTCTCTCTCTCTCTCTCTCTCTCTCTCTCTCTCTCTCTCTCGTACTCTCTGTTTATTTCTTTCTGAAAGCCGAGTAGCAGTAAACTGATATGAGAAAACAGATCACCCAACAAAATTAAAAGGAAACAAGAAAAAACAAGAAAAAAAAATGCACGTGATGACCACATTTTGTTGTGTAAACACAGGTTACTGACATGTCTCTGTGTTTTAATTTAAAAATATGCACCTCAAAATTACAACAAAAATACGTTTGAAATTCAAATTAAATTCGCCAATATCTTCACACGTTTTCCCTTCTAGTTTTTGTATGTTTCTTCGCCTTCATCGAAGCTCGATTTCTGATTTATTTTTTTTTTTTACGTAAAAGATATTGACCACTTTCCTCACGTTTTCAAAGCCATGTTTTTATTACCTATTTCCCAGGGAGAAAGTTGTGTATTTCCTTTAGAAAACTTCGAAAAGTTTTGCGGGAATTTAGACAAGCAAAAAGTCCTCGGCGCGACTTCGGCCGCAGTTTGCGCCCGATGTCGCCCCGAGGACATTTTGTGCACCAGAAATCTTTTCCTTCCGGCACAGCCTTGCATTCAAATATCGGAATAAACTCATCGATCTTCTTCTTCTATTCTGTAAAAGGCAAAGACGCTCGTGTGTCTCTGCAGCCGCGGCGGCTCATAAGGGTCCATGCCTGTAGTTTCAAAGATAATCTCTTTTAAATCTCTGTTGTTCAGATTAAGTCTTAGTGTCCCATCACTCTCGCTGATAGATATAAATTCCTGCAAGTGCATTTGACACGGATCGAGTCCTTCAAACCTGCAGCAAGCTCTTTGCATCATCTGCAAGAAATAGTGTGTGCTCATGATTAGAAAGCATTAGAACTTTAAGGTCAGCCCAGGACACCAGGCCAACGGCCTTGTACTTACTGGGTTATGACTCCGTCATTCGCATTTGCTTATGTTGATTTTGCTCCCTTCTTCTTTGTGTATACCGATCAGCTTTCACAATTCTGAAGATTAATTTGTTGTCCGGGTTTGAATGTGTACTTTGTTGATCTGTTTCTAAACGTACTCAACAGTCCTAGTGTCGATGTGCATACCTCTGTTCTTCGTGTCTTATTTTGCCTCCATACCGCTTTAGGCGCGAAAGGAATATGCTTCTTTAAAGCACGCTGGTTGTCTCCCTCGATTCGCTGCGCTTATAAGCGCAGCGAATCGAGGGTGACAACCAGTGTGTATTTGAATGAGACGGAAGAGTGAGATAGGTTTATCAGCATTTCTTTGCGCACGCGATTTTCATCTTCCGTTAGCAGAGGTGGATGTGGGGCTACAAAATCAGTTTTTTGACGCACCGGAATAGTTTACGAGTCTGCGGCCGAAAGCTTCGGCTCTGCATGATCGCGCTGAAATAACGTCCCGCGGAAACATCGCGAGACGTAATTACGTATGAAAACATGACGTGATTGGCTGCGTAAAAATTGGCTTATGCGCAATGAAAGTACTTGTCCGTGAAATTGAGCTCATCTTGGTGGTTAGGATTGCCGAAATAGGCGCCTGATGAATGCATGTTGATATCGTATACTAATCTACACAAACGCGTCAAGCGCCTGTGGATTATCCTGAGATAGTCAGGTTTCTTTGCTCGGCTCCTGTACCAACACTAGCGAAATGTGTCCGGCATCCACTGAAATCATGACGATGATGATAATGTATACAACTATGAATTTCATTCATCTACGTGTATTTTCCTTCAAGTCTATTGTCTTCAAGACGATTATTTTGTTGAAAAACAATACAAACAACGAAATACACCTTTTTTATTTTCCAATGTGTTTACGTTATTTCAATAATGTTTGATTGTTTGTGTATTATGTTTTGTGTCAAGGATTAATGTGATGTTAAACGTGTATTACTTCATCATCCCTAACCTTGAGATCTGTGAGTAATAAATAGGTTGACCGGCAAGCAAATGTACGCACGGCTTTGGTAAGAGGTCAGTCATAGAGGCATGGATTCTCATGAGTTTCTGCGGGTGCAGGGGCTCATGAGAATACAAGTAAAATCTGGATAATAACAATATTTCTTGTTGTTATATCCGAATGTTGTTATAAGCGAAGTAATTTACATAGAAAGAGAGCTGTCGGGACCGCTGAAAACGTGTTGTTATATCCGACTGTGTTGTAAGCAGAGTAGACTGTATACACCTCTTATGAACTCATTGTCAGCTTCAACACTAGGAAGTTCTTGCAAACCAGATAGGTGAGGCTAGCGCTGGTAGAACAGTACACATACCAGGGGGAATTACTCAACGCTGGACATACAGTTAGAAATACTCAGGTAAAGAACAAGACTATCATATACGTCCCTTTAAAGGCAGTCTTGATAGTATATGATAGTCTTGTTCTTTACCTGCGTATTTTTCTGTGGGCTGGCGATTGGGTGCCTGATAGGAGGGGGCAGGGGAGTCTAACTCATTCTACCCCATCACCGAAATCCTTACATTTTGCCGTAGTCTGAAGCGGACTGCATTGCAGTGCAGGACACAGATCGACCATGATAGTTCAAGGGTGATGCCAGAATAGCTTGGCGCCAACAGGCGCCAAGATATTCTGGCATCACCCTTGAACTATCATGGTCGATCCTTATCTTCCTGTGGTTTGTCTGGGGTAGAATGAGCTAACTGTGTGTAGGACGTTCTTAGCTTCAATAGTACGGTTCTCTGGTAAGCAAACCCTCCTCGTGCCATCATCGGTCTTACAGGGCCATACAGCTAATACTGACTCGTTGATATTTCACTTACGTGGACCGAAGTTAGTCATCGTGCTCTCCGACCGCGACAATTTTATAAGTTTTTGTGCGAAAGGCATTCTTGACTCCAAACAAAGTACATGGTCAACTGCGGGTCAGACTAATTGATTATAAAAGGCTTAATTCATTCGGCCCGACGGCCAAATTTCCCAAATTTTGTGGGCGTCATCTAATGACCTTTTTATGAAAGCTATGTCAACATTTGCCGCGAATGTGACTGGAGAGACGATACATTCGCGGCAAATGTTGACATAGCTTTCATAAAAAGGTGTCTAAATGTACTGACATGCAAATCAAAATACCATTGCCACATTATAGCAATCACTGGAAAAAGAAAAGTGCTTCCGAAACCTGCTTCGTATTTCTGTTCCTTGTCAGTATTGCTCACAAACCAGATAGGTGAGGCTAGCGCTGGCAGAATCTCCAGTCACATTCGCGGCAGGGGATCTAACTGTTGTCTGTCCAGCGCTGTGATTCCCCTTGGTTTGAGTATTGTCAGTATTGAAATAAAAAATGTTGACAAATTTAGACGTGTTCCCCACAGACAGGTTTCACCACATCAGACTGATACTAATTCAAATCTTCAGTTGTCAAAGGCCAAACGACTACTTAGATGCAAATGTGATCTGATCTGTGATTTGGGACATTACGGCTTATGCAACGACTTTTTACCGACTGTCTATTGACCCATAGGTCAACGTATTGACCTAAGGTCTGTAGAGATTTTGACATCACTACAAGATCTACGCAATTACAGTGGTACATTCTCGCGGCCAAGGAATTGCCCCATCCGACCCACCCCCCACTCCAACCTCATTCCACACACACACACACACACACACACACACACACACACACGCACGCACGCACGCACGCACGCACGCACACACACCCACCCACGCACGTACGCACACACACACACACACACACACTCTTCCCCACCCTCCCCCACCTCGCCCCACTCATCAGTCCACGCCTCTACAAACATACACTGTTTCGCATTGTCAGTTCTTCCTGTCTATGCCATCGGGATTTGATTTAGGTCTTTTGGACCACCACCAAACCAACCGCCCCTCAGTCCGTTCCCACAGAGAATTATGCAAATTAATGTTTTCTGTCAGCAAAGGGTCCTGTGGCCGATGTCGACTTTTCAGACCCGCGCATAAACGTCCACGGGCCACCTAGGGCTACTCACAAACCAGATAGGTGAGGCTAGCGCTGGCAGAATTGTACACATACCAAGTGGAATTACTCAGCGCTGGACAGACAAACAGTTAGATCCCCTGCCCCCGCCTATCAGGCACCCAATTGCCAGCCCACAGAGAAATACACAGGTACAGAACAAGACGATCATCTACATCCTCAAAAGGGATGCATCAGGTTACGCCTATAAAAAGTATAACCCATGTCAACTCCTTCTCCGGAACTTTGGAAGTAGGCAGGAGAAACATACATACACAAACACGAAGGTGCATTACTATATGTGGTCGGGTAAATACCCTGATTTCCCACAGTAGATGCACAAGACAATACACAACAATGTAACGATACAAGTTTGCCTCGAGTTATAGAATACTCACAAACCAGATAGGTGAGGTTAGCGCTGGCAGAATTGTACACATACCAAGGGGAATTACTCAGATTCGGACAGACAAAACAGTTAGATCCCCTGCCCTGCCCCCGCCTATCATACATACATACACAAACACGAAGGTGCACTACTCAATGTGTTTGTGTATGTATGTTTCTCCTGCCTACTTCCTAAGTTCCGGAGAAGGACATGGGCTATAGGCGAGACCTGATGCATCCTTTTTGAGGATGTAGATGATCGTCTATACCTGCGTATTTCTCTGTGGGCTGGCGATTGGGTGCCTGATAGGCGGGGGCAGGGGATCTAACTGTTTGTCCGGCTGTCCAGCGCTGAGTAATTCCCCTTGGTATGTGTAAGGCTAAAGTCGGCCAAAGATGCTTTCGCTCACTGGGATTCTATTTCCCTTTGGTCAAAATCCCTTGTACAAATTCGCCCGTAGACCTGTATTCTTTGTCCGCCGTAAGATGGCCGTAGTTGCCTGCTCGGCGTTAAACCCAAATAACTAACTAACTAACTAACTGTATTCTTCTTTACCTGTTGCTTACTAGACTGGTAAAATGTCAGCGGAGACGTACTAAAAGACCTCAGTGGCATGAGTGAGTTTGGTCCTGTGCAAATCACTAATCATGGTGCTCCGCTATAGCGGAGCACCTTGCTTAATGGTTCGCGCAGGATTCAAGCTCACTCACGCAGCTGACGCCAGGTTCTCCATGGTCATGTTTTGTTAGGATTGGGACACGCCGGACAAAAGCAAGAAACGTTTGAATTGCTTGATATAGGTCTTTTTCGTTTTAGAAAGGGTACATTTGTGTCCGAGCTTCTGAGTAGCGTCACGTGACATTTTCTAATTTTTGATGATAAGAAGAAGAAGACTTTCCGACTGTCTCGATTTAGTTGCATGTTTCTGCGACTTCAAACATAGTCTTTAAACTTAGCAGGGTTACAACCATTTAATTGATGATTTTTTTTTTTAAAATACTTACTGACATGTTTCGTTCCAACATGATATGGAGTAGCTGGCAGGAGCTTTCACGTTTGAACTGAACATGTATTTGTAAGTGTTCTACAACTCAATGCTCTTAATCACAGACGCACGTGTCAGGGACTGTTGAATTAGGCTTGATTGTCAAAACATGAAAGCGACTGCTTCGTTTGCTTCGGTGTGTCCTCAAACCCTGATTTTTGTCTAAACCTCTAGACGCCCCACATCTAAGGAACATAGACTTAAAGAGGGCTGCTTCATGCCAGCAAGAGGCAATGGTTCTTGTGGATCACAGATCTTCATGAAACGCATCCTCAAGTATAGAAAGTTAATCCTTGTAAGCATGAGGCATAGATCATCACCAGCCCTGTATCCTGCAATGACACACGAGGATCTATGCGTCTGGCAAATGGGTAGATCCATTTCGTTTGGTGTGAACCATTGTGCTTGTTTGCATGTTAGTTTATTAAACGTCAATACAATTTATTTTTTTAAACAGAGACGCTAACCCATTTTAGCCGCGACTCACTGCTCCAGCAGAAAAATTGAACATGATAAATCAAGGGTAGTGTCAGATTTGCTTGGCGACTAATGGCGCCAAGCTAATCTGGCACTACCCTTGAATCATCATGGTCGTGTCTATTCGTACGTAGTCCATAGATGACAGTTTTAATATTTGGGAAATTTTGCCCTGGAGTTAAATGGATCCAAAAGACTGATTCGTATCTGCAAGATGCAAGACTAGAGTCTGCATCCTGTAACCACCCACGGGATCTAAGCCTATTGCAGATGTGTCTGCCCAGTTCTGGAGTGATCAGATGTGCTTGTTCACATGTCAGTCTATCCGTCTACTTAGTCGGACAGAGAGAAGGGGCAATTATGGTGATTGGTCCGTACTGTGCCACATCCAGTACGCAAAGCAAGAGGTCATCGAGCCGACCTCCACCGCAGTTGGTCCGCGCACAGATGTACATCTCTCTCTCTCTCTCTCTCTCTCTCTCTCTCTCTCTCTCTCTCTCTCTCTCTCTCTCTCTCTCTCTCTCTCTCTCTCTCTCTCTCTCTCTCTCTCTCTCTCTCTCTCTCTCTCTCTCTCTCTCTCTCTCTCTCTCTCTCTCTCTCTCTCTCTCTCTCTCTCTCTCTCTCTCTCTCTCTCTCTCTCTCTCTCTCTCTCTGGTTGTTCATCCATAGCTCGATCCACCTTCCAAAAATTAGATTAGACATATGTAAAACCAGCCTGTCCTTTTCAGGCGCTAAAGCGTGGAATATTTTACCTCCACACCTGAAATCATTTTGTAAGATTAGCGTCTTCAAAGATCGTTTCCATAAATATTTACTTCAGAAGTAATAGTATGTTCGGCTCCCTTATGCTACTATTAGTATAGTTAGTGACAAGTTTCCTATTACCTAATACTCTTCTACTGTTGCTACAGATTATGTAACAGTTCGACTGTCTGCTTTAACATGTCAGGTTCATACCTATGTGTCTCTCTGAGGGTGGGGGCGGGGGGATGGGTCTTTTTACTTACACATGTTTTATCTTTTGCTGTATCGTCTGATGTATTTTTATATGTGTAGAGTAGCAGGACAGTTTGGAAGATAGGCATTGCTATGCCTAAAACATTTTATCCTGAATAAAAACGTTTCATCATATCTCTCTCTCTCTCTCTCTCTCTCTCTCTCTCTCTCTCTCTCTCTCTCTCTCTCTCTCTCTCTCTCTCTCTCTCTCTCTCTAAAACTTTTGACTTAGTCAACCATGAACTGTTGCTACAGAAGCTGTTGGCATACCACATAGACACAGATTCCGCTGCCTTCTTTAAATCTTATCTAAGCAATAGATCTCAGTTTGT
>BTPG01000008.1:138082127-138107127 GCA_036245525.1 Semisulcospira habei
ATACATCACTTGTCATCAGATCAAAACAAGCCACAGGCTTATATGATGATCTGGACACTCAGTTATACTATTTGCAAAATTTGCATGACGGTGGTATGCAGATTTTAAATACACTACAGGTAAGTAAATCAATATATGTCAATACATATATGAATACATAAAAAGAAATGAAAATAGAGGAAAACATTCAATCATTATAGTGGAGAGAGAGAGAGAGAGAGAGGGAGAGAGAGAGAGGGAGAGAGAGGGTGGGAGAGAGAGAGAATTGTCACAACTGGTCTTTAGATTTTCTTTATTTCCTTTATTTCTTGCAGTCCTATTTTATAACTCAATGAAATCTTTTTGCGGCAGTAATAAATTCGTGTACAGCTGAAAATATATCGTTATTCACTGTGGATGGCAGGGTTTTACTTCCATTAAGGAGTAAATGTATATTGGTGTATTCTGGTGGAAGTGTAAGTATTGTTAAACGTCTTATTACATCGTAATTACTACACTGGAGTAAGAAATGGTCGGCGGTTTCAGAGCTGGCTCCACAAGAGCAGGCAGGGGAATTAGAGAGGTGACGACTAACCAGGTCATAATTGAGGTCGCTTATTTTGAGTCTAATTTTACAGTGGATTATCTGTGTTATTCTACAACCTAAATAGTAATATGGGGGTACCACACAATCGTCTCGCGACAGGAATGATTTAAATTCGCTTAAGGATTGGCTACGCTGAATGTGATCGGGCAAACTGTTCCAAAGGCCCGTGGTGGATGGAAAAAAATGAAGTTTTGTACAATTCAGTTTTACACTGGGGGACTTGGCGTTCAAGTGGACGTCGTTTATGATAAGGATTTAATGCGGATACTAGCTGTGGTAGGTCTAGGCCTAAGTACGCGGGGGTTATACCATTGACTATTTTAAAATAGAGGATGAGTTTATGACGACGACGTCTTTGCCACAACGGAATGAAACCGGTTTCTTCATAAAGTAATTGGTGGCTAGTGCCACGGACTGCACCAGTAATGGTTCTTAAAGCGTGTAACTGGAGACTTTCCAATTCATCTGAAAGTGCCCCTGTACAATTATCCCAGATCACATCAGCATAGTCAAAGTGTGGCAGTATAAAAGATTTGAACATAGTCTCCAGAGATCGTCGATCTGCTGATACATTCAATGACCATTTTCTTTTTCTTGCCGAATCTCTAATTTTGTCAAGCCAGGATAACACTTATTACCGTTCTAATCTGCTGTCTGAGTTTTGTCAACAAAGAACAATGGGCACAGCCCCCTTCAACATCCCCAAGTTAGCTGTTCATGAAGTGGGTTTACTCATAAGTAACCTTCCAAATAAAACGTCCTCGGGGCCTGATGACATTAGCCCGCAAATACTTAAGCTGTCTCTCCCATACATTGTAGAGTCCTTAACTTACATTTATAATCTCTGTATCCAGCATAACACTTTTCCTAACGAACTTAAATATGCGAAAGTAATTCCACTTCCACCTGTCCCAGACTGGCGTAGGATAAGTTCTACAAGCCAACCCATTGTGCTGAATCTCTATAGACAGGCGTGCAGGTATCAATCATCAAATAAACAAGTAGGAAGGAGCTCTGCGAAAACTTCTGATGTTTGGGATGGAGCTCGCATGGGCCTTTCCGAGTGCAGATATCCCATCTTGACCGAACTGAACTGAACTGAACTACACAAGTAGACTTAAATAGGAGATGTCAGTAGGTCCCGTCAGAAGCAGTGCTGCCATTTAACCCGTTCACTGCCGGAAAAAAGTGATCATTATCCAACTGCAAGAGGCATAGACGGCTAGGACTGCGCCACGAAATTAACGAAGACTTCAAAAACACAGTCTACATACACTGGCAGGGAAGGGGTTAATGGACCGCGAAATATGGAAAGACCTCATTTTGGACTCCACTACACTGGTGCCATTCTGATCTCTTTCGTTGCCATTGTTGTTGCTGTTGTTGCAGTTGCTGCTGCAGCTATTCTTCTTGTTGTTTTCAACGCGGAACAAAATTGGGAACTGCCCATAGGTCCCGTCCGCTAGATTGCTACCCTTTTTAGCGGTCAGATATTGGAAGGGCTCATCGTGGACCCGACGGCATGGAACTAACTAACTGCGACCGTCCAAGTCTGGGCAATCTGTGGACACAAGACCACGCAGGGCCACAGCGATAGAGTCTCTCTGTCAAACCATTTCGTCTGCAAGAGGCACAGATCCTCATACGACCCTACAGTTGCAAGGGCTCACGATGTTCTATGCCTCTTGTTAAAAAAAAAGCCCGCAACAATCAGATAGGATATGTCCATCAGTTTTTTTTTCTGCGAATCTTTGTATCTGGAAATAGGAATCAGAATGAAACAGTAAACCCAATAAATGTCTTCGGGCCCACGACGGCCGCAGTGGGCCCGCGCACGCCCACTGCGGCCGTCGTGGGCCCGAGGACATTTATACATAACTCTCTGTAGGAGCTAACAAGCATACACAACCGAAGGAGCTGACAAATGCTGCCCTATATAGATCAACATGCCACCGATAAAGAAGGTCTTGCTGTCGCTTTCTGGAACACACGAAGGCGGCGTGAGGTCTGTGAGTGAGTGCTGCATTCGAGAGTTGCGATCCGTAACGCATTGCCCTTGATAGCTTCGTGAGAGCGGCGGAAGTTTCATGGTAAAGAGGGGCTGTGTGTGGGTGTCTTGGATTAAGTAGGGTACTTGAAAAATAAATCGCAGAGAGTAGTAAATCAATAAAGATCAGTAATGTCTCCACCCCCCACCCCCTTCTCAAAAAAAAAAAAAAAAAAAAAGACGTAGAATTTATTAACAATTTAATCATTCCCGCGATTCAAAGGCAATTGTTGCCTTGGCAGCAGAACTGGGAGCTATTCTTATTAGAGATGGAGCTGGGGAGTGGAGGTGGGGGTTTTGGGTGGGTGGGGGTGGTAGGGGCAAGGATGGGAGGGGGCAGAGGGGAAGGGCAGCAGTCTAACCCCCTAAACATTATTTTTGTTTTTTTTTTTCACCAGAAAGAAGTGAATGTCCTGATTTTTTTGCCAGAAGCATTTTTTTCTATATTTATTTTCCCCCAAATATATTGCCCCCCCCCCACAGCCCCCCCCCCCGCACATACTTTTTCTACCCCCCCCCCTATCCCCTCGTCCACCCCGGTTCCTACGCTACTGGTCTTGGCAGTGGCAGTGGGGACTTGCATATCAGGGTGTGTGTGTGTGGGGGGGGGGGGGGTGGGGGGGAATGAATCAATGAATCTATTGAACTTTATTTTACAACGGTTAAGGCATTGACATCGTCATTGACACAGCCATTTTACAAACCTGCCGTTGCTAGCAACTACAAAACTATCAACAAATGCACATACTTATAAGTAAAACTTAATACTTGCAGACAATTGACAACACTGTTCACATAGGCAGACATACTCATATACTCTCAGACTCCCCCCTCCCCCCCTCCCCCCCCCCCCCCCGCCCCTCCCTCCTATCCACACACACACACACACACACACACACACACACACACACACACACACACACACACTCACACACACACACACAGCTAAGTAGTTCAAATGAAAAATGAAAAGAATAACAATTGACAACACTGTTTACGTAGGTAGACATACTCATAGACTCTCAGACACCCCTCTCCCCCCCCCCCCCCCCCGCCCCTCTCCCCTCCACACACACACACACACACACACACACACACACACACACACACACACACACACACACACACACACAAAGCTAAGTAGTTCAAACGATAAATAAAAAGGATAACTGGCTTAATTGGGAATTAATTTTGACCCAGCATAGAAAGAGACATATAATACATGTAGTTAAGGCATCCCTATTCCCTACGAGTGATCCACAAAATACTTGCAGAGACCCTTTTTAAAACAGGCTAGCGAGGAGGCGGATTTTACATGGTCGGGAAGCGCATTCCAGATATGTGTCCCTGAGAAGGCTTAGCTGGTTTTATATAGATCGATCCTTGGTTTTGGGACTATGAAAAGCTTTCTGATGTTTCCAAGCTTGGGCTCAGACTTGCGGAACAAAGTGGAGATGTACTCAGGTGTTTTGCGCTTCCACACTTTGAACATAAAGATTGCTTTGTTATATTTGAAATGATTTTTAAGAGGCAGGAGACCTGCTGTTGTGAGCTTTTCTTCTGTGGTTAGGTGTGGATCAGAGCAGATTATTTTGGCCGCCCGTCTGTGCAGGGAACTGAGTCTCTTTAAATGGACCTCACTACATCCATCCCATACCGTTGACGCGTAATCGACGTGAGAACGTATGTGAGTATTATAATATAGTTTACGGGTATCTGAATTAGTATAATATTTCAGTTTTGATAACATAAAGAGATTTTTTTATATTATTTTGCATAAGGCGTCTGTATGAGCTTGCCATTTTAGCTGAATGTCAATTGTAATCCCTAGTACGCGATGTTCGTTTACCTGTTCTAGCTAACTACCTTTAAGTGAAAAATTAAGTAATAGAGTCGTTATCTGCTGTTTTTGGCGCGTGGCGACTACCATCGATTTCGTTCTGACTGGATAAACAACCATAGAATTGTTTATACACCAAGCCGATACGCCATGAAGACTTTGTTGTAAGTTGTCGGAAATTACCTGTATATCTTTACTAGTAGTATGGACTGGGGTGTCGTCAGCAAAAAGGTCGCATTGTACATCTTGGCAAGTAATATGTAGAGTCAAATCATTAATAAATAAGCAAAACAGCAAGGGGCCAGTACAGACCCTTGGGGCACACCGAAGCTTAGGTCTACATCTGAGAGAAAGAAGTATGAGCCATGAACGAGAACCTTTTGTTTTCTTTTAGTAAGTTAAGATATGAAAAAAGCAACTTTGTCTCGGTTATTAAGGTATTTTGTGAAGCTTAGCAGTCAGAATAGTGTGGCCAATCAGATCAAAAGCTTTCTTAAAATCTAGATAGACCACTTCTGTTAACTGTGACGTATTCATACCCTCGAGCCATGTGTCAACAAGGCGTGTAAGTGCTGTGTGGCATGAATGCTGCGGGCGAAATCCGGATTGGAAAGGGTGGAGGAGCTTACCGTTTTCTAGGAAAGCAAGCAGGTGTTTATGAACGTGCCTTTCCAGTGGTTTGAACAAAACAGATAATAAAGAAATAGGCCGACAGTTGTTAGGGTCAGAACGATCTTTTGGTTTTTGTTGAGTCCAACAAAAAGCCCTGCATGAACAATGATTATTCATAACTGTTTGTGTACTTCTCACACTGTTAATCCATTCAGCCCTGGATCAGTACAGCCGGGGATGGGTCGACCATGATAATTCAAGGGTAGTGCCAGATTAGCTTGGCGCCTGTCGGCTCCAATCTACTCTGGCACTGCCCTTGAATTATCGTTTTCGATCCACCTCCTGCAACTGGTGCATAGTCATTAGATGACGCCTCCAAAATTTGGGAAATACGGCCGTCGGGCTGAATGAGTTAACAGAATTCGTCTGTACATGTATAACTATTAATTCATCTGTGTCAATTAAACCTGCAGGTCACGTCGTCATGTCAATCGCAAACGCACTTTGGAAACTTTTCGTCGATAAGTACCGTCACTTCCGCCCCCATTTCCTGCTACGATCAGAACTCGAGTCAATGTATGGCGGCTAGGCGGAGTTTTCTGTCTCCCGTATTTTTCTCCTCCTTGTTACTTTACAATCCCTCGCCAGAATGCTGGATCACGGATAATTCCCTCTCCCAATCACACGGGTTGTCTCCCTCGATTCGCTACCGTTTGTCAGCGGTAGCGAATCGAGGGAGACAACCATTGTATGTGTCGCCCTGTTACTGTATTTCGAACTCTGAAGCAAATACAACAGTTCGCATCTATAAGGATCAATCCCTAAGCTCGGCACGACGGCAGATTCTTATCCCAAGCCCACCATTTTCCTAGCCTAGAATGCATCTAAGCTTGCATTTACATCGATTCGCATGAGCCTCTTCAGCTGCAGGAGCTCATGCGGTTGTGTTCTTAATGCAACGCAGAAATCGCGTGATAATTCCACCGTGATTAATTCCACAGGAATGTGCATGTAGAACCTGGCGCCTGTAACGGAGCACCACTACTATTTATTATATGTAATTCTTTAGATCTGTCCTCAATGAACAAGTTCCTGGCGGTTGATTCTCAACGTAAAAAGGTTAAAGTGGGTTAACAGCTTCAATATCGGGAAAAAATGCGAACAGCACCCAACTATGAAAGAACATTATAAGCAACGGCAGATGCGGGTGCGCATGAGGTTCTTGGCCTCTCGCTGACCGTATGCATGTCCGAGTTCTTGGATTGACTGAAATATTCATCGTTCTGTTTGCCCTGCGTTCAAAGGCATCATTTTGCTGCACTGGCGGTGAAGGGGTTAACTGCAGGCAAAGCATTAACACCAACTCTGTCAGCGTCTAGAATGGTGTCTCAGAAACCATTCCAGATTTTTTGTCTGAATATTTATGAGGAAAACAGACATGAAAGCGTCATCAAGCAGCGGTTGATCCTCATGAGCCCCCGCAACTGCCTCTTGCATTCTGGCGCCGGATCTTTGTACAAGGGTTAATCCATCTTGGCTGCGGGCAGCAAAGAGTTAACCGACTCAGGGCATAAGGTGAATTGCGGCAAGCTGCTGGGAAGATGTAAGAGTCCTCGGGTGATCATTGGCAGAAGAAAAACGCACATACAAAGAATAGGAAGAGGGGGGAAAGAGGAGGTGGGATTTATGGAGACAGACCTTAAGTGGAGGATCTAGTTTTAGAACCAAAGCACGCCCCGTCCTTAAGCCTTTTCCTTCCTGGAGCCAAATGCAAATGGTTCACGTTTGATTGAAAACTGCGCGAGACCTCTGCGCATGCCTACGACCTGTGTATGCATGATGAAATCCAGATAGAAGGAAGTGACTACCAAGCGTTAAAATCCCAACTAAAAAAGAAACACGCTTATAAAAGACATGACAGTTACAACACAATTTGATAATATTTCAAAATGCTCTTAGGTACACTGCTGATTGTTTGTTTGTTTGTTTGTTTGTTTGTTTGTTGTTTGTTTGTTTGTTTCTTTCTTTCTTTCTTTCTTTCTTTCTTTCTTTCTTTTCTTTTTTGTTTTTCTTTGTTTGATTGTTTGTTTGTTTGTAAGAAGTTGGGTTACCGGAGCTGTGTAGGCATTACACCGTGGGATGGCCTTAATCGCCTGGTCGCCGCTAAACCCAAATAACTAACTGTGTAGGCATTATATACTTCAAGGGTGGTGCCCGATTAATAAGACGCTAGTTCTGGGCGCCGAGCCTATTAGGCACTACAACTGCGCTGTCATAACTGATGCACCTGCACGTACCATCCGCCGACAGTGAAAGGGTTCTCTTCAGTTCTCATTCGTTTTGTGAGGAGCGATTTCTCAAGTTTACCTCATTGGAGACGTGAAGCATCTTGATACAATATATTAAATAGCTTTACTTTATGCCGCGTATCCGGCTGCCATACGTCTGGCATGAGTTTAACTCATTCAGCCCGACGCACGTATTTCCCTAATTTTGGAGGCGTCATCTAACGACTATGCACCTGTTGCAGGAGATGGGTCAAGCATGATAATTCAAGGGTAGTGCCAGATTAGCTTGGCGCCGACAGGCGTCAAGCTAATCTGGCACTATCCTTAAATTATCATGGTCGACCCATCTCCTGCTGCAGTTTGTCAGGGCTGAATTGGTTAACCACAACGTTAACTGCCGAGAAAAAAAATGAACACCACCCAACTGCAAGAGGTAATAGATCTTCATGTGCCCCCGCAACTGCGGGGGCTCGTGAGGATCAATGCCTCTTGCTGATAACACGTTGTAGCCACGTTCCTTTGACGTGTGGGGTCTTTGACGCCGAATTTACGGCGATTTTTAAAACAAAATCTGCGCTCACCTGCAGTGAAAATTGTTGCAAACCTGTATTATAAGACAGACGACGGGTGCTGACCCACTGCGGCCGTCGCGAGCCCGAAGACCTTTGCTTACTCTGTATGGTCTCTTGTGCACTCGGCTCGAGAGGCTGGTTCGTTCTGGATTTAACGTCCACGGCACCGAAGTGATAATGGACGGCCCATATGGGCGGACTACAGGGAAATCTATTGCCTATGGAGTACGACCTGAACACTAATCAACTCAAGCGCACTCCAACTGTGCCACTTTGATTTACCAGGACCTTTCAACGGAGGTGCTATTGAACAAGCCCGTCTTTTCCCCCTGGATTGCAAGTCCAGCTACCGGGGCCGGGATGGTGATTCGAACCCACGACCCGGCGATTCCCTTCGCTCTCCTGCTCCGACGCTTAACCGCCTGAGCTATTTTGGACTCTAAGAAGCTGTGTAGATGAAACGCTTGTTGCAAACCTGTATTATAAGACAGACGACGGGTGCTGACCCACTGCGGCCGTCGCGAGCCCGAAGACCTTTGCTTACTCTGTATGGTCTCTTGTGCACTCGAGAGGCTGGTTCGTTCGGGATTTAACGTCCACGGCACCGAAGTGATAATGGACGGCCCATATGGGCGGACTACAGGGAAATCTATTGCCTATGGAGTACGACCTGAACACTAATCAACTCAAGCGCACTCCAACTGTGCCACTTTGATTTACCAGGACCTTTCAACGGAGGTGCTATTGAATAAGCCCGTCTTTTCCCCCTGGATTGCAAGTACAGCTACCGGGGCCGGGATGGTGATTCGAACCCACGACCCGGCGATTCCCTTCGCTCTCCTGCTCCGACGCTTAACCGCCTGAGCTATTTTGGACTCTAAGAAGCTGTGTAGATGAAACGCTTAAGAAATTGCCTGTCTGTAGCGGTTTTAGTCGCGGTGATTCCTACAGGAATCATCGCGACTGACTAAAACCGCTGCCGACACGCAAAGGGTTAAAATAATTTGAAATTAAAGGAGCGCATACACATACTTGAACTGGACACCGTGTTCAGTCGCCTGCACATGTACTGTTCCTTTACCTCGAAAAGAAAATGTCCCCCTTTCACTGCCAGTGGGTGCAAAATTGTGTCTTTGAAAGTAGGCCTCATTCAGCACTGAACAATCCAGTCAGTCCGAGGGACGCAGATATAATCTGGGTCAGCAAGAGGCAAAGAACCTCATGAGCCCCCGCATATGCGGGGGCGCATGAGATTCTTTGCCTCTTGCAGTTGGGTGCCGTTTGCGTTTTACTGATGAATACAGATGTAACAAATGTATTTTTCCCTACGCATTTTGAGCTGTTATACTCCGTCACAATCTACACCTGCGCTGTCGGGTCCTTGAGCCAGACCTAACCAGTCTAGCTTTGATACAATTCAACGAGCTGTAGAGCTACCATACTAGTTATAAAGAGAAACCCCAGAACTCCGAAGTATAATAATAATAATGAGTACTTGTATAGCGCCTAACCTCAGATTAGAGCTCTAGGCGCTTAACAAAAACTAATGTACAAAAATAACTAATTACAAAAATGCAATTTACAAAAAGTACAAAAAACAAAATACAATGCACTCTGTAAACAAGCTATAAAGTCACCATTCAAAAGTGCTACGCTTATGGACTCATACTGGCATTCACACACACACTCACACACACACACTACTTCTAACATAGATAGAGATGACATTAACATGACAGGTGTGTGACAAAGTCATTTGTAGCTGACAGAAAAAAATATCGGGTCTTTAGGGCTCGCTTGAAATCCTCTCTCGAATCCACGTATCTCAGTTCGCGTGGGAGGTCATTCCAAACAACTGGGCTTTGGTATCTGAATGACCTCTCACCAAACGACTTTGTTTTGACAAGAGGGATACGTAAAACTCGGGAGTCGGCAGCAGAGCGCAAATTCTGTCTTGTGGGCGTATACAGCTGGAGAAGAGAGGCAAGGTAGTGTGGGCAGGAACACGTAATACAACTGTGAGTCATGCATGAAATTTTGTACTGAATCCTAGCTGTTACAGGTAACCAGTGAAGAGCAGACTGATGGGGTGTGATATGATCTGATCTAGGGACTCTAAGAATCAACCTAGCAGCTGAGTTTTGAATTTTCTGGAGTTTGCCAATCAGACACTGGGAACAGCCAGCCAAAAGAGCATTGCAATAGTCTAATTTAGACAAAACAAAAGCGCAAACAAGTACTTTTATCAAGGTCAAGCTATCACGGTATCAGTCACGTCACTGAGTAAACTGTTCTGCAAGTTTAGAGAACTACTATAAAATTTACCCATTTTTTTAAACTTCTTCCAAATTTCCACAAACAAATTTTGAATCCAGACCAAAATGTTCATTATCAAGCGTGCAGAAAAAATCCCAACAAAAAAAAGAAACACGCTCAGAAAGATAAGTACAACACAATGTATCAATTTTCGAATTTAAACTCGGTTTTCAAAACTGACATGTAGACAGAAATGAACTAAATGAACCTTTTTTGAGAATAAGTAACTCGTATTCTTTTGTTTTGTTTTGTTTTGTTTGTTTTGTTGTGGGTTTTTTTGTTGTTGTTGTTTTGTTTTGTTTTGTTTTGTTTTTTTGGGTTTTTTTTTTTTTGTTTTTTTGTGTTTTTGTTTTTTGTTTTTGTTGTTTTGGTTTTGTTTTTTTTTTTTTTTTTTTTTTTTTTTTTTTTTTTTTTGGTGGGGGGGGGGGGGGGGATTTCGTTCCAAATTTGGGACTTTCCGTAGTAGACAGAGATGGTAGATAGAGCTATTCCGACCTTTAAACAGCTCAACTTAATGACAGCGATAGACAAAGACCCGGAACGTAACAATCCTAATCCTTTGAGTGCTCAACGTTGGGGAGACATTACACTTTTAGTGCCCTGAGGGTGAAATATACCGAAGATGCTGGGTTACACGTCTCGCTACGCTTCTCAAGCAAGATAATCTGGCTTAATCGATAAAGTGCCTGTAATCATCTTAGCTTACCCCCCCCCCCCCCCCCCCCCCCCCACCTCCTCTCCGCCTACCTCTTTGGGAAATGCGAGCATGTAGTAATGGACTAACAAGAGGCATAGGTGCACTTGCGGGGGGCACATGAGAATCTATACTTCTTGCAGATGCAAAGGCTTAGTAAGATCAGTTATATAGACGGTCCCAAAAGCCTTCGACGCTTTAAAGCGACTTTCTGGAGACAAGAAAGGGTTAATAGTTTATCTCCTTTATGAATGTTCTTTACTTGGTATGTCTTGCAATACTGCTACACGAAAGGACTAATTTAGCTTTAACCATGAAGTTTAAAATGTGCCTGTCGTAAAATGAAGGACTTAATTTCTCTGCTCTTTCCCTCGTTTACATGTGCTTACTCGCATGAACATTGAAAAGAAGGGTATACAAGTTTTAATTGAGACAGGACAGCATTGCGGCGAGCCCGTTGTATTGGTGAATTGTAGCCACCAGTTGGTAGCCTTTTCGAAAGATACAATCGTGTCAAGCGTCCCTGTGACCTGCCGCTCCACTTTTGGCGGCGCTGTTGTATCGATCATATGGAAACACATTCTTTATTTAGGACTATGTTCTCGATTTCTGTTGCTGTCGCCACCTCATTCACGCCGTAGTCTCATCACTACATTGGTTAACTCATTCAGCCCGACGGCCGTATTTCCCAAATTTTGGAGGCGTCATCTAACGACTATGCACCTGTTGCAGGAGATGGATCGACCATGATAATTCAAGGGTAGTGCCAGATTAGCTTGGCGCCGACAGGCACCAAGCTAATCTGGCACTACCCTTGAATTATCATGGTCGACCCATCTCCTGCTGTAGTGTGTCAGGGCTGAATGGGTTAATAAGAACAAACATGGTGAACAACTTGTTCGCATGTTCATTTTAAATGTCTTCTAAAATTTAAAATAAAATAAAATAAATAAAATAAAATATGGCTTGTTTGATTTATAGTGTAGATCGTATTCTATGTCTGCTGATTTTAACAGATGGATGCAGTTGTGGTGGTTGAGAAAATGTTGGAGCGTTGTTAAGTTAGCACGCAAAGGGAGGACACAGAGTATGTGCCTGCAAGTCTGAAATGCATTTGTCTCCCTTGTCTCCCATTCTACAACTGACACCAAGCTGTGCCCGGTACTAGGTGCCATTACTCACACACACACAGCTACTCGCGTGCCGATAGAAATCATAAGAGTTAATCTTGAGCTTGCACGGTAAGTATAGTAACTCATTTGCGGCCAGCCGCATCCGGATGCGCGGCATAAGCGGCTGGCCGCTCAATGAGTTAAACCGCCCTTCCCTGCAACTGGATGCATATTTTGTTTCTGAAATCTGTGTTCGTCAGCTGTGGAACCAAACACCCCAGAAACATGGATGCAAACTAGTCACAGCGAAAGGCATAGGTCCTCATAAGCCCCCGCGACTGCGGGGCCTTATGAGGATCTATGTCTCTTTCGGTTGGGTCGCGTTCGCGGCTTTTTCTTGGCAGGGAAGGGATTGAAGTACTCAAATGCCCCTTAGCTACGTCTATTGTAAATATAGTGACAAGCAAAAGAAATATCATGCGATTTTTAATTATTAATATTATAATTATTATTATTTTATTTTATATATATATATATATATATATATATATATATATATATATATATATATATATATATATATATATATATATATATATATATATATATATATATATATATATATATATTTTTTTTTTTTTTTTTTTTTTTTGGTTTTTTTGTTTTGTTGTTGTTGTCGTTGTTTTTTGGTAATCATCGGAAACTGACACTTGCGTGTTTTCGATCATTCCATAAACGTCGCATTTTTTTTTTCCTCGTCAGTATTGTTGGCATCCTTCTGTCTCGGGAGACAATGGAGTATATTATGTGCTTGCTGGGTCAGTCTATCTGACCTCTCCAGGGCGCAAGCCTGAGCGAAGTGTATGGAGATCCTGGGATGCCCAGTCGTCAAGATCCCCCTCTCGGCCTCGCTGATGTGGTCCAAAGGAATGCAAAGCAGTACGTTTGGCACCAGTTTGGCTGCAGGAGCTGCCAGAACAGTACGTGAATACAGGTAGCTGTCTGCCTTCGGGGTTCCACGCGACTCCTGATTTGAAGGGTTTACTCCCCCACATTTGGCCGGTGGATCATGCCGTCCTTTAGCCGTTGGCTGTCAAAAGCAACTCATCCGCCTAATGGTGCAGTGTGAGCGCCACCCCCCCACGTGGTTTAGCCCACCAGCTGAGGTGGTTTGCCGGGGTGTGGCGCTTGGAACCAGCACGTGAGAGATTAAGGAGATGGATGAGGACCAGTGATGCCCGTCCGACTATCTATGTAGGACGCAGCTGCCGAACAGGAAAGGTACTACCTCTATCCAAAGGTACTACACCCCATCGTCAGTATATACATCAAAGTTTTCATTTCCTGCAACTTTATCTGTCCCTGAAACTGTTGTAATTTAGAGCCGACGATTTGACACCGTCGCTTGGTGTTATTAGGATGATGATTCAGCGTATCGCAGTTATACCTTGGTACTGGGAACTCGCGTTAAGTTAGTGCAGTTAACTCTTTCAGCCCGACGCACGTATTTCCCAACTTTGGAGGCGTCATCTAACAAATATGCACCTGTTGCAGGAGATGGATCGAAAATAATAATTCAAGGGTAGTGCCAGATTAGCTAGGGGCCGACAGCGTTGCTTCGTGTCGTGAACGACTTGCTCACCGCCAGTGATGAAGATAATGTTTCTGTGTTTCTGTTCTGGCTCTTCTTGATTTGAGCGCTGCTTTTGACACGTTGGTTGGTTGGTTGGTGTGTTGGCTAGTGTGTTGGCTGGTTGGTTGGTTGGTTGGTTGGTTGGTTGGTTGGTTGGTGTGTTGACTGGTTAGTTGGTGTTGGCTGGTTGCTTGCGTGGTTCCTTGGTTCCTTGGTTGGTGATGTCAGTGTTGACGACGATGACGATACAGACGATGATGATGGTGGTGGATGGTGATCGTGACCATACCTGACCACCATGGCGACGATACCACCACGGCAATGATTTTGTTGAAATGGTTGAGATCATATGTTCGCTTCTGTGACAATGAATGACTCAGGCCAGGTGGGCCCCAACAGCAATGCAAATTGGTACAGCAACGCCTCCTGTCAGAAAACGTCCTGTAAGTAGCTTAACCAATATAACCCCACGGCCGAATTTCCCAAATTTTGGAGGCGTCAGCTAACGACCATGATTTATTGATGAGGTGCCAGTTGGATGAGGTGTACTGACCTTCTTCTTCTTCTTCTTCTTCTTCTTCTTCTTCTTCTTCTTCTTCTTCTTCTTCTTCTTCTTCTTCTTCTTCTTCTTCTTCTTCTTCTTCAGTGTTTCCGAGTTTCTGCCTCAGATGTCAAGACTGGTTGTTGAGATGAAGCTCGTGGTCTGCATTAGGTCTTGATGTATTGACCAAGATCATTCAAGGGTAGAGCATGTTTTTTTTCGTAAATATGTATTATGGGGCGTGTCTGTGGCGTACTGGTAAAGGCGCCTGCCACCAATGCTAAAGGTGCGAAGTTCGATACCATTTTACGGCGTCGGACTATTCTCCTCTAGTAAGTGTCACTGTTAATTCGCTCGGACCCTAGGGGGTTCTTTCTCAGAGTACTCCGGCTCTTCCTCCCCAGCCTATCTACATGGGCTCATATATACATATAAACATATAAGAAAACAGCCAACATTTCCAGGCAGCACACCCAGACTACGCTAATCTTGATATGCTACCTGGAAAAGATGGGTCTTCAAATTTGTTTTGAAGGTCATCAGGGTAGGGGATAGATGGACATGCAGTGCAAGTGAGCTCCAGTCGTGATATCGGTGGATATCGGGTCATATTTCTGACTACTGACGCTTAAAAACTAAACATATAAGACATGTGTGCCTTCACTTACACAATTAAAGTGAATTGCCGACCATATCGAATAAACGTAAGCGCTTTTGAATGCGTAAACAAGGCTGGTCCAAGTCAGAATCGAGGATGCCGCCGTCTCGAAGCGATAGCCGCCATCTTGTAGGCGGCTTCGAAGAGCAGCCGATGAAAGTGGGGTTCAGAAAACTGACCTAAAATCATATTTTGGTGGTACTTTAGTGATAATACTTGATAGATTCCATTTCGAAAATGATTTCTCCGCTTAAATCGTACAGAATCGTGCGTCACAGCACGCAATTCTAGCCATAATAGACCTGACTCCACGGCATCGCTTTACCGTTGCAGTCCTCAGTGTTTGGGCTTGAATGACGTCAGATTGGGGTGTGACCGAGCAGACGGCGCTGATTGGGTGACGGGTAAAATGTTTCGGCGAAATGTTTCGCAAAATAGAGACAAGTTCTATTTCGTGAAATGTGCCGTTTCGCATTTCGTGAAACGGTGAAATGTTGGAGAAATGTCTGAAATGCGGACATTTCGACGAAATGTTTCGTTTCGTTTCTCCGTCTGAGGAAGCCTTAACCCCTTGACTGCTACTGGCGATACCGCTCGACGGAAAAGACGCGCTATTGCGCATCTTTTCCGCCGAGCGTTATCTCCAGTAGCAGTCAAGGGGTTAAAAAAATGATGTCACCCAATTCAGCACAAGGTCAGTGCATGCTCAGTAGACAGTTATCCTTTGTCATAGGGATGTGGGCGGGACGGGGGTTCCATCCAGACCGCTGAACTAATATAATACCGTGGCGACGCGTCTCCTCTGGCGAAACGCGGGGGCGAAAGCAGCCCATTTTCCCCCTCCTGTTAAAATACATGCATGTGGTTACGTTGACCCAGGCATTTAGCCCCAACGCAGTCCAGCAGGAAGTGGGTCGACCATGATTGATTATTCAAGGAAAGTGCCTGGTTAGCTTGGCGCCATCAGTGTTTCAGTATGTCCGGATACTCGCCCCAACCCCCCCCCCCCTTCCTTCCTCACCTTTCCCCCTCCCCCCCCCCCCCCAAAAAAAAAAAAAAGTCTCCCAATACGGCGCGTCTCGAATGAGTTAAGTCATTCAAGGCGTCCTGCATCAAAAGCTGCGAAAGTGTCGTATTGTGTTGCCAGCGGCAAAAGCTATACGACACTTCCGCAACTATTGATGCTGGGGGCCGGCAAGACTACGCGACACTTACGCAGCTATTCTTCTTCTTCTTCTCGAACGCCGTCACACTTGGAGTTTGGCTCTCAAAATGAAATCTGTGGTCTTCTGTAGTGCCCTCCATAGGCCCGTACAGTTTCTTACGCAGCTATTTATGCAGGGCGTCTTGAATGAGATAATACGCTGACGTGTGCTCGTCTGTGAATATTTTACCTTTTGGTCGGAGGTTGTAAAGTCTAGAATCAAATAATGTCTGCACGCATGTGTGATCGAGACCTACAGTGTATACCAACGCAGCAGACACTTATAAAATACTCGTACGCCAAGTCTTGGGATTGCGATACCGCTATTCGGTTGTGAACCGCAATTTTACTACCATCAAATGACTGACTGACTGAATCTGGCTACGACTACTAGAGTATGAGGGACAAGCTACCATTAAATCAAGATCGGTATGCTTTTATGGCTGTTGCGCTGTCATGGATGGGTGATTTCTAGGCGGGGTGGGTGGCGGCCAACAGTAGCGGGCGGTCAGCCAAGCATAACACCCCGACGTCCCAGTTTTAGTTTAAACCTTTCAGCGCCAACACACCACAGCAGGAGATTGATTGACCATGATAATTCAAGGGTAGTGCCAGATTAGATTGGCGCCTTCAGGCCTGAAGGCACCAAGCTAATCTGGCACTACCCTTGAATTATCATAGTCAATCCACCTCCTGCAATTGGTACATAGTCGTTAAGTAACACTTCCAAAATTCGGGAAATGCGGCCATTGCGCTAAAAGGGTTAGATCGGACATGAAATTTAGGATGTGTACTCTGTTTAATATGTGGGAGACAAATCTACTGTGTTAGTAAGTTTAAATGTAATGCCTAGCAGTCAAGGGGTTAAACGAACTGCTGAGAGCGCCGAGCTGAGAAAGCTCCGCCTTTAACCTGTTATGGTCGACCCGACTCCCTCTATATTATGTCAAAGCTAAATTAATGTAGTTCACACGTTGTACAAATGAGGGAGATGTTGTTGTTCCTGTTGTTGTTGTTGATCTTGCTGCTGTTGTTTGTTTTTGTTGGGGGTAGTGGCGCTGGCAGTGGTGGTGGTGGTGGTGGTGGTAGTGTTTTCTTAATAGTGTTATATTAGTTTTTTTCTCAACGCTTGGTTTTACACGTCAGAAATATATATGTTCTTAATTATTCCATCTTTAATGTGTATATTTGTTCTCACCGGTGACTGATATTTTAACGTAATAAAATAATCTCACTACAAAACAAAAAATGGAATTCCCGTGAATGATAAACTGCCTGCTCGTTGCTCGTTGGTTTCTTCTAAACATTAACCCTTAGACTGCTACTGACGATACCGCTCGGCGCAAAAGACGCGTAACTACGCGTCTTTTCCGACGAACGGTATAGTCAGTAGCAGTCAAGGAGTCAAGCACACCGGTGAATGAGATTTTCCGGGCAGAGAGCGGGACAGTACCAACAGGCCAAATTTGACATAAAAACAGATGGAGCTAACAGGACGGGGTGGGGAAGAATGAATCCTTTCACGATAGTCGCTACTCCCACTTCCACGCGATCAAGACGTGCTGCATCCGGATACGCGGCTTACAGCGTATCCGGATGCAGCTATAAGCTTTGTTAATTTGTAGTTCATTCTAAAAACACGTACAGGACTTGTCACTTCAGAAGGAGAAAGGGCCGGCATACAGTCAGGCTCTATTTTCTTTTCTTTTTTTTTTGAATAGTAGATAGGATGCTATTGCATCCTTTATCACAAGAAAGGGGTTAGGCCTGGCCTTACCAAGCCCAACCGCTTCCTATGCCACTGTTAAAAGAATTATGTTCTTTAAGATTTATAACGTTGACCTTTGTAACGTGAGCACACACAACGCAAAAAAATCCAACCCGACCAGTTGTAATGTCTCTTTCAGCAACTCACGCCATCTGCGGGAGATTATTTAACCGTTTCAGCTCAAATGTGGTGCATGCATTACCGAGTCACCATACATTAGTACAAAGCTAATCAAGCACTGCCCATGGTCTCCCGTAATCAGTTCATCTTCCTCTATCATGTCACTGAAATTCCAAACCAAAAAGGATACTGACTGCCAAGCGCGTAAAATGCGATGAAGTTAACCAAAATAGAGAAACAGGCGCAAGAAAAATTAACACACAACCTAATTACTAAATAACTATCCTGTGTATTGTCTTCGTCTATCGTAACTACCGAGAAAAATGAGTCACTAGGCAATTGCAAGAGGTATAGATCCTCACGAGCCCCCGCAATTGGGCGGGGGGGGGGGGGGAGGGGGCTCATGAGGATCTATGCCTCTTGCTGAAACCTCTTTGTGTCCCTGTTCTTTTGCGGGCTTGGCTTCAACATCGCCGAATCAATTTACAACGAGTTCAAAACTCGGTCTGCGGCCACTAGCAGTGATAGGGTTAAGCGCGTGTCCTCCTTCGTCGGTTATTTCCTTACCCTGTCGTGAGAAAGAACATCCATAAAATATACGCCGTGAGAAATCCTACCTGTAGAAAAAATGGCTAACCACATAACCACCAGGGCAAGTCGAACGCTACAAGCAGTCCCCTGTGTTCTTTGTGCCTATTTGTGGTCCCATTTACAAGCGAAGTGGGTTTCAGACGCGCAATTTCTGATCACTGGCAGCGAAGCGGGTAAAGCAATGTAGACTGCAATGTAAAGCAGGATGTAAACTGCTACATGGCGGACTTTGTTGTTATAATTCGCCGATACCACTTAGTTCTCAATGGGGTCTTGCCCTAACAATACACCCTTTCACACTATATATACATATGATTATAGCCACACACAACAGAGTTTTTCCACTGCCCCGGCTGGCTCGAGTCAGTGAACTCTCCTATGTGCAAAAAAAAACAAACAAAGAGCAGAAAGTGTTTCAGTTTACGACACTTAAATTGTAATCAATTAACTCATTCGAGACGTGCCGCCTCCGGATACGCGGTATAAGCCGCGTATCCGGAGGCGGCACGTCTCGAATGCGTTAAAGCGACAGGCAATAAAGGTTTAACCCTTTGGTTGTCGGAAGCGGGTTTTGTCACGATGATTTCTCTAGAAATCACCGCGACGAAAACCGCATCCGACAGCCAAAGGGTTAATAGTTTGCAAAACAGTTTTGTGTTCTCATCGTATTTTTGTTAATAATGATACACGGACTGCTAAACTGAAGAAATTTGAATGTCGTAAAATCCCGCTGTAATGCAGTTTAAAACCTGTGTAACGTGTGCCTACTCATATTAGATTGTGCAAAGAAGAGTAGAAACGTATTAGCTGCGGTAAAACAACATCGACAGCCTGTTGTAACAGCGAATTATAAAAGCCCGCCCTGGGGCAGATCGCTTTAAGTTAACTCTTTCGTGCAACATTATTGTAAGCAATACAAAGACAAGCTTCAAGGGAGATACACTTATTACGAACTATTCATCATTATTGCCTGAAGCAGGTCCCTTTAACGTAGACACGGAACACCCCCGACTGCTCAACGATGCTCATCCGTCCGAAACGAACCGGTAGTCGGACTGCTTTTGTCCTGACGACACCAGGGAATTGGAAATTGGGACTAAAACCGAGACTGTCAAGCGTGTCAAAGCAAGGAAATAACCAGCAAAGTAATAATAAGCGCGCATCGGAACAGCCAGACAGTTGAGTACGACTTTTTCAGCGTGGACAATGGTACAGCCGAACTGACAGCTACGAATCTGCCTTGCGGAGAAGGTAACGCACGTGTGACAGTTTAAACTATCTTGTAACAAGTTTCTTTCTTGTTGGTCATGTTACATATTCAAATGAAGTAGGCGAGGCAGTAAGAGGACCGGTGTTTTTTTTTTTTTAAATCGTATGCCTTCATTGGCATTTTGTACAGAGGCAGTATGTTAGAATTTGCTTAAAATCTCTTGATAGATGAGAAGAGACATGTTTGGTGCTTTGATTCATACTAGTCTTGGCTTAACCAGCGGACTCTTTTTGGTCTAGTTTGAGTTGCCAAGCGGATGGTGATTTGAGGTATGTACCAGTTTTGGCTGCTCTTGGATGTAGGGTTGGTATAGAATCATGTTGATAGTCAGAAAATGAGACTGGTGATGTCCTCCTTTTTTTGGACGGGAGGAGGGGGGGGGGGATTTTGTGCACGGCAAATGTGCAGCAAGTGGGCGGTAGTGTTGTTTAGGGGATTGAAAAATTAGGCGATGACTGGGACAAACTAAGGCTAAGGCATTTTAAACAGATGGGACTGCAGGGGAGGCCCCAGGAGTCCGAAATAGCTCAGGCGGTTAAACGTCGGAGCAGGAGAGCGAAGGGAATCGCCGGGTCGTGGGTTCGAATCCCATCCCGGACCCGGTAGCTGGACTCACACAAAAAAAATCCAGGGGGAAAAACTGGATTTGTTCAATAGCATGTCCGTTGAAAGGTCCTTGTAAATCAAAGTGGCACAGTCGGAGTACGCCTGAGTTGATCAGTGTTCAGGTCGTACTCCATAGGCAATAGATTTCCCTGTCCCCCATAACCCGCCCGTCAGGGCCGTCCATGATCACCTCGGTGCTGTGGACGTTAAACCCGAACTAACCAGGGGAGGCCCACCTGTTGATCGTATCCTTGTAGCGGCAAGAGGCATCAATCCTCATTAGCCCCTGCAGTCGCAGGAGTTCCTGAGGATCTATGCCGCTTAGCTATTAAGTGGTTAGCTCAAGAACTGTTTATAGTTTCATTCTGTTACACCACTGCTTGAAATAAATTTGACTATGTAGTTCAAGGCTGGTGCCAGAATAGCTTGGCACCTGAGGCGCCAAGCTATTCTGGCACAACCCTTGAACTAAAAGGGTTGATCTATCTGATAATCTTTAATGTAGCTTTCATAGGACAATAAGCAAATTTGTTAAAATCAGCCTCAGGATGTAATGGATTAAATTCGCTCTTACAACACAGTAACTAGACGAACGCAGAAGAGGTTTTCGTGGAGCTCGTACGATCCATTGTTTCCATCCAACTTTTGTTTTTACACATCACGACATCTGCGTTGTTGTGTTCCTCGATTCGCTGCACTGATACAGCTCAATGGTTTCTTCTGTACATGTCCGACTTCAATTTGGCATGACGGTCAGTGTGATGTTTGTATGTGGGTATCCATCAGGGGGCACTTACATCGTAAGATTTTCTTTCGCTTGAGCGATCCACTTCAGCCGTATGTCGACTCTAGCTCCAGGGTATCCGACTATTGTGTTGTGCTGTAGGCATGTCATTCCGTGTGACTTCCTTACAGACAATCTCAACTTTCGATCAGACATCTGCAGTGATTTGGCATGTCCATTTGAGAAAATCGAGGTTTTTATTGTGTACAATGGAAATATTGCTTTTCTTAAAATGGACATACTGGCGTTTTGCCAAAATGATCAAGACAGACATGTGAAGACACCACTGCTTGACTAGCAGTTGAGTATCCGTTCACAGTCACTTATTCCTATGTGTGTCCCCATTACACATGTAGTGATCTGGGATCATGCGTTGACAGAAGCAGCTAGTGTATTTTTCAGTTATTCTCAGCTACAACTTTATAGTGACTTTTATTACTGTTGATTTTACTGTTGAGCTGTGCTGTTTAAAAGAAAATTATCAGATAGCTGCATGAATTAAATCTACTTGACTTTACTTGAAACTGTACTGCACTTTGTTTGAATGACCTTTCGTGATAAAGGCTTCGACAATTTCTGTGACCATAACTTCAACACAAGGTATGCTATAGACTTAAAGCGTTCGAAAGCTGTGCGACGCAGTTAATATGTAGGCCACACCCCCTTGCCCCCAATACTAACTCATTCAAGGCGCCTCGCATCAATAGCGGCGGGATGTAAGGCGCCTGGAATGATTTAGGGAGAGTGTATTACTTCGTTAGTTGGTACTGTCCCGTGCCCTCTTGTAAGAACGAGGAGACAGACGGCAGAGCGCGTTCGTCTCATACTATACTGACAGTATTTTGAATGGTCCAGGAGAGGATCTGCTCGGACATTGTGTCGGATGTGTGTACAGACCCCAAGGACAATCACTTGTAGTAAGCCCAGTTTCATTGCGAGGTAAGGTGGTAGACTTTTCATTTTACGAAACTAGCACTTCATATTTTATTTCATATGTGTCGTTTTGTCGATGGTTGTGTTTCATCATCATCATCATCATCATCAGTCCCTTGCCCGAACTGGGCGTTGGGGGGACTGAAAGGCAGCAGCAACAGACAGTGCTCTCCACTGAGTTCTATTTTGGGCGGTTGCAAGCAAGTCTGGCATCTCGAGTTCGGTCCATTCTTTTATGTTTGCGACCCAACTCTTTCTCTGACGACCTCGCCGACGACTTCCTTCGAGAGTGCCTTGGAGGATAGTCTTGGACAAGGTGTTGTGTCGGGTCACGTGGCCAAACCAAGCAAGCTTGCGCCGTTTCACGGTTGCCAGAAGGGGTTCATGTGGGCCCACCAGGGAAGTGACGATGCTCCGTACATATTCGTTGGTTTTGTGCTCGTTTGGTTTGGTTGTGTTTAATAAGGTTTTATTATTAAATTGATTTTTTTGAAAGTGTGAAAACGCTGGTAAATCATAAATCAACGTTTGAAACCCAAAATGTTTTTCACCCTTTTTCGTTTTACCCCAGCTCTGTTACATGTCTATAGTGCAAGTTCCGAGCTAATTTTGCACTACCTTTGAACTACATGTCAGCCTCATTGCATCGCGATACTTGAGAGCCATAAAGTCAGACCACGTTATTAAATTTACGCATGCTTAAGAAGGGGAAAAAACACAGTAAGCAAAAATTCATGTAGCCGACTCCAGCATTAATTGTCCTGCGCCGCATAGCTGTGGGCGAACTAAGGCTGAAGTCGGACGGAAGAAGTTTTGCTCACTGGATATCTACTTGGGAGCCACCTACATGCGTGCTGCTTAACCGCTTCCTTGCCACTCACTGTAAGTACATTTTTATTTCTGAAATATTTGTTCCTTCAGCGAACAAAAGACAAAACCGTCCAAGGAAAATTGATACAAATTGATCTCAGCAAGAGGCATAGATCCGCAGTCGCGGGGGCTCATGAGCACCTATGTCTCTTGCAGTTGGATCGTGTTCACTTATTTCTCCATTGTGAAGGGATTAATATCAGATTTTCACGTGTTCCGTTGCGACTATGATCTTCTAAAGCGTGTAATATACTGAGGCCGACCTGTATCGTGGCCGATCTGCCTGCCGCAACTAGTAAACAGTCGCCGTAGACGCTTTCGAAGCTGCGAAATTAATTCTCCCAACCAGGCGCGTGAACAACAATAGGGGCAACCCGGACCCGGACAGGGGTCAACTGATTTGTTTGTTTGGTTATCTTCATGCTTCAGTGAAGAAGTACGTTTGTTTAACTCATTGTGCCCGAGGTACGAAATACCCACATTTTGGAGTTATCCTCTGAGAACTGCATTGCAATTCAAGAGACAGATCGGCCATGATAGTTCATGGGTGGTGGCGGAATAGCTTGGCGCCTATAGGCGCCAAGCTATTCTGCCACCACCCTTGAACTGCCACGGTCGAGATGTCTATTGTGGCGTGTCGCGGGCAGAAGGAGTTAAGCGCTCTGTGCTTTCTTTCATGCTGTGAAAATGTGTGACGGTGCTTCTTGACTGAAACAGTTTAATGGGTGGAAACTGTGTTACTAGGACTCACACGGCGCTATTGGCCTTTGCGTTAATGCAGTGCTAAGCTTATACGCAAATACTCACAGAAAACAAAGCTTCCTCTGACCGACTCTAGTGCTAGTTGACCATGATAGCTCAAAGATAATGCTTGATTGTTTTTTTTTTTTTGTGCCTCTTTACAGGCGCCGCTCTTGTAGTTGTTGCTTGGCTCTGGCACACTGGTTGTCTCCTCGATATGCTACTGCTAAATCGAGAGAAGGCAACTAGTCGAGTGAAAGGGTACCTAAATACCCTTTTACTAACTACAATAGAAATCCGAATGGCTTGCATTTTGGCATATCACTGTCGCGTTTTGTCATACAGAAATGAATAGAGAGCTCAATGTCCCAGTTGTGTTAAAGGTCCTCGGGCCCACGACGGCCGCAGTGAGCCCGCGCACAGCTGTGCGCGGGCCAACTGCGGCCGTCGTGAGCCCGAAGACGTTTCTCTACTGGGTTTAGCAGCTTGAAAAGCAGGCGAGTTGCCATTTTTCACCATTCTGTCCCGCCCGTCGTGTGTGAATAGCATTCCCAAATACTGTATGCGGTGTATACATACCACTAATTGTACACATTAACCTGTTTTGTGCCAGTTGACGCAAAACGTGTTTCTGCAATCTTCGATAAGTCAACACCAGACAGCCCTAACTGTCCCGGGAACATGGATTCACAGTGGTGTCAGCAAGAGGCATAAGATCCTCATGAGCCCCTGCATCTGCAATTAGGCGGTTTTCAGATTTGTTGGCGCTGAGCGCGTTAACCTAAATAGAATGTTTAGCTGCTTTGATGCCGGAACACAAGGAAACAAGTCCAAATGCTAAAGGCATTGATCCTCATGAGCCCCCGCGTTTGCGGGGACTCATGCGGATCTATGTCTCTTGTTAGCCTCATATATATATGTATGTACCCACTCCATAAAGTTTATCCTTCTTCGACACATGTATTGATATATTGTATAACAAGCAAATTAATATTCATGAACTTGCTTGATATACTTTCCTTCCCAAAATCCCTTGCGCTCCAGGAAGACTCGATATTGATACTTGCATTTTCAAAACGGAAACACGAAATATGCTCATACCGCAACATGAACAAGCTCCTTATGTGCAGCATTAATGAAATGCGCTTTTGAAGAAGATCAGGAGAAAAGTGTTTCTTGCGTGAAGAACACAGATGAAGTGGGACCAAAGACAA
>BTPG01000008.1:138112127-138142127 GCA_036245525.1 Semisulcospira habei
AATAATCGCATGATTTTTTGCATACGGTATTTACATAAGCCTACAGTTTGTCTCGGCTGTCGGGTACGATTAGGTCAATTGTGACCTGTATGCCCTAGGTGTGAAAATCAATGTTCTGCACCACTTTTTAGGAGTCATTTGTAAAACAGCTAACATAACTTTAATTTTTCTTTTACGAAATAAAATATCTTCTCATTAATACCCGCATGATTTTTCATGAACAGTGTTTGTATAAACCTGCTGTTGTCCCGGCCCTGGGGTAGGATTAGGTCAAATTGTGACCTGTAAGCCCTAGGCGTGAAATCAGCAAGATAATTGCAAAGTTGATTCTCTGATACGTCAAATATTAGTACTGAAATAAGTGACGTATAACATCGAGTCGTCACTATGAACACAACGTCGTGGGACTAATGATGCCATGACGTGAAGCTTGAAGTGACGTCATTTCGCTGCTCATGCTATTATTCTTCTTCAAAATAGCTATGCTACGCCAGACCAAGGAGCTTACGAATGGCGGGAATCGCCGTATGTCTGTCTTTATATTTTTGTGTGCCAGTGTGTGTGGATCAGAGGATCGGTTAGAGTAGAAGGAGATGGATTCCTGTCGCTACACGAGCCCACAGAGCGTACTAATGGCGGGAAGCGCCGTGTGTCCGTCTTTATTTGTGTGCTCCGACGTGTGTGTTGATCAGAGGTTGGCTTAGAGAGGAGGGAAATGGATCAGCATAATAAGCCTAAAAATATGAACAACCCTGAATGTTCCTAAAAGATAAACGCAGCTGAGCTCCAAACAATACGGTAGTCTTTGGGATAAAATCCTCATCTTGTTTCTTCCTTGGGAAAGTGGAAGAATGATATGCCGATACAACTTTGCTTGTTGCGTTTGAGAAAGAAATTGCTTTGCGAGTCTAACCCATGCCTCGCTTTGCTCGGTCAGCCCGTCGTAACAGGTATATAAGGAAATAACTCTCAAAACGCGTTTTCGCACTCTCGGGCCGAGTGCTTTGTCTTATAATGTATTGTCTTTGGTGGGACCAAAGATGGGCACAAAGAACACAGGACTAACAAGAGACATCAAATCCTCATGAGCTCTTTGACAGTTAAAGGTGTGAAACTTACAACTTTATCACTAAGTTAGCTCTCGTTTTTACTGTACATTATTCATGTGCGTGCTGGTCTGTGATTTTGAACCTTACAACCAGAGGCCGTATAAAGTCCAAAATCACAGCCCAGCACATATTCAGTGTTATTATAGTGTTCAATCATACGCTGGCACAGTTTAGCGCTTTCGGCGTCAATAATACAGCTCATACAACACATGGGCAAAATTAATGCATGAAAAGTCCGGGATCACAGTCAAAAGACGTTTTGACTAGTCCGCTTGCACGGTGTATAAATACGGGCTTGCGGTGTCAGTGCTGTGCTTCTATTGCCACATACACCTTCGACATCCTTGTGCTCTTCATAAATTATACACTGTCTCTTGCCAGTTGCGGTGTTTGAAAGATGTGTGTATTAACCCATATCATACTGAGGCTAAAAGTCCAAATTTGTGCACTGCCATATGCACGCTACATTATAGTACTTACAGATAAGGATATAGACCAATGGCTTTAGTTCAAGGGTGGTGCCAGAATAGCTTTTCGCCTAGAAGCGCCAAGCTATTCTGGCACTACCCTTGAACTATTTTAGTCAAACTTATTTCACACACTGGTGTATTCCGAATGATAAGGGTTAAAGAAGGCCTTAAGTTTAACCCCCTCACTACCAGTGGACGCAATTTGTGTTTCTGAAATTTTAGTAAATTAAACACCAAAGAGCCATTGTCGTCCTAGGGACATGGAGCACTCGTGGGCCTTCTCAACTGCATCTGCACTTCTTGCAGCTGGGTGGGGTTCAGTTTTTCCCCAAAAGTAAAGGTGTTGTCGTGGTTTTGATTGTGAATAAAAAGGGAGGTCGCTGTTATTATTGTTTGTTGTTATTGTTGTTGTTGTTATTATTATTATTATTATTATTGTGGTGGCTGTGGTTGTTGCTGGTTGTGGTGGCGGTGTTGCTGTTGTTTTATGCGTCTCTTTATCTTTTTTCTGGCATTCTGTGTGGCTCCAGAAGCAAAGCTACCAACGCAATCGACAAAGAATTTTTGTCAGTCACCTCTTCGTTTCTGATTCTAGCGTATGTACCGGCATAACATCAGGGGCAATGCGATTGTACAACCTGATAACACCAACTTCATCAGTTCGTTAAATGGGTCCACATATCAGAGGAAACATCAGAAAAAGACAAATTATCAATTATTTGCCTCCGGGCGCAATATCCTTTTGAAAGAAGGAAGCCTTTTTCTGAGTAAATATTTTCGATTTCAATCATTTAGCCATGGAGGTTGTCATAATAGCTCAGACTTCAGAACGTGTTATTGGTATTTTTGTTTTTGTTGTCACGTTCTTGTTAATGTTGTTGATTTGTTTGAATTTGTTTGTTTTTGTCCTATATGTTGTTGTTTACTTTGTTTGCTTGCTTGTTTTGTTTGTGTTCTTTGTGCTTTTGTGTTTTCTTGCCTTGTCTTGTCTTGTCTTGTCTGTGTTGTCTTTTTAAGTCCCTTCTATTTATAGAAGGGACTTTTTAGGACGGGTCGCGGTGGGGCGAATTTAATAGAATGTTAATGATATCAAAGGCAGGCAGGCTAAACCTCTAACAATTGAAGTAACAAGATAAAAATTACGTCCTGTCTAGTTACGCTAACCTCGCTGCTGAACGTACATTTGGCGCGAAGCGAACATATATGAGTATGTAGGTGCATATGTATGTATGTGTGCGTATGTATGTAAGAGAGCCTCCGAGCATATTGTAATTGAATGTCTCATTAAAGACATAAACAACCGTTTATAGGAAGTCGGTTGACCCAGATTAGAGTCCCTAATTTTTGTCATATTTACTTGAACTTTTGCATATAGCTAGTTTGGAAAAAGACATTGGATGAGTTCGTTAGCCAACTTTGTATCTTTTCATCGTCTTTAGTAAAAAGTTTTTTTTTTTTTCAGAAAATAATTAAAACAGTAAAAAAAAAGAAAATTGACTTCTAGAGGAAGTCAGACAGTGCCGGTGACGTAAAAGAAGCAACTCCGTCACCACGCAGACACTGATACTCTAAATATGACGTAATTCTATCTCTCTCTCTCTCTCTCTCTCTCTCTCTCTCTCTCTCTCTCTCTCTCTCTCTCTCTCTCTCTCTCTCTCTCTCTCTCTCTCTCTCTCTCTCTCTCTCTCTCTCTCTCTCTCTCTCTCTCTCTCATATGTGTGCATTTCCAAGAGGCATAGATCCTCATGTGCCCGGAGGGCGCATGAACATTTATGCCCTTTGAGAATGTTTGGAGCGCGCGCATGCACTCACGAACACGCACATGCATACACACACATCGACGCGCTTTCAGAAGAGCATGCAGGTGTACTTAGTGAAGCATGTAGCTAGGTAAAGTCAACCTGATTGCACACAAATTATAGCAAGACTGAAATTGTACCGTGAAATTCTAGTTTTGTCACCATTTTCTTAAGTCTTGAAGCGAAAGCGAATCTCATATCACGTTACATTTAAAATTACGTAAAAGCAAAATAATACGTCATGACAAATGACGTTTGACAAACCAATGACGACTGTGCACTGCGCGCGCCCCTTCTTGAGTTCACTATGACGCTTTGGCACATCTGCGAGGCTTTTTCAGAAAGAAAGAGATATTTCAACATCAGAATCAAGTCAAAGACAAAAGGTAGAGACCCCTGACAGCGAAGACAGCTCTCATATAGAAGGGACTTTGCGGGTTATGGTTCATCCGATCTTTCTTTTTTTCTTCTTCTTCTTCTTTTTTTTTTTTTTTTTTTTTTTTTTTTTTTTTTTTTTTTTTTTTTTTTACTGCTGTAATTTGGCAGAGGATTGTAAGTCACATTTAAATAAGGCACAGAAAGCGTTAATCGTTGTCACATATTATATATCAATTGTTTCACATCTTATCGAGAATTTTGACGACTTTTGGAAGATATAAAGAATGTTAACCAGCTATGGGTAGATTGGATTTGACATTTTGAGGGTAGTGCCAGATTTTGTCTGCTAGTTCGAAACAGACGATTACTGTCAACCAGCTACGGGATGGACGATCTGGCGTAACAGACGATCAGTTTATTCACACATATTAAATACGTTCTCAAGATGAATGCGCTTGTGTGTAGCAGTTGTCGGCGATTAATCGGCGATGGCAGTTCAAGGGTTGTGCCAGACTAGCTTAGCGCCTTGGAAGGTGCCAAGCTAATCTGGCACAACCCTTGAACTATTATGTCTGATCCGTCTCCCGCTGTTGTGTTTTAAAGGTGAATGTGGTAGAACAGGAGTGCAGTCCTTACGACCTCGTCAAGATTTAGCAGGTGACTGTTGACAGTAACAAGAGTAACGCACCTATATGCTGACCCTTTTTTTTAAAAAAATTGTTATTGGTTATGATGATGATGGAAATGATTGCTGTTATTATTATTTTATCATCATCATCATCATCATCATCATCATCATCATCATCATCATCATCATCATCATCATCATTCATCATTTGTTTCAGGTGATTTCAAGCAAGTATTTTTGAAAAAATGCTGAGTGCAAGATGGTCAACCGTACAACTAATTCTTCTGGTGTTTCTTCTGATATCCTCTGTACAACTCCTAGACACATATTCCGGTAAACATGCACTTAATTACTTGGTTATCATTGTTTTCATTATTGGTATTCCATTTTAATTGACTTGTTCATTAGTTAGCTGTTAACTGTTTGTTACTTGCAGTAAACAATATCGCCATCTTCATTATTTTACAAAATGTAAATAAATATTAATTTTTTTATTTAAATCGCATGTTAAACCGGGCTTTTAATCAACTGTTTTCTTTTAAACACGTGAAATTTTGATATGCCGCTGATTTCTGAACAACTTCTATTCACGAGAAAAATCCCATCTCAACTGTTCGAAAAGAGAACGCCCATTAGGGGCCGTGGGCTGGAAGAGAATAATCTGTAGTGTGTTGAAGGTGTTCAAGGAAATGAAATAAAACGGAATACAATGAAATGAAATTTTTTTATAATCAAATTTTTCCACGGAAGAAGTAGTTAGCTAGTAACACTGTTCATGCTTGCCGTTGCTGCTCTGCTAAAACTACTGACTCAAATTCAGAAACAAATAAGTACACTGGACCTCAGTAAGTCGTTCAATAAACAGATACGGCAATAATTATTAAGCAAAGGTTCTCAGGCCGACGTCGGCCAGAGAGGGCCCGCGCACGACTTTGCGCGGGCCCAAATGCGGCCGACGTCGGTTCGAACGTGTTTTGTTGTTGTTGTTGTTGTTGTTGTTTTGGGTTTTTTTTTTTCCTGTGTAGAAGGTGGAGGAAGAAGAACTTTGGTGACCTGCGTCATATGCCTATGTATAATTCTGCTACAGCCAATTACATGTGCCCATCGACTGGTTACTGGTCCTACGCGGAACTGCCGAACAGCAACAATGCCTACTGCTTTACCGTGGCTCAGCCAATGTCGTTCCTGGAAGCACAAGGGTATTGCCACTCACACCAGGCACAAATCCTCGCATTAGGGGTCCCTGACTACCTCCGCGTGCCGAGTGGGAATCGACTTCTTGATGTACTTCGTTCTACTGGTAAATTGGGATATAATACGTATCACTGCTGTGAACTTTTAACCTGTTCAATGCGGAAGAAAAAGTGAACGCCAACCATCTGCGAGCGGTGCAGATATTAATGTGCCGTCAAACGCAATACTGTGGAGGTTTCAGACTTGATCCAGTGAACCCTTTCAATAGGCGATAGCAACACATCATAACGTGACGTCACGTCCAATTCATGTGACGTCAAATTATTGGTATCGATGCCAGTGATCGCAGATTGTGTTTCTGAAAAATTTCCATATTTAACGCCAAAAATACCATGTCGCCAAAACAACATAGATACAATGCTTCAGCACGAGGCATAGATAATCATCAACGTATTGCGTTTGACGTCAAATCATGACGTTTATCAGTTGTGGGTTCTATGTCAGTAAAACTGGCACTTTTTTCAGACATTGGCTTCTGTAATTAGTAATAATTCAACGTCACATGATACGCGCATTACGTAAAATCATGATCTTTGGCAGCTACATCGCCCGAGATAGTCCCAATTTTCGGTTTAGAAAACACAGTTATATGTCACAGTTGTTTGTTTGTTTGTTTGTTTCTTTGTTTGTTTGCTGTTTGTTTGTTTGTTTGGAGGTTTGTTTGGAGGTTTCTTTGGGGGTTTGTTTGTTTGGGGGTTTGTTTGGGGGTTTGTTTGGGGGGTTGTTGGTTTGTTTGGGAGTTTGTTTGTTTCGGTGTTTGTTTGTTTGATTGATTGTTTACATTTCAATACCATTTACGGACAAAAAGCATAAATTATATATTGTCATGAGCCCATTGGGTTCAATGCCTTGATTAGATCTACCAAGAGACTTATGTGATCACTTGTTTTGCAGGAATCGAAAGTATTTGGTATGGATTTTACACGCAAAACGACAAGCTCCGTCAAGACCGCTTTCCTTTGCCGCCAACACACGACGACTTTGCGTATGCCGAGGGGGTCAACTAGTAAGATTTCTTTACTGTTTTAACCTCTTGCTACTACTGACGATACCGATCAGCGGAAAAGACGCGTAATTACGTCAGTAGCAGTCACCGGATAATAACACTTCGTCATATTATTAAAATAGCATTAATGAGACGGTGCACAGTTATACACATATGCCTTTAGAATAGCTCAATGGGACACGGTTTACATACTGATAGTTCAAAGGTAGTGCCAGTTTAGATTGGCGTCTAGGAAAGTACCAAGCTAATATTGTACAATACCCTTAAACTATTACAGACAAAACAAGTTCAAGGGTTGTGCTAGGGCGCCCGGTACACCGTCTTTGTAGAAGCCTCAAAAAGTTTTTAAAGGAATTATTATGTTTAACAGAGTTATTGATAAACGTATGTTATGTATGTGAATTAATTCTAAGTTTTTCTGCAACAAATTATCTGAGACTCTTTTGCACAAAATTTCTTAGATTTAGAGTATTTCATTCTCGTGGTTAAGATAAGTTTAATTTTGTTTCACCTATTCATGTGGCCCTTGCTTATCAGGCGTTGGCCCTGTTCCTCATTTCGGGTGTGATAGCGATATTCTGCGAAAAATTGTCAACATACTTCAATATTTTGACAAAATTTCTTGATTTTTCTCTGTGTTGACAGAATAGTGAGGTTACATTTACGCTGAACGACTCCCACCAACGAACGAGAACGATGTCAGGGCGGATGACTACAGTGTACCAGAAGCATAGACAACACTCCTAACATCTCCAGGAGGCGTAGGTCCTCATGAACCCCGAGGGCTCATGATGATCTACGTCTGTTGGAGATTTTCGGAGTGTTGTCTTTGCCTCTGGTAGAAGCTGGATCTCTGCCCTGACTTCGCTGCTGGGAGTTGTTCGTTGCAAACAAAACTTCACTAATGTGATACGGTCCTAAAATGAATTTCGTTTTCATGACAGTCAAACACGATGGGACATGAACGAGCCTACAGGGTCATCCGATTGTTTTAAAGCGGATCTTGGCTGTTCCTTAAGCAACAGAGAAGTTCCGGTCGACTATAATCCTGACGTTGGCGGAAGCGGAAGCGGAAGTAGTGTTCCGGCCTATTCAGACTCCGCGTAAGTAGTCAACCACACGTTCAGCCTCTTCTTCTGTCTTTAGTCCTTTTTATAATGTGACGGAACCCTACCGTTCCCAACCTATTTAGCCCCAACGCACTACAGTGGTGATGCATCGACCATGACAGTTCAAGGGTAGTGCCAGATTATCTTGGCGCCATCGGGCGTCAAGCTAATCTGGCACTACCCTTGAACTATCGTGTTCAATCCTCCTCCTGTAAATGGCTCATGGCTGTTAGGAGACACCTCAAAAATTTGTTTTAAAAAAACTCCTTGGGGTTAAATGGGTTGATTTGATTCTGATTTTCGTCTCATTAATGTTCCACTTAACCTTTTTCATCCTGATACACTATTGCATGGAATCAGTTAGACTATGATATTTTAAGGGTAGTGCCAGTATAGCTTTACGCCCGGCCTATGGCACCAAGCTGACACCCCTTCTGGCACCACATTTGAAATAAAATGGTTTATCTGTCTCCTCATCTGTAATGTAGGGCAACACATACATTTGAAAACTTTCAGCCACAAGATTTAATGGCTAAAATGAGACATTAATTGCTTTCACCGATCACAACATGACAAATTGTGTGCTTAACTGGAAGGCTTAAGGTACAAGGTCACAGACAAGCGCTGTTGATCTCATTGATCTCAATCTGTCAAGACTGACTAATTTTCATGTTTGTTCGTTTGTTACATCAGGAGTCCGCCTCCCTATACAACATCCGCTTCTCCGGCACAGGTCAAGAGGTCAGTTGACGACGTCATCAGACGGAGGTTGCAAGAGCAGCGCGCGCAGAATTGGCCTCGTGACAAGCGCGCGGTGTTGGGCGAAGTTGGCCAGTTCCCGTGCGAAGGCTCTGGACTGCGAGTCATGTCGCATCCCTGCTCGGACCCCCAGCCTTTTGTCTGCGTGAAGCCAGCATTGGACCGATCCCGAACATCACCTAATAGCTCCGTTTTTCTGGGACCTGGTAAAGTTAGCTATAGTTATACCCTATTGAGTAATTAATACTTCAGTATTAGTCCTGCTCTTCTTATTGTTGGGAAAGAGTTGTGTACCGTCTGCGCTACTTTTTTCAGCCACAACATTCAAGGGGAACTGAAAGCTAGGTCCACTGCGCACTTACTGTCAGGTTCACATGAATTTGATCAAAAAAGAAAACCCACTTGACACGGACAATGTATCAACCCAATGCGCAAAAGGCCATCGGGCCGACGTTCGGCCGCCGTTGGCCCGCGCACGGCCGTGCGCGGGCCAACGGCGGCTGACGACGGCCCGATGGCCTTCGCGCATTGGGAAATGATAACACACTTAGCTGTCCGCGCCTCAGCGGTGTGCCAGTCTATTAGGTGCGCTTTTCCATTTAACGCCTCCGACAGCAAAAAGGGTTAAAATTCATATGGCTCGCACACAGAACTCGCGCGAGATTTTGACCACGACCATGCAGTCTAATCTGGCAAACGACAGTTTCCCACTGCGCAAAAGATCATCAGGCCGACGTCGGCCCGACGGCCTTTTGCGTATTGGGATGTTCATTTTTGATCATGTTTGTGAAAAGCGACATTATGGTAGTTATGCATTCTTTATACCAGAACCTTTCACCGCCAGTTTTTTTTTATGGCCATCAGGCATGACGAAGACCGTCACCACAGTTGCGCGTGTCAGTGACGGTGACAAATGCAGTAGACGGTGACGGCCGAGCCGTGGCACGTCGAACCGTGGCACGTTTGCGTACTGGTTTGACAAACAAGTATGCAAATAATGCCAAGGGGCGACTGGGACCGTCGTTAGCATGCGCATAACCGAGCGCACAATGAATGCCTTCCTCGATTCGTTGCCGCTGATTAGCGGCAGCATGATTTTATATAAAAAAAAATTAATCTATGTGTGGCGGCAGCGATTCGACGGGGGGGGGGGGGGGGAGGGGAGGGGAGTGTATTATTTGTGCGCGAGCCTACAACAGCAGAAATCGGCCCGACGACCTTTTGTCTACGGAAACGTCCGTCACCAACACTCTAACACTTCTCTTTTCTTTTCTTTTTTTTTCTTTTTTATTTTTTTTATTTTTTTATTTTTTGTTCTTTTCCCTACTTCAGTCGAACCCATATGCCAGAGCGATGAATTCGGAAGCTACCAGTTCTCCAGGTGCGTCAGCTACGGAAAGGAGACTGTCAACTACACAACTGCGTTATCGCGGTGCCAGGAAAAGGGGGCAGAACTCAACAGATCGCGAGCTATGTATCGTCCATTCAGCCCTGAGTCTGTTCTTTATTTCAACAAGTTGATAGCAGAATTCATTTTAAATCAGGAAAGTGAGTACATTAAGCGTTGTTATACTGCGTGTTGTTAGTTTTGTTGGTTTTGCTTGTTTTGATACATTTTCTGAGGTAAACAGCGCTATTATTGCTACTTTTACTGACCTACCCAGTGGATTTCCATTATAGCCGAATTTATTCTTTTTACTTTTAATTCAGCAGAGCGGTTGCGGGCATTGTGCTTTTTTTTTCCTTTTTTTTTCTTTTTTTTTTCTTTTCTTTTTTTTTTTTTTTTTTTTTTTTTTTTTTTTTGTTGAGGGTTGAATGGTGCGGGTGAAGGGGTTCTCAGTAAGCGAAGGTCCTCGGTCCCACGACTGTGCGCGGGCCCACTGCGGCCATCGTGGACCCGAAGACGTTTTGCTACTGGGGGGAGGAGGGGGTGACTTGGTTTGTTTGGCGGTTGGCAGGCTGGCTAGCTGACTGGTTGGTTGGTTGGTTGGTTGGCTGGCTTACGGTGGCGTCAGTACTTTGATCACGGTAAACTTGCACTGATCTTCATTCTTGTGGGAATCTAAAAAGGGAAGAAACCGTTTCCACGATACTTCCTGTTTAATGTTCTTACTTCCCTTGCCACGCAGTGGTGGGGTGGCAAAATAAACAATTTTGCTTGTCATTTCTAAGCGTGTTTCTTTCTTTGAAGAAAGACGCACATATAAAAGACAAGTACAAGAAACAAGTTTAAACGGGAAAAGTACGACATATACTGTATTATGTCGTACTTTTCCCTTTTAAACGTGTTTCTTTCTTTCTTGGGCATGTCCTTTGCATTTCACACGGACGGCATTCGACTCAGTCTTTGCTCTGCATATTGTTTTATTTATCGCAGACCTGCCTTCCGGTGCCATGGCGTGGGTGGAGGGTACTATAGGGGCAGACGAATGTGTGGCTCTGATGCTGGATGGTCAAAGTGACACAGTTCAAACCGTCTCCTGGGACTGCAGCGCCAAACTGCCCTTGTACATCTGTCAGTGCAATGTCGACCAGCCAGGTTTGTGACAATTAATCCTTTTCATCCTTATACACTATTGCTTGAAATGAATTTTGACTATGATAGTTCAAGGGCGGTGACAGAATAGCTATTCTGGCACCACCCTTAAACTAAAATGGTTGATCTGTCACCTAGTCTGTAATGTAGCCTGCATACGACAATATGCAATTTTTTTTTTAAATCAGCCTCAGGTTAAGAACCTCGTCTCAGCTGCATGAGGGAGCTTGTAGTCCTACGCCCGTCACTAAGCAAAGCGCACCTTGCTTAGTGGCTGGCGCAGGACTTAGCTCACTCATGCAACTGGCCCTTCTTGCTTACTTATAAGACCTTATAAGATTCCCAGTAACCAATACATGTAGCTCCTTGGGCCGACGTCACAAGTAAGCTAGTCTGAACTCAAGGCGCCCCGCATCAACAGCTGCGAAAGTGTCGTATAGCGTTGCCACCGGCAACGCTATACGACACATTGGCAGCTATGACTGCATGGCGCCTTGAAAGAAGTCTTTAGGTAGACATTTTCTAAATTTGTAGAGGTGCCATCCGAAAACTAAATTTAAGATCAGCTGCAAAGGGTATAGATCCTCATGAGCCACCGCTGTTGCAGGGGCTGATGGGTATCTATGCCTCTTGCTAAAACAACTTTGTATCGTTGGTCCTTTGACGGCTCGGGATTTTTCACGTTAAATTTACAATGGTCTCAAAAAAACAATCTACGTCCGCTGGTTGAAACGGCCATACACATGCCCAGTTTCTATGGCAAACGAGTGCAGCTAACGAGTAAATCATTGGGGGGAAATCGATTTCATAATAAACATTTGCAAGTTGGACATTTTTATATAACCCTTATCATTTTCGGAATACACCAGTGTATGAAATAAGTTTGACTAAAATAGTTCAAGGGTAGTACCAGAATAGCTTAGCGCCTCTAGGCGCCAAGCTATTCTGGCACCACCCTTGAACTAAAGCCATTAGTCTATATCCTTATCTGTAAGTACTATTATGTAGCTTGCATATGGCAGTGTACAAATTTGAAGCTTTTAGCCTCAGTCTGATATGGGATATGATATTGATTTTTAAACCTTTTAAAACTGATTCGGACACAAATCATGTTTTTGACACTATGGAAAGTCAACGTTGACCTCATCCATCCGAGGAACATGAATATAACTTTGGCCAGTGGTCAAACAATGGTCACCTTAGACAGGCGGCCTTCTTACACAGGGTCTTCTCAGTAACAAAATCAAGATTAGGGGACGAAACTGGGTGGTCTGCTTTGTCAAGTGGACGCCTTATGCAGCTGCAGGTGACCGCTTTGACTGGTTTGACTGTATTCATTAGCAAGGTTTCGTTTGAAACGAACGACTACCAACCCGATAACCAGTTTGTGCCATAAGCATAGACGACACTCCAAACATGCCAAGAGGCGCAGATCCTCATGAGCGCGCTCTGTGCCTCTTGGAGATGTTTGGAGCGTTGTCTGTCCGCCGTGATTTCGCTCTCTTTCGTTGTTGGTAGTCGTTCGTTGCAAACGAAACCTCACTAATGGCAGAATCAGGAACCAATAGTCGTGCTTCAGTTTTATTCGCAATTTCAGGAGTGTCAGAACTGCAGCTCACCGACGAGCTAACCGGCAAACCTGCAAACGGCGTATTTGAGGAGGATATCCCATCCACTTCAGACAGACAAATCTCCATCCCTATGGAAATAGCCAGCCAAACACAAGATTACGAGATCGGACCTGCCTTCTTATTCTTATTGAAATGCCAATACCAGGCGTCCCTCGTCCCTGAAATACAAAACATGACCATCGTCAAAGGAGGCTTCATTGTAGCGGGAATTCCCGAAACTCCAACGTTCGGCTCAGCACTTACAGGCGCGTATCCTACGCGTCTGGCAACAAGACAAGCAGGTCGTGGAAGGTTGGCAACTCTGTCCATGAGTGTCCCTGGTCCGGGAAACTATTTCATATGGGGTAATGACCCGGTGCGGATGCTGACGGACTACTACTGGTGTGAGGTGAACGATCTGCGGACTGGAAAGACACAGCGTTCTGATCGCATCTTTCTACGGATAACAGGTGTGTTGTGAAGGTTTCTGGCTGTTTCTGTCTGTCTATCTATATTTTACGTACAGTGTTTTTTCTGGTGTGGGTTGGGTTCGATTTTGTAGTCTTTTAACCCTTTTAACCCTTTGGCTGTTAGTAGTGCTTTTTGTCGAGGTGGTTCCTCGATAAAAAGCGCTACCGACAGCAAAAGGGTTAACTTATCTTTCAGGATAGTCAGAAAAACAGTTCGAGAGAGAAGAGTAGAGAGAGAGAGAGAGAGCTTGACCTTTTGGTTGTCGGTAGTGCCTTTTGTTCGAGGTGATTCATACGTGAATCACGTTGACAAAAAGCGCTACCGACAGCAGAAGGGTTACCTTTTGTTTTCAGAATAGATAGAAAAACTGGTCTAGAGAGAAGAAAGAGAGGGCTTTGCACGTACTTTTTTTTCCAGGTCAGCATGTTTATTTGGCCAGCATGGTACTGAGGACAAGCTACCAAGAGAGATTTGATCTTGTGCTGTACTCTCTGTCTGGCCATGACAAATCTACTGAGTTTTCGTTACTAGAAAGCAAGATGGCCAACGCAACACTGTACTCATATCGCTGGCTGCGCTTTCGACACGACTTCACTGACAAAAACAGGTAATTGACGGAATTTGGGGATTTCAAGGATAAGATGTATCAAGCAACGTGTTGTCTGATACTTTCTTATATGTGAATATCTTATATGTTTCTTCATTTCATAACATGTGATGTGATCAAGAAACAATAATTTCCTATATTTAATAGGTCAGGAAGGTATATTGAATTTTGAGCTGGTGAAGCAAGTCAACCCCTTCTAAGTAGTACTGGTGGCTGCTTTCACAAAGACGTTACATTAATTTATAAATTGTTAATACGAATTTGCAGCTAAGCGGCAATAAGGAGAGATGAAAACGAGTTAAACGAGTCCAAGACGGAAGCTCTTCTTGTCGGTGCCTCTCGACTGCTGCCCAATTCTCCTGACTCTATGCGCATTTGTGACGCAACCTATTCCATTTTCTGATTCAGTTTTGCAATCTTGGGCGTTTTTCTTGATAAAGATCTTCAAATGAAGAAGCATGTAAATCATGTCTGCAAACTTGCTTTTCTGGAATTAAGACGCATCAGTTCTATCCGTCATTACCTCACTACTGAAGCTACCACCAAACTGGTCGTCTCCTTAGTCTTGTCCCGCATTGATTACTGCAATGCCCTCTTAGCTGGCCTCCCTCAGTTTCTCATTCAGAAATTGCAGCGAGTTCAGAATTGTGCTGCACGTCTCATCGTCCGCGCCTCACAGCATCAGCCCATCACTCCTATTCTGAGACAACTTCATTGGTTGCCAGTCAAACAACGAGTCTCGTACAAAATCGCCTGTCTGTGCTACAAAGCTATTAACTACTCTACCCCTGCCTATCTCGCTGATCTTCTTCAACTATACACTCCCTCCCGCTCCCTCCATTCAAGTAAGTAGTGACACGCGCCTTCTCAGAGTCCCGCTCTTCAAATACAAAACCAGAGGTGACCGTTGTTTTGCGCGCGTTGGACCTGTTGTCTGGAACTCTCTACCTATAGACATCAGACATTCTTCCTCATTCACTGCCTTTAAATCTGCCCTTAAGACCCACCTGTTCGATACCCCAATGTAGCTCAGTTCTTTGTCATTATGCAACTGTGTGTGTGTGTGTGTGTGTGTGTGTCTGTGTGTGTGTGTGTGTCTGTGTGTGTGTGTGTGTGTGTGTGTGTGTGTGTGTGTGTGTGTGTGTGTGTGTGTGTGTGTGTGTGTGTGTGTGTGTGTGCGCGCGCGCGCGCCTCCACTCCCACTCTTTATTTGTAAAGCGCTTAAAGCTTATTTAAGGATAAGCGCTATATAAGTTGCCATTATTATTATTATTAGATGAAAGTGTTATATTGTATACTTTGCAAGGCCACCATCTACACATATACACGTGAATATCATGTGTATGGTGCATTATTTGCTTGAGATTTTTATGTAGGCCTACCCAGACTGACTTCTGCATACGTGAATTTGTTGGTAAGCGGCAAGAGGAGAGATGAACGTATTATTTTATTGTATATTTTGCAAGGACATCAAATACATGTCTTATACACGTATATACATGTAAAGTCCATCTGTGTTGTGTATCATTTGGTTGGGATTTTGTGTATCCAGGCTGAATTCTGTATAGCATGCGTAGAGAAAGTTCCAGGTACGTAGGTTCCTGGAGGTACAGTTACCATTTCAAGCCTACATTACGTAGAGTTCAGGTAACAGATCGACCATGATAGTTCAAGGATTTTGCCAGAATTGTTTGGCGCCCAGTGGCGTCATGCTATTGTAGCACAACCCTTGAACTATCACGGTCGACCTGTACCTTGTTGTCGTGTGTCTAGGCAGAACGAGTTATTACACACAAATCACAGGAACACTTTTTTGCGTTAATCGCTTCATTGTTTTCCTTCTTTCTCAGCACTTGGACATCAGCAGATTTCTACGTCTTCAGAAGGAATGTGACTGACCTGCAACCTTTTAAGCCAACCAATTGGTCCATAGCCAACACTGAGACCATCCTGAGAAACGACTTTAAGCGTAACCTTGATGGCAACTTCTTTTGGATTGAAACTCTTAGTGTCAGAAGTATCGGTGAGTTTGTTCTTGTTGTTTATTCACTCTTCTTATAATAGTTTTATGCTGCTGTAACAATCATCTATGTCGAGACTCCCACGACCCATTTCGTAAAAGGTCATCGGGCTGACGTAATCCACCGTTGGCCCGCGCACGTTCGTACGCGGGCCAACGGTGACCCACGTCGACCCGATGCCGACCTTTTATGCATTGAGCCATTCTGTTGCTTCTGTTGTGACGGCGAAAACTGAAACGTTCTGTATACTGTACTCACAAATCAAGTGAAATCACACAGCACTGGGGGTTGGGAGGGGAGGGGGAGGGGGCAAACGAACTGTTAGATCCTCTGACCCCCTTCCTGTGCCACAGGTGTCAGGGGATCTAGCTGTTTGATTCTCCGGCGCTAAGACACATTACTCAGCGATGGACAAACTAACAGTCAGATGACAACTAAACGTGCTACAGAAAGGGGTCAGAGGACCTAAATGTTTGAATCTCCAAAGCTGAGAGTTTTCCCATAGTCTGTCTACTGTATCTACACGCAGCGTTTTGTTCACCTTGAGTGCTCTGTGGTGTTCTAATTTGGGAATTGTCACCTGAGGAACTGTCCAGTATATATAGTTTCATTTTCGTTTCTGTTTCAGATATCTGCCCTGACAAACAAGTCTACGACCCCATATCCAACAGGACGTACAGGATTCCGGACACACCCCTGGGTGTATCCTACACCAGTCCACAGACATGTCTGTCAAGTACGTTGCCAATATGTGCTGTTCATTTATATGTAAATGTGCCAATAACCCTTTTTACGCCCTTTGCTTCGCAACATGCACCTGACGCCCATAATACACCGTATACGCGTTTGACTCATTCGAGACATGCCGCATCCAGATACGCGGCAAAATGCCACGTATCCGAATGCAGCACGTCTCGAATGTGTTAACTGTGTAACTGCAAGAGACCTATAGGTCACCATGAACCCCTCGCACATCACAACACGCCTTCTACCTCTCTGCTGGTCCCTGCGTGTGTTCTTGTTCTTTGGATTAATACGTTGGGTTTTTTTTTTTTGCGTCGAACTTAACCCTTTCGCTGCCGAGAAAAATGAACACCACCCAACTGCAAGAGGTAAAGATCTTCATAAGCCCCAGCAGTCGCGAGGGCTCATGAGAACCTATAGGCCTCTTACTAAAACAACTTTGTATCAATGTTCCTTTGGCGGGTGGGAATCTTGCACGCTACATTTACGATGAATTTTTAAAAAAAAACACAGTATGCGTCCACTGGCAGTGAAGGGGTCAAATGATTTCATAACGTTTGGTCACTGGCAGTCAAAAGGTTAACATGAGTTTCACTTCTTTTTTTTTGAAAGGTGACTTCCAAACTTAAAATGATAACTGTTCTCTACGTAGATGGACTGCCTTACGTGTCTTTGAGCTGTGATGGTGACAAATTGTATGGGGCCAGATGGTCGAGGTTTGAACCCAACACCGGCTGTGATTTTACCAACGAAACCTCTTCGTCTGTCAGCAACACCCTCAAAGATATTTCACTGGTGAGTCAAACTGTGTGCACTACAAATGACAGAGTTCATTTGCCATCATTTTACCATAAATTGTTACGGCCATATTTCGCATTCAGGCCGAAGGTCGTATTTCCCAAATGTTGGAGGCGTCATCTAATGACTATGCACCAGTTGTAGGAGATGGATCGACCATGATAATTCAAGGGCAGTGCCAGATTAGCTTGGCGCCGACAGGCGCCAAGCTAATCGGGCACTACTCTTGAATTATCTTGGTCGACCCATTTCCTGCTGTAGGCCGTCAGGGCTGAATGGGTTAACCCGTTCAGTGCCAGCGGACATAGACTATATTTATGGGGTCATCGTCAGTTCAAGACCTCCCCCCCCCCCCCCTATAACCGAGATACCCCAGGAACAGGGATTCAATGTGGTGTCAGCAAGAGGCATAAATCCTCATGAGCCCCCGCAACTGCGGGGGCTCATGAGGATCTATACCTCTTGTGGTTGAGTGGTATCCGTATTTTCTCGGTACTGAACGAGCTAAAATTCACATTTTCCTTTTCTTTTTTCTCCACCAAAAAAAAATGAATTCCATACTGCATGCAATAATATTTCAAAGTGTTAATCAGGCATTGCACTGGAGCTGTCATGGTCATAGAATTAAAAGAAATAAAAAAGAAATCTCAATAATCCCTTCTATTCAACAGTCGGACATCAACAACAAAACAGTGTCGGAAACCATAAACATGACAGTGAAGGTGTTAAAAGAACTGGGCAGTCTGGAACCAGTTGACATCATCTACATCGCTGACATCATTCAGAAAGCCACGAATACCACCAACATTCCGCCTGAGGTGTGTATGCTCACCGAGAAAAGAAACGCAATACTGAAATAATTTTTGTGTAAATTTAGGCGTTAACAAAAAACACGTGGTGTGCTGTTTGCTGTGCGTCTACTGGTGTACTGGTCTTTGATTTTGGATCTTTTAACCCCTTTGGCCTTCCATGCCACTGTACGTACGTTTTTGTTTCTGAGATATTTGTTCATTCAACGACCAACACCGTCCAAGAAACATGGATACAAATTGGTATCAGCAAAAGGGATATATCCTCATGAGCCCCAGCGGTCGCGGGGGCTTATGAGGATTTATGTCTCTTGCAGTTGAATCATGGTCATTTTTTCAGCAATGAAGGGGTTAACCGGTATTTGCGTCAAAAGACGTTCAGTATTTGTCCTACTTACATTCATGGAAATTGCCTACTGAAGCACTGCAATTAACGAAAAGAACATCATAACCACAGTAGCACAACTATATTTTGACTTTATTTCAGACCGGGAGACAAATTCTTGAGATCGTGGACAAGGTGAATCAGCTGAACGGCACGGAGCTAAACGACTCCCAGAACATCGGCAACGCCACCAGCAGGTAATATTAACCCATTCAGCCCTGACGCACTACAGCAGGAGATGGATCGACCATGATAATTCAAGGGTAGTGCCCGATTAGCTTGGCGCTGACAGGCACCAAGCTAATCTGGCACTACCTTTGAATTACCATCGTCGGTCCATCTCCTGCAACAGGTGCATAGTCGTTAGATGACGCCTCCCAAATTTGGGAAATACGTGCGTTGGGCTGAATGAGTTAAAGGCCCACTACCGCCGTAACTGTTCAAATATGCACTTTTGTAACAGATGGTTATGAAACACTACACAAAGGTATAGTTATGGTTCATTTAGACACAGAACAATCCATTTCAGCACAGGTCGTCGTAATATCAAGTAATCTGACAATGACTGCACTGCGTTCTATAAATACAACGGTATCAGTACGAGAAACCGCTAAAAATAGATTGACACGCTAACTAACGGGTGCGCAGAATAAATACGCGCGATTATGCGTTTGTGTTTGCTGCATCTCCAAACTGCTGTTAAAGTTCATTAGGTGTGTCGACAAGGCATAATGAACACAAGTGGTGCTGAAATGTGTCTTTAGATTTACTTCGTAATGGTATTTTAATATAAAGCCATGGCCAGTTGGATGATACAGCGCCTAACCTTAGACCGAGAGCTCTACCCAATGCGCAGAATATTATCGGATACCTTCCCATATTACCTCCATAACTCAGGCCTGAGCAGAAGGGGCTTTGCTGTAGTGATTTTGTTATGTTGGGCCGTGTTATGTTGCGTTACGTTTTGCCTTTGTGTTTTGTTTTGTTCTTCTTGTTGTTGCTTGTTTGTGTGATTTACTGTGTTTGGCTTTGTTCTGTTTGCTTTTCTTTGATGTCTACCGTATTGAAAATATGGTAGATTTTGAGATGGGGCTGGTCGAAGCACGTTCTGTAGCATGCAAATGGCGAACATAGGCGTGCACACATCAGACTCTGACAGTGAAGTAACACAATAAAAATTACGTCATGCCTAGCTACGCTAACCGCGCCGTTGAACGTACATATGGCGGGAAACGCCGTGTATGTGTGCGTGCGTGCGTGCGTGCGTGCGTGCGTGCGTGCGTGCGTGCGTGCGTGCGTGTGTGTGTGTGTGTGTGTGTGTGTGTGTGTGTGTGTGTGTGTGTGTGTGTGTGTGTGTGTGTGTGTGTGTGTGTGTGTGTGTGTGTGTGTGTGTGTGTGTAGACACGAGTATCTCCGGTGTTTGTGTACGTACAGGCCTGAAACGTTAGAAAATGCTTTGATCGAAATGTATTTCGGAGATCCTCCGAGCATATTTTAAATGGTAGACGCGTTAAAGAGAAAAATTGCCGTTCATATAAAGTCGGTTGACCCTCATTTGAGTCCGAAATTTTTGGTCTATTCACTCGGAATTATGCAAATTGCTACCTTGGAAATAGACATTGGATGAGTTCGTTAGCCAACTTTGTACCTTTTCAACCTTTTCGTAAAATGTAATTCATTACAGAAAACAAAATTAAGAATTCTCGACTCTCTAGAAGGATTAGACATTAACGCTGACGTAAAGGCGCCAAACACGTCAGTGTTACACATTGTTCCTAAACTGTCGCGAAGCACCAGATGTCAGTGTTATACAATGTTTCTGAATTGACATCAATTAATTCGTCTCTGTGTACATGGAGTCGTGGGACTAGCGATGCCATGACGTGAAGCTTATAATGACGTCACTTTGCTGCTCGTGCTATTCTTCCTCTTCAGAATTTTTTCGCTGTCAGCCCACAGAGCGTAATAATGGCGCGAAGCGCTATGAGGCCTTCTTTATTTGTGTGCGCCAGGTGTGTTTTGATCAGAGCTTGGGTTGGAGAGGAGGGAGATGGATCAGAAGGATAAGCTTACAAATATTCATATGAATTCTGAATGTTCCTAAAAGAAAAACGCATGTGAGCTCCAAACAATACGGTAGACTTTGGGGTTAAATCCGCATCTTGTTTTTGCTTAGTTTTGCTTTGCTTCGGTTTGTTTGTTTCTTTGTTTCTTTGGGGTTTTGTTTATTTGTTTGTTTGTTTGTTTACTTTGTTTTTGTTTGGTTTTGCTTTGCTTCGATTTGTTTGTTTGTTTGTTTGTTTGTTTGTTTGTTTGTTTGTTTGTTTGTTTGTTACAAATTGCAGCTAATAAAACACACCTCTTTCCCAGGATCATTGCGTCTGTTGACCAACTGGGACACAAGATTGACATGGACGGTGAACCCAAACTTCGCTTTGTCACCAATTCCACCGCCCTGGAGATCTGGGACGTCTCCAAGGTGTCCAATGACCTCATTATCGGGCTGCAACTGCGTCTGGACGGCGGAGAACCCGTTCCTGTGCTGAGTACCGCCGATCTAATCTCCCTGTTCGAATCCGGACGCCTTACGCACACAGATACTGATGCTGCCATCGTTCTGCCTGGCCAGTTTGTCAGACTGGTGAAGGATGGTGAGGAAGAAACTAATAATTATACTGACGAGCAAAAGAAATGTGACATTTTTGGAATCATCAGAAACACGTCAGTGTTTCCGATGATTCGAAACATGTCGCATTTCTTTTGCTGGTCAGTAAGTTACTACGTAAAATACGTTTAAGTGCCACCATGAAAAAATGGTCACGATCACAGGTTAGCACAACTCCGTCAAATTTATGATTGTGTTTTGGAATTTTTGGATGAGATTGCAGATTGAGTGTACAGTCTTGTCTAACAATTCCAAGACAAAATCTTTAACAATTTGACTGATTTGTGCGTATTTGAAATCCTGCCCATTTTTCAGGATGGTGTTCTCCTTTTTGTGAGCTGTATATGTATAAATAGAATTTTCAGGCTAAATTACGAATTTGACAAAACCCAAATGTTGTATTAACCCCTTCGCTGCCACGAGTCGCTAACTGATTTTTTTTAATTTATTTTTAATTCAGCACCAATGAGTCCCAGCCGTCTAAGGAACATGGACACGATTGAGTGTCAGCAAAAGGCACAGATCCTCATGAGCTCCCTCGACTGCGGGGGCTCATAAGGATCTGTGTCTATTGTATCGAGTCGTGTTTGCTTTCTTCTAAGCAATGGAAAGGTTAATACTGCAAGAGGTTTAGATTTTTCACCTGTAGCTATTGAGTCTCCCAAGACTTAGGAGACCCAATAGCTACAGGCCACGGACTCATGAAAATGTATGCCCCGCGCAGATGGAAGTGGCTCGCCTGGTGACTAAGGTTTGCTTAACACATTCTGCTCCATGACCGAAATCCGCAAATTTTGAAATTGCCACCTCAAGACTGTATTACACTTCTGGAAACAGATCGAGAATGATAGTTCAAGGGTTGTGCCAGAATAGCTTGGCGCCTGTGGGCGCCAAGCTATTCTGGCACAACCCTTGAACTATCACCCTCGATCCATGTCTTTCCGTGGCGTGTCGGAGTTGAATGAGTTAATTTAGGACCTTACGCCGTAGAGTAATAAAGTCCAATACAACAGTGCAGCGCTCACGCAACCGTCATCTCAGATTTCAGTGTCGCTGTTCATGGTCTTCAGCTAACACAGACACGCACTTCATGGTAGCAATAAAAGTAATAACGTGTGAATGTCTATATTATATCATGTCATTGGTCATGACAGTGTGTGCTGGTCTGTGATTTTGGACCTTACGGCTTTCAGCCGTAAGGTCCAAAATCCAAAATCACAGACCCGCACAAATCGTCTCATGTTTGTCCTCGTGTGTTTTGCAGCAAACAAGAACAGGAGCGTAAAGCTCGCAATGAACGTGTACGCGGGCACAGGCCTTTTCAGGGTTGGCCAGCTATATGACAGCGGTCCTGGGCAGTCCGATACTAATACAAACTGGACGCTCAACAGTAAGGTCATCTCGGCCAAAATGACAGTGGACGGGTCTGCAATATCTGACCTTGGCTCCAACATTGTTACGACGGTTTTTCTTCCATTCGTTGTGAGTATTTCTCGTTTCCAGTCGGCTTTTATCAGGCCATGTCGACATTGTAAATTGTGATATCGGACTGTTAAATGTCACAATAGCATATTATGTATTAGTGTTTTGCAGTTAAGGTTTTGCACACAAATGTATTTGTATGAGCATTTTCTATTTAAATTTGGTGCAGAATTGCACCATTTAGATCAGTGCTTTGCAGTTAACATTTGGTACACTATTTTAAACCCTGTTCATTTATTTGTATTATTTATCTACAGGAGATACCGGACGCGTCACGTGCACAAAACAGCACCTGCGTGTTTTGGGATCTATCTGGAGCCGGGGGTAGAGGGGCGTGGTCACAGGAGGGATGCCGCTATCTCAAAACACTGCAAGGCAGAGATGTCTGTGTGTGTGACCATCTGACCAACTTTGCTGTTCTCGTGGTCAGTGCAATGTGAAACGTTTAGAGATTAATCCATTCAGCCCTGACGCACTACAGCAGGAGATGGGTCGACCATGATAATTCAAGGGTAGTGCCAGATTGTCGGCGCCAAACTAATCTGGCACTACCCTTGAATTATCATGGTCGATCCATCTCCTGCAACAGGTGCATAGTCATTAGATGACGCCTCCAAAATTGGGAAATACTTGCGTCGGGCTGAATGAGTTACGTTTACGTCGGACGACTCCCAACAACGAACGAGAGCGAAATCTCGGCGGACAACAGGTTCTGTCATACGCATAGACAACACTCTGAACATCTCCCAGAGGCACAGATCCTCATGAGCCCTCGAGGCTCATGAGGCTCTGTGGCTGTTGGAGGTGTTTGGAGTGTTGTCTATGCTTCTGGTGCACTGTGGTTTTCCACCGTGATCCTCGCTCTCGTTCGTTGTTGAGAGTCGATCGGCTTAAACGTAACCTCACTATCGCAGTGGACAGAGATTCAAAATGATTATGTGGTATTTGAATTTAGTTGCACTTTTTGTTTATATCTTCAAGAGGCCATGTCAACTTTTCCCTCTATTGGCACAAGACAATCAGTCCTTTTTTTGTGTGTGAACAGCGCGATTTTCATTATACTGCAATGCAAATCTCGCTTTTCACAGGAATGAACTTACTGTCTGGCAGCCTTCACAGACAGAACTCTACAAACAATAAAATGCCTGGCTGATGTTTGACACTGGAGGTTGTCCAAAATGCACGGTTTTACTACTCTGTACTAGACTGGTATTATCCCCTTTGCTGCCAGTGATCGCGAATTTCGCGTCTGAAACGACTGCACACTGACCGAAATTCGAATGACGAACACAAATGTAAATGGGACACACAAAAAAAATAGGCCCGAAAGAACACAGAACTAACAAGAGACATAAATCCTCATGAGCCCCCGCATTCGCGGGGGCTCATGAGAATTTATGTCTCTTGCAGCGTTTGCCTTGCCCCGATAGTTAAGGGGTTAACCGCTTCGCTGCTTAGAAATATGGAACAACATGCAAATGCAAAAGGCATTCATCGCCTTAATCCACGCAGAAGCAGGGGCTCGTGCGGGGCTTACGGTGATCTATTTTGTGTTTCCGATGATTCCCAAAATGTCGCGTTTCCTTTTTGCTCATCAGTACGTAATGTAGAATTGTGTTTTTTCAGGATCTGTACGGCCAGGATCGTTTGCCGCAGGAGCATCAGTTTGCCCTGACCATCATCACCATTATTGGACTGTGTCTGTCCATCGCGGGGCTCTCCATCACCATCCTCTCGTTCATTCTCATCCCGTGAGTGGCTGAGACAACTGTGTTTGCACTAGGAACCACTTCCCTGCCGAGAACATTGTGCTCTCAAGCCAACTGCAAGAAGCATAGATCTTCATCAGCCCCCGCATTACCGACAAAACGTTATCTTGACTGAACTGCGAGAGGCATAGATCCTGATGAGCCCCTCGCAATTTGCTGGGGCTCATGAGGATCTATGCCTTTTGTTGACGTCACTTTGTATCCATGTTTCCTGGACGGTTTGGGTTCTTTGACGTCTACTTGACAAACACTTTCGAAACGCAGTCTGCGAAGACGCTAATCCCTAACGCACTACAGAATAATGATAGTTCAAAGGCGTTGACAAAAGAGGGGTGACAGAATAAACGGCGACAAATTATTCTGGCACCACCTTTGAACAATTATGGTCGTTCTGTCATCATAGCTCTTACTCACCACTCCTCGGTCGCATTTATATTACTTCTTCTTCTTCGTCTTCCTCAGAAAACTGCGTCAGGGGCGCCCCCAGCAGACCCTATTCAACATGGCGCTGGCCATGCTTGCTTCATGGGTTGTCTTTCTTGCCGGCTTCACGCGCGTGGAAAGTCACGGGGGTTGTGTGGCCGTGGCGGCGCTGCTGCATTATTTTATTCTGGTGTCCTTCATGTGGATGCTGATGGAGGGGATCTTGCAATACTTGATGTTCGTCAGAGTGTTGGGCACGGAATACGACAACTACATGCTTAAGACAGGATTACCTTCCTGGGGTGAGTGCATGATCGTGTTAGTTCGAGGGTAATGCCGGATTAGCTTGGCGCCGTCGCGCCAAGCTAATCTGGCACTACCCTCAAACTGTTTGTGTCTCGTACATGCTGAAAACGGGTCTCCCTGCCTGTGATACATGCATTTTCGTGTAGTTTCGTGTAATTTTGAGGCTTAGACAGCTTAGTGCTACATGGCCCTGAGGTAATCTAGCACTACCCTTAACCCCCTTCACTGCCGAGAGAAAAGTGAACATGATCCAACTGCAAGAGACATAGATCCCCCTGAGCCCCCGCGAATGCCGTGGCTCATTAGGACCTATGAATCTTGCTGAGACCAATTTGTATCCATGTTTCTTGGATGGTGTTGGCTTTTGGTCGTTGAATGAACCAAGATTTTAGAAACAGGGCAGGAAACGGTTTATATATATAAACGGAAACAAAAAAGTACAAAAGTGCGTAATGGTAGAAACCTATTTAGTTTTTATACCTACTGTACTGTTATATTTTGGTGTTGTTCGTTTTTTTCAGGCATTCCGCTTATCCCTGTGATCGTTGTACTGGCAGTTGATACCAATCTCTATCGCGGAGGCAATCAGTAGTAAGCATAATTTGTGTTGCTTGAAATTGGGTTTTGGGGTTTGTTGTTGTTGTTTTTGTTGTTGTTTTTGTTGTTGTTGTTGTTGATGATGATGAGGATGATGTTGTTGCTCTTCTTTTTTTCTTTTTCTTTTTTTTGTTCATTTTTTTTTTTTTGGAGGTGGGGGGTGGTCTTTCCCATCTTTGTTTTTTTTTTTCTTTTTTCTTTTTTTTTGTGGTTTTTTTGTTTCTTTTTATTCTTTTTCTTTCTTTCTTTTTTTTTTCTTTCTTTTTTTTTCCCCCCTTCTTTTTTTTTCTTTTTTATTTTCTTTTTTCTTTTTTCTTTTTTTTTTCTTCTTTTTTTTTTTTTTTTTTTTTGGGGGGGGGGGGGGGGATTGGGTGGAGTGGGGGGGGGGAGAATGGGGATAGAAGGGGGGATGTAGAAAGTCATACTTTGCTGGCAGCACATGCTACGTTTTCTTGTGACGTCACAAGATGTTAAGTCCATATTCATAATGCTATACAATGATTTGTTTTTCATTGTAATACAATGAGAGTCTTGCTTTCTCAAAAAGGAAATTTGTTTTTAAATTTCACGTGATAGTGCAGTTGTGAAACGAGCTCTGACACACGCATTGTATTATCTTCCACTAGGAAATAACACTACAGATCGATACACATCGTAAAAAATAAATTGTCGACCGTGACCATTGAATTAATCCTTTCAATGCCGAAGAAGAATGATAACTGCAAGAGGTATAGATCCACATGAGCCCCCGCAGTTGCGGGGGCTCATGAGGATCTATGCCTCTTGCTGAAACCACTTTGTAAGCACGTTTCTCTGACGGCTGGGGACGATTTACGTTGAATTTACAATGATGTCAAAAACACCGTCAGCAGTGAAGGGTAAATGTCTGCTGATAAACGGTTAAATTCTTTGTTCAATCATGTCCTTGCTATATCAAATGTCAGTATAAAACACAGCAATTCGATGCATTCACACGAATCACACGGATGAAATCAAGTTAAGTAATTCACTTGCACTGGAGTAATTACTTTACTTGATTTCATGCGTTCTCTGAACTCATTAATACAATTACAATCTTTTTTTGCTCATTGTTCAGTTGCTGGATGTCACTGACACCGTTCTACTATGCCTTTCTGCTGCCGGTCGCACTGGTCATGCTAGCTAATATCATCATCTACATCATGGTCGTTGGCTCCATCTGCCGGCGAAGAAATATTTCTTCAAACGCCAGCCGTAGCGGGACCAGTAACAGGGTAATCGGCATCCGAGCCTCCATCGCCTGTTTCGTTGTTCTTGGTATGTTGTTTTTGTCGTCGTTATTGTTTTTTGTTCTTACTCTTGTTCGTGTTCTTCTTTGTGTTCTTGCTCTTGTGTTCATGTTCTTGTTGTTCTTGTTGTTCTTGTTCTTGCTTTTGTTGATGTTTTTCTGTTGTTCTTGTTCGTGTTCTTGTTTTTGTTGTTATTTTGTCTATGCTTGTGTTGTGATTGTTGTTCTCGTTTGTGTTGTTCTTGTTCTTGTTGTTCTTTTTCTTCTTGTGTTCTTGTTGTTGTTATTATTGTTCTCTTTGTTCTTGTTTTTGTTGTTTTCTTGTTCTTGCTTTTCTTCTTCTTCTTCTTCTTCTTCTTCTTCTTGTTCTCGTTCTTGTTCTTCTTGCTTCTTGTTGTTGATGTTGCTGTTGATGTTGTTGTCAAATGGTTATGGAGATCCGATTATCCTTCGCCTGTTTTGGTCATTCGTTGCCTTGTTGTTAGTGGTAGGGGTGATGGAGGTGTTGATGGTGGTGCTGCTGGTGGAACCTAGCAGCTGCTGGTGTCAAATGTATTCCTTTGGTATTTGGCATCATCACGCTCATAACATACTTGTGTACTGGTCTGTAGTTTTGAAGTTTATGACTCCAAGGTGACAGAGCAGCTTCAACACATCTTTTTACTTTTTCTAGTCCGAAGCCTACATTGCTATTAGGGGTGACCATACGTCTATTACAATAATCGTTATGGGGTGACCCATCTACCACCGCTGGATTATGTCTTTATTCAGTGGTATCACCAAAGACTGAAGAAGCACTCGTAAGTGTGAAGGTGTTAACACATTCGAGACGTGCCGCATCGGGATACGTGGATTAAAGCCGCGTATCTGGATGCGGCATGTCTCGAATGTGTAAACCTTGCGTTTGTAGCTCATTTCAGTTGAACTTGCTAACATCGGTGAAACAGCGTGTGAACTGTGGGATTATCAAATTATTTTTCAAGAACATGTTTGCTTCAGGTCTGAGCTGGGTGTTCGCCTTCTTTGCTGTGGAGGACGCGCGCGTGGTCTTCCAGTACCTGTTCACCATCACCAACTCCATCCAGGGATTCCTCATCTTCCTCATCTTTACAGCCAGAGATCCCCAGGTACAGTGAAAGGACAAGTACAACACAACTTTTAAGGAAGTCTATAAATAATCAGGTACAGCCACATAAAAGAAAGTCAGACAAAGGTGACTGCATGCCAGGGGTGTAAAATGCAAAGAAAGGCCCAACGAAGACAGAAACACGCTTAAAATGGACACGTACAGCACAGTTTATAAAGAAATTGCGTTGTACTTGTCTTTTCTAAACGTGTTTCCTACTTTATCGGGGTTCTCTTAATGAAAGAAAGTGGCACCGTCAGTCGGTTTACGGCGCAGTGTAACCGACATCAAACTGTAACACAGTGAGAACTAGGGTATAAATTCGCAAACTTGGAGTTTGTCCTCTGAAGACTGAATACAAATTAGTTCAAGAGACAGTTCGACCATCATAATTTAGTTCAACCTTGGTCCCAGGTATAGCTTTGCGCATAGAGACGATCCATGTATCTTTTTGCATAGTGTCAGGGCTGAATAATGCTACGTTTGTGGTTGTGTTATTCTTTTGAGAACACGTGTGTTGATCATAGGAAAGATCCGATATTCATTTGTGTTATTTGGATAAGAATTGCATACCTTTTTAGCAGGATTCATTTTCTTTTGCACGGAGAATTGCGATCGATTTTTGTTGTGACGAGTATTTTCGCTACATTGTTATAACGTTTAACCTACATTAGACTGGAAGGTTTGGGAAGGGTCGCGGCCGTTCTAGTGACCTCAAATATGACGTCAAAGTTGTGTAGTATTCGTTGGCTATATTTAGCAACAATTATGGGATACGCCTAGATGGTAGTGAAAATTTGTAGTCGGATCTAGAGTGTTCTTTTTCATGAATATTCATGAGTTTTGGTTACGTTTTCTTTTCTGATTGGTTGAGTGGTGTAGTTTGCGGGATTGTTCAGGAAATCTGTAATAGTATAAAAGAGCGCGCTAAGAAATATGTGTGTGCATTGTATGGGAGACGCAGTGTATCAGAATTGTGGACCCATTGTGCTGAGAGTGCATTGTGGGAATAAAATATTGTTGGAACTGTTACGCCACTTGGGCCACGTGTGACGAGTTGCAGCTGAGTGAAGTTTCTTTACAAGAACCCTACGTGCGTGCGTCTGGTGTGATTGTATCATACTACGACAACGACTACCACGTAACAAACAATTTAAACAGAGTGCGTGCAGTTTTAAACAGAGTGCGTGCAGGATTATAAGTACACGATAAGCGGGTCGGCAAAAAGCGTCCAAATATCCCAAAATAATGTGATGTTTACACTTCTTAAATCAAATATCTGGTGACATACTCTTCGAAAACTTCATCATTGACATTTTCACACCATTAAGATCTGTTCAACTAACCCCCGTAAACAATGCTGCAGGTTCCGAATGTGTTTATACAATTTACAATACAAACAGTCAGTGAGTAATTCAGTGACTTTTGCTTTCCAAACGGTTTTTGATTCCTGCGCCATCGCACAGCAACCTTAGGTGGGTCACTGAATCAAAAACGTATCAATTCTGCCTTGATCTAAACAGGTGCGCGCATTCTGGAAGGCCAAGTGCTGCCGGTGCAGCACGAAAGACGACAAGGTCAAGGACAGGGCGCACGTGCAAGGTCAAAAGTCGAACACGGGGTCAGACGAGTACCCTCTGAACCGCTCCCGCCACTCCAACAGCAGCAGTGGCGACGAACCCCGGCTCCACCGATCAAGCAGAGAGACTTCCAGTTCGAATCTGCCTTCGCCTACCGTTCCTTACGCTAGAGGCGGCTATGGCGGGAACGGCGGTTACAGGAACGGCTATGACGGTGGATACGGCCATGGGTATGGAAACCAGGGCTATGATGGATATATGGGACAGTAAGCGAGCACCGTCTGGTGCGCAA
>BTPG01000008.1:138147127-138319627 GCA_036245525.1 Semisulcospira habei
AAATGCGACATTTATGGAATCGTCGGAATCGTCGACGGTTCCAAAAATGTCGCATTTCCTTTGCTCGTCAGTATACATGAAACATTATTAATACATCGATACACCACATCGATACACCAAAAACACATCGATACACCAAAAACATGTCCAGCGAATGAAATCTCTCAAGAGAAGGCCTCGGTAATAGAATCAAACGAGAATGCAGTCCATGGGAGAAATCGGCCCTGTGGCAGCAAAAGGCAGCAAGTCCATTTTGTGAAAAGCAAGACTTTCATTGTGTTACAATGAAAATCTCGCTTTTCGCAAAAAATGGATTTGCTGTCTTTCACCGTTACAGGGCAGAAATGGAACAAAATAATCGAATTCATAAGCCAGAATTTGATCACACAACCCGATAGACTGATGCACGCCCCCCTCCCCTCACCCCCCCCCCCCCCCCCCCCACCAAAAAAAAAAAAAAACTTTCCCCATCAATTCCAACAAAAATTGATGAAGTTTACTAGTCCACTTCTAGGCTGAACATCCGTCCGGGCTCCCTCCAACTCCTGAGAAAGGAATATAAGTACGTGTGTTGGTCTGTGATTTTGAACCTAATGGCTTAAGCCGCAAGGTTCAAAATCACAAATCAGCACACAGTGATAAACATGGACATGGCCTTTGTCCGGGAGAGTGATAGACGTGAACTTATTAGATGGCACCCAGGACCCCCTCCATTCTGACGAGGCTGTCGCATATGTTTATCGTCTGATAGGCTTATGACTGCAGAGGATCATGAGGGTCTGTTTTACTGCAGATAAAAAGGGTTTTCACTGAGAACTCAATCGAATCACTTGCCAAGAAGCAGTTGACGCAAAACTCTCATAAGATAATGCAACTTTCTCCTCAAGTTGTGACAAAAATGCCCCCCCCCCCCCCCCCCACACGCCCCATTTATTTTATTTTTTTTAACTTTCCACAAATCCCGAAACTTTGTGCTGTAAGTTGCAGCACATGTTCGACTAAGATAGCTCACAAACAGTTCTCGACCTAACAATTATAAGGTTCGACCTCAGCCATTTAAAGGGTCAATAAGTGTTGCAATGTAAAACAATCAGCACTACCAAATATTACGGAATATGGCTCGACCATGAGAGCTCACGGGTAGGGCCTGGTGCTGGAAGTAACAAAGCTTGCATGTGACACGAACACTGCCCGGCAGATTCCTTCCTAATATTGTTCCATCAATTCTATTTTTGTCTGTATTTGTTGTACTGGATGCTGTATGTACTAGAGGCTGAACTTCGAGTTTTATATTCGTAAACTTAATCCGGATGATTTAATTCTGATGAAGTCACTGCATTGGGACGTAGCTTAGTGGAAAAGACACTGCGCTGGCAGTCGTAAGATCCCTGGTTCGAATCCCCTGGTGGGCAAGAATGGGATTCCCATCGAGTCAAATTTACGTACAACGCCTTGCCGGTCTCGCCTTCGTGTGTACAGCACGCATAATCATCAAGTGCGCACGTTAAAAATCCCACTACCACTATTCGAAAAGAGAAGGCCCGGTAGGGCCGATGAAATGGAAACAGAAATATATCACATGCACCGAAGTTAATAGTAGGTTGGAGGTTTGCACATAAAGTAGCGCTTAGTAGCAGCAGGCTTTCAAAGTTCCAGGTTCCATCCTACGGCGCCTTGAGCATCTTTAAATAGATGGATATGTGCGCCTCGGAGACACCATACCATACCATACCATACCAGGGGGATGACTCTGCCTCCAAGAGACATAGATTCTCATTAGCCCCTAAAACGCACACGGGCTCATGAGAATCTGTGCTTCCTGTAGGTAGAAGAGGGTTGACGATGTAAATGCGGTTTTATTTTCTCTGCCTGCAAGAGGCATTGATTATCATGAGTCCCTGCAGCGTGTAGGGGTCCACTACACAACCTTTCAGCACTGAATGGATCGAGAGCCTGATAGTTCAAGGGTGGTGCCAGAATAGCTTGGCGCATGTGGGCACCAAGCTATTCTTGTACAACCCTTCAACTATCATGGTCTTTCCATATCGCCTGTAAGCGCCAAGCTATTCTGGCACCACCCTTGAACTATGGTTTGTTCATATCGCCTGTAAGCGCCATGCTAATCCAGCACCAGTTTGAATTATTATGGTCTGTTCATATCACCCGTAAGCGCCAAGCTAGCATGGTCTGTCCATATCTAATTAGGCGCCAAGCTATTCTGGCAGCACTTTGAACTGTCATGGTCCATCCACATCGCATGTGGGCGCCAAACTATTCTAACACTACCCTTGAACTAAATATCTTAAGTGGAAAGGAAACGACAGACGAATGTTTTAGGGACGGAGAAATAAATAAGAGTCTTCGTCTCCATTCAGACGTAACGGCACATGACAGCAAATCAGGAAAGAAGGCGTTGAACCAAAAACTCGGACCGCGCCTCTCCTTTGATTCAAGCGTGCTAAAAGCCGTAACCAATCTACTGTCGAGCAAAAGTGAACGCGATCCAACTGCAAGAGACATAGATCCTCATGTGCTCCCGCAGTGGCGGGAGCTCATGAGGATCTATGTCTCTTGCCATAAGACGGCTGGGGCTCGGTAACGAAGTTTTCAGAAACACAATCTGCGTCAATCTGGTGGTGAAGGTCTAGTATTAGGCCTACCACTAATGATACGTCGCTCGCTTGAACACGGAATGACGGAAGGAATTTCAGAAAGCTGTGATAAATAACAAAGGGAGTTTGGAAACACATGGTTGTCCGCCATTTTCCACAAAAGTCATCGTCAGAAGCCTGTGCTTTGAAAGGAACGCGCCAAGTAAGGCTTTCATCAGCTTCCAAGGGAATTAATTTGTAGACGGTCAAATCAATCAGACCCAAATCTCATTACATTCTCTCCCTTGCACCAATCAGTCTTTGTGACCTAGTCACTAGTCAGTGGTTGCCTGCTCAGCTTGAGCAGGCAAGGCATGTGGCAGATCCTGGAGCGACTTGGCTGTCCCCCAAAGTTCCTCAACATGATTGTCCAGCTACACGAGGACCAGCAAGGCCAGGTCAGACTCAACAATGACCTCTCAGAACCATTCCCTATTCTCAACGGCGTAAAGCAGGGCTGCGTGCTGGCACCGACCCTCTTCACCATCTTTTTTAGCATGATGTTGAAGCAGGCCACAGTGGACCTCGATGATGACGATGCAGTGTACATCAGGTATCGTCTCGATGGCAGCCTGTTCAACCTCAGACGACTGCAGGCCCACACGAAAACCCTAGACCAACTGATTCGTGAGCTGCTTTTTGCTGATGATGCTGCCCTCGTTGCACACACAGAGAGAGCCCTGCAGCGCATCACGTATTGCTTCGCAGATGCTGCCCAGCTCTTTGGACTCGAGGTCAGTCTGAAAAAGACAGAGGTCCTCCATCAGCCGGCACCCAAGACAGTGTATCGCCCTCCTCACATCACCATTGGCGAGTCTGAACTAAAGTCAGTGCACCAGTTTACTTACCTTGGCTGCATTATCACGTCTGACGCCAAGCTGGACAAGGAGCTTGACAGCAGGCTGGCAAAAGCGAACAGCGCTTTCGGGCGACTTTTCAAGCGGGTGTGGCACAATCAACAGCTGAAAACAGGCACCAAGATCAGCGTGTACAGAGCTGTGGTCCTCACCACCCTGCTGTATGGTTCCGAGTCCTGGGCCCTCTACCGCAGCCAACTACGACTCCTCGAACGCTTCCACCAGCGCTGCCTGCGTACCATCCTGGGCATTCACTGGAGTGACTATGTCACCAACGTCGAGGTCCTTGAACAGGCTGAAACTGTGAGCATCGAGGCTTTGCTGCTGCGGACACAGCTCCGCTGGGCGGGGCATGTCTCCAGGATGGAGGATCATCGCCTACCAAAGATCACCCTGTTCGGCGAGCTTGCTACTGGACACCGTGACAGAGGGGCACCAAAGAAGAGATACAAAGACTGTCTCAAGAAGTCACTTAGTGCCTGCCAAATCGACCACCACCAGTGGTCTTCGCTTGCTGCGGACCGTGACACCTGGCGCTCCACCATTTACAAGGCAGCTGTCTCCTTTGAGGACTCTCACAGAGCTAGCCTTAAGGACAAGCGGCTCAGGAGAAAAAACAGAGATGCCGCAGCTCAGAACCCTGGCCATACCTTCCTCTGCAGCCACTGCGGTCGAACCTGCCTGTCTCGGATTGGCCTCCGCAGCCACGAACAAGCCTGCAGACGTCGTGGGCAACTCCTATAAAATCTTCGTTCGCGAAGTCAAGCCAAGAGAGAGACTAGTCAGTGGTGGAAAAGTAGTCTGAGAAAACAATTACTTGACCGATTACTCGTTTTCTTAAACAAGCATTCGCTATCATTTTTGGATTTTCAAATGGTCCAAAGTTTGGGGGGTTTAAGTTGCTTAAAACATCCCACTTCACGCGTAATTTCCATGTCCTTATTCATCTTGTAGTTACTCCTTTACAGAGTTAAAGGGACTCAGAAACACAGTGCCGTGGGTTGTGAGGTTTGACAATGATGGGATACTTAAAGAAAAAAAGTGTTGCTTAATCCTGTCAGCCTTGATGGCCTACTAAAAGATATATACATCGGCCTGAGAGTTGTGTTAAACTAATCTGAACCTCACCCTCCTCCTCCCTCACCCACTGATGCATCGTTGTCCTGCTTAGTGCAGCGGCTCGAATCCAGTGGAACGAGCACTCCTACTACGTCCCATTTTTCTAAGCCACACAGCTTTAACCCCTTCCCGTCCACTTGACGCATATTTTGTTTCTGAGAGCTTCGTTCGTTTGTTCATTCACTGAAATTTTTGTTCAAACGACAAACAAAAGTCTCAACAGTCCAAGGGACATGGGTCCAATTGCGGGGGCTCATATCTATACCTCTTGCAGTTGGGTGGTGTTCAGTCTATTCCTCGGCAGGGAAGGGGTTAAAATGTCGCAGACAGTAATGTTGTTCTAACAGTTCCTCTTTCCTGTTTTAAGTTTATCGGGTTCTAAACCAAAATTACACCATGCGTCTCTGGAGTGAGAAAAAATGCTTAAACCTTCTCACAGCCGACAAAAAGTGAACACTATCCAACCGCAAAAGACACAGATCATCATGAGGATTTACGCCTCTTGTTAATACCACTGTGTGTCCACGTTCTTTTGACGGCTGGGGATCCCTTACGTTGAATTTACAATGATGTCCAGACCAAAATCAGCGTCTACGGGCAGTGTTAAAGTAAAGAGGTTAGTGTTGGCTAGATAAGTTGCCTTATTTGAATCCATCAAAATGTTTTGTTGTTGTTGTTGTTGTTGTTTTTGTTTTTTGTTGTTGTTTTTTGAAGGAACCCTATATACGACACTCCTTGACAATTTCGCGAACTTTTACAAACGCTACTTAAGTTTAACTCATCAAGTTAAAGATAATAGCTGACTGCCAGAGATGACTGGGCGGAATGCGATCAAGTTAAGTCGTGTTTAACCAGTTGAAACATTAGACACGGTTGATTTATCCCTCTCCCCCCCCCCTCCCCTCCTCCCCCCCCCCCCCCACACACTTTACGAGAAAAGGAACGCCTTCTAAATTGGACACCTCCTTTGCTTAACTCAGTCATTCAGCCCGACGGCCGTATTTCCCAAATTTTGGCGGCGTCATCTAATGACTATGCATCAGTTGCAGGAGATGGATCGACCATGATAATTCAAGGGCAGTGCCAGATTAGGTTGGCGTCGATAGGGGCCAAGTTAATCTGGCACTAGGTGCCAAGCTAATAATATTAATAATAATAAAGGTAATTTGTATAGCGCTTAATCACCAAGGTGCTCTAGGCGCTTTACAATCACAGTAATGAAACACAAAGCTAAATACAAAAACAAACACATACAACAACAACAAAACAACAACATACATTGATTTACAATGAGCAGAAAACTCACACACACACACACACACACACACACACACACATACACACACACACACACACACACAAACACACACACACAAACACACACACACACACACACACACAACACACACACACACACACACACACACACACACACACACACATGATGAGCAGGCAGACAAAATGGTCTTTAAGAATATGCAACAGAAAAAAAATGTGTTTTAAGCTTGGATTTAAAAAGGGAGAGAGATGATGAGTGACGCACGTCAGCTGGGAGGACGTTCCATATAATGAGACCAAAATACGAAAATGCACGATGACCTTGAGTGACCTTATTATATAATCTGGCACTACACTTGAATTATCATGGACGATCCATCTCCTGCTGTAATGTGTCAGGGCTGAATGAGTTAAAGGCGTAACACTATATACCCTGTGTTCTGGTCTGACATTTCGAGCCGTGAGATGGCCTTAGCCGCGGCGTTAAACCCAAATAACTAACTGATATTTCGAAGCTTTCAGCTTTGAGTGATGGTCTGAGATTCTGGACGACACGAGCCTAGAGCGGTAAGGCCCAAAGTCACAGACCATCGCACGCTTACACAAAATCAATTCAAACAAGCTTTGGCCTCGTCAAAACTTTCGTCAACTAAAAGTCATAATCTTTAACAACCACGCGTCCTAACAAAAGCTTGTGCTAGTTTACAAAAGACTCGCGTTACTCAGGTATTTTCCAAAGAGCATGTATTCCTGTCTTTAACGCCTTAAACACAGTGACAATATCAGACCCAACTGCAAGAGGCATAGATCATCATGGGCCCCCGCAGTTGCGGGGTTACATGAGGATCTATGCCTCTTGCTAGCCTCATTTGTATCACGTCCTGTAGGCTTTGGGGAATGTCGGAATGTCAATCCGATATGATTTTCAGAGACACAAAAATGACTGAAAGGGGTTAGTTGTTCGAGGATATTGGAAGAAACAACATGTTTCCGTAACAGTCACCCGTTTCGAATTGCCAGCGTTTCTGAAATTTCAGACGGCGCTTTTCATTCTGAAAATTAGTTTTATTGATTCTTCCTTCGTGAACTTACGGTGAAACTCGTTTTCTGGGAGCTTTTGCATGCTTTCTGGACGTTTTTCAGTGGAATGTCAAAACGACTTTCCATCTTCATCTTCACCATGTATTATGTTGCGCGTCTATACCCTTTGCCATTTCACTTCCAGCGAATAATACGTAGCACGGGTTCGCTGATTGCAGGGGATGGTTCAGTCGAAATACCTAGGTGATGGCCTCCATTTTTAAGTCCCTTCTATTTAAGGCCTAATCCTCTGACAACTGAAGTAACAAAAAATTACGTCATGTCTAGTTACGCCATCCTCGCTGCTGAACATACATTTGGCGCGAAGCGCCGTATATGCATATGTATGAATGTATGCATGTATGTATGTATGTATGCATGTATGTATGTATGCATGTATGTATGTATGTATGCATGCATGCATGTATGTATGTATGTATGTATGTATGTATGTATGTATGTATGTATGTATGTATGTATGTATGTATGTATGTATGTATGTATGTATGTATGTATGTATGTATGTGTGCGTGTGTATGTATGTATGTATGTATGTATGTATGTGTGCATATGTATCTAAACACGCGAATCTCCGATATTGCTGTACGCGCAAGCTTTAAACTTGGAGAAATATTTTCTCCAAGGGGTGGCTAAGACAGCCTCCGCGCATTTTATAACGGGATGTCTCCTTGAAGACATATATAAGACAGTTTATAGAGAGCACAGATTAGAGTCCGTAATTTTTGTCATATTTAATTGAAAGTTTGGATATAGCTAGTTTGGAAAAAGACATTGGATGAGTTCGTTAGCCAGCTTTGTTGTATCTTTTCAACTTCTTCAGTAAAAATTCAGATAAAAAAAATAAAACAGTATGAAACCTTGATTTCTGAAGAAAGTCAGACAATGGCGGTGTCGTAAAAGAAGCAACTCCGTCACCGCGCAGACATTGACGCAATACTCTAAATATGACGTAATTCTCTCTCTCTCTCTCTCTCTCTCTCTCTCTCTCTCTCTCTCTCTCTCTCTCTCTCTCTCTCTCTCTCTCTCTCTCTCTCTCTCTCTCTCTCTCTCTCTCTCTCTCTCTCTCTCTCTCTCTCTCTCTCTCTCTCTTACCTTACCTTATCTTTTGGACCTTACTTAAGAAGTAATAGTATGTTCGGCTTCCATACGCTACTATTCGTATAGTTAGTGACAAGTTTCCTATTACCTAATAATCTTCTACTGTTGCTGCAGATTATGTAATAGTTCGACTGTCTTCATTAACATGTCAGGTTTATACCTGTGTGTGTGTATATATATATATATATATATATATATATATATATATATATATATATATATATATATATATATATATATATATATATATATATATATATATATATATATATATATATATATATATGTAATATATACACACATTTTTTTTTCTAAGGAAGGGGGGATGGGTTTTTTTTTTTACTTATATTTGTTTTAGAGAAGAAAAGAAGTACCCAATGGAGAAAGAAACACGCTTAGAAAAGACGGGTACAACACAATTTATTAATATTTCGGGTAAATACCCTTTGTCAAAATAGACAAACAAACAAACAGAGAGATTAGCCGCTACCTATCTTCATTAGCAGCCGAAGGAATGTGAAGATCTTTGTTTTATCTTTTGTTTATATTTGTTTTTATCTTTTGTTGTATCGTCTGATGTATTTTTATATGTGTAGAGTAGCAGGACAGTTTGGAAGATAGGCATTGCTATGCCTAAAACTTTTTATCCTGAATAAAAACGTTTCATCATCATCATCATCTCTCTCTCTCTCTCTCTCTCTCTCTCTCTCTCTCTCTCTCTCTCTCTCTCTCTCTCTCTCTCTCTCTCTCTCTCTCTCTCTCTCTCTCACACACACACACACACACACACACACACACACACACACACACACACATACACATGCGCGCATCTCCACAGTCATAGATCTTCATGCGCCCGAAGGGCTCAAGAGAATCTATGCATCTTGGAGATGTTTGGAGCGTGCGCTCACGCACGCACACAGTACACACACACACATCGACGCGCTTTCAGAAGAGCATGCAGGTGTACTTAGATGAAGCTAGATGAGGTGAACCTGATTTCATGCAAATTATATAGCAAGACTGAAATCGTACTGTGAAATTCTAGTTTTGTCACCATTTTCTCAAGTCTTGAAGCGAAAGTGAAACTCATATCACGCTAAATATAAAATTACGTAAAAACAAAAATACGTCATGATAAATGACGTTTGGCAAAACCAATGACGCGCATGCACTGCGCCCCTTTCAGAATTCACTGTGGCGCATTGGCAGATCTGCTAGGCTTTTTCAAAAGGAGATATTTCAAAATCAGAATTAGGTCAAAGACGAAAGGTAGAACCCCTGACAGCGAGGGCAGCCGCATATAGAAGGGACTTTGTGGGTTATGGTTCATCCCATCTTGTTCTTTCTCCCTGTCTATCCCTTAATTAGGTGTATATAACGTGTTTCCGATGAGTCCAGAAATGTCGCATTTCTTTTGCTCGTCAGTATATGTTGTAGGCAAGATGAAACAATCAATACCCTGTTTTTATGGCAGTTGGTATAAGGAGCTTTTGGCTGACGCATTTACCAACTTTTTTTTTTCTTTACAAAGTAACTTCCGTTAACGATATTCCACTCCTTTTGATTTGATTTCATTTGATTTGCGAAGGCGATGGCTCCCATGATTTCAATTCACCATTCAAACAAATATTACGAGAGCATTATCACATGCACTCATGTAGTAGAAAACTTTGAAATCAATATGAGCATGGAGATAAATAATATATAATACAGTGTACGTATACACAAAGCACCATCACGTTTTCCAACATCATTTAAATACACAAACAGTCCACGTAACATTTTATGTGACATATGAATAGTATTATGCGTCTTCTGCATCAACAAAGGTATGTCCATTTCACACTCTTTTTTGTACAATAATCAGTTAACTTCGACTCCGAGCAGGTGGCAGCGTAATTAATCTCAAGACTTTCAAAATCGTCTAAACACCTGTTTAAATCGTGTCTTAACAAAATGTGATGAGACCAGTGAAGTTCCATTTCTGCCCAACCAGATCATTTAATGCACGGCCTCTCGCCTTCTTCACCACTACATGTCCTGCCACACCATTAACGAATATCGTTCCATCGCCATCTTATTCGTTATCTTCATCATCATCATCATCATCATCATCATCATGTTGCCACGCTTCATGCGTCGTCCCATGGCTAAGTAAACGCTCATCTTTGATTTTGGACCTTACATCTCCAGGCCGTCAGGTCCAAAATCCCAGACCAGCACACAGTTTTATCTAAAGTCCACCAGCCTGTGCTGTAAAGTTATCGAGTTTGCACATTTCTCATCGGCAGAAACGACTGACTTTGAACGCGCTGCATCAGTACGTAGTTATTGAGTACAAATGATGATCGTATCTCACACAAGGACGTACCCAACAAGGAAGGAAACACGCTTTAAAAGGACGAGTGCGAAAAACAAGCTTAGAAAGGGAACGTACAGGATGCACTCACCCTTTCTAAGCGTGTTTCTCTCTGTGTTGGGTATTTCTCTGCAGTTTGCACGCTTAACAGTCCGGACTTTGTACCTCACACAACACAAAACGATTCAGCAAAGACAATGCAGACCAAGACAATACAAGACCCAAGGCATCGCTTATTTTAGAACACGTGGAGAAATTTGTCTCGCAGTTCTGTCCCATGGTGTTTCCGTCTGTACATGACGTCTGAGAGATCAATCTACAAAGTACTGTAATGGACTGTGCAGTGTTAAAACATGCCCATCCATATATTTAGGTTGTCAAGGCATGTCGCAAAAAAAAAGCCAATGGTTTTGGTGTCGTGCGCGGGCAAACCAAGGTCGACATCGGCCCTATGAACCTTTGCTCAAAGTGACTGCGCCGGAAGTTCTGTTAAAGTTCACTGTATTGGACATGAACGTCTTGTCCTAAGAGTGACCTTGTGGTACTTGCTCTATATGGCGACGTATATTTTCGTTGGTAGTCGACACGAGCTTTTCTTAATTCGAAAGAAAAAATAAAATATTCAACATCAAACCGGTTATGTAGATCATCGGCGTAATTACTTGTCTTCTTTTGGCTTGTTTTATAGCACGTCTCTGCGGTGCACCTGAATCCATCAGTGTTCAGGTAGCACTCCAGAGGCATAGATCCCCCCCCCCCCCGCCCCTCGCACCCTCCCCCCACCGCCCCCTCCCCATATCTTGCCGGCAGAATCGTCTATTATCAGTCTGGTGCAGTGGACGTTAAACTCTGAACTATCAAACATTTTATTTTGCCAATGAGTTTGTATGTAAGCTCTCTCTTGGCCGTGATCATGAGTCCCAATATCAGAGAACAACACTCATTATGAACTCGCACATCACAAATATAATCGCTTCATGTGGGCGTCTTCTTATTCATTTGCAACCATGCAAGGACACTTTTTGATCCTGTACGAGGGAATTCGTACGCAGCTCTCATGTCTTGAAGAATGGTGAAGCACAAGTGACAACACACCCAAAAAAAAATAAAATAAAAGGAAGGGTGCATGTGACCTGCAGAGTCAATATGTTGACCTGTTGAGCTTGGTCCTCCTTTAGCATAGCAATCATTAAAGGCGAAAATGAAACCATTTCTCATGAATGCGAGCGATGTTCCAGAATGGTAAGAGAATCTCGTCAACGCGGTGGACAGGATGTAGAAGTGCGCACACACTGGCTGCCTCCCTAGATTCGCTACCTGCTGATAGCTGTAGCGAACCGAGGGAGAAAACCAGTGTGACGGTCACCTCATCCACTCGTTGAACTTTTGACTCCGTGAGATGTAGTCTTCGCTTCTTGAACGACGTTAAACACCCAAAAAAAATCAAAAAATTAGGCTTTCGAGTGTCCTTAACCCCCCTTGTGCGTGGAACCACCAGTACAGTGTGTAGTACTTGTGGTTACATGGACAAGGGACTTAAACACACCTTTCTGTGGGTCAAATGGTTGTTGTGATGCGTCTAGTGTGGTAGTGTAGCGTCTGTGCCTGTCGCTCCCGCTTTCAGCTCCCACCGCTGGCTAGCTGTTTTGCAAAAAGAGGAGCAGAGTATGTCAGTCTCTCCCTGCCAGTACACAGCCTCTCCAACAACAAGCCTCATGTAGTGCCTCCTCGTGGCGACACGGTAACCGAGCACCTTACGGACTCGGGCTGAACTACAGAGGACTCGGAGGAGGTCTGGCCCCCAGACATGCGGCATGCAGGGCTATCGATGTGTGGACAAGCCCTGATGTCCATGAACCAGATCCCCAGCTATGGGTAAATAGCCCCACTGCCTTGTGGGTGCCTTGGGAGAGGCAAAGGCTAGGGGAGTAATCACTATACAAATCCGGGCAGGGATGCTCGATAGCCTTGGCTGGCAGATCTCCTTCGAGAAGGAAAACTTCGAGGAAAAACCTGAGTAGATGGGACTCATAAGCCTTGGTTGGCAACCCATCTAGGAGAAGGACACTCCAAAACCAGACCATCCTGTGCTCCCAGGAAAGGCCTTTTGACCAGGAGTTAAAGGTGAGGTAACCCCGACAGAAACCTCGAGTGCTGACGGAGGTACTGGGCTGCACAGTACCACAGTACCACTCATATACAGCCATATGACACTTGCGGCGTTCGACAAGAAGAAGAACACACCTTTCTCATTATGCATACACGCAGACAAATGTTTCCAAAAGTCCACTGTGCCACTGTCAGCCTTATTGATCTTCTGCTTGATTGCTGGGATTTGGTAATGAAGGCCCATTCCGCCCACACTCCCCTCCCATAAAGCATAAGGTGCGCTGTCAGAGCTGATTAGGTTAAACGAGTGAGATGTAGCTCAGAAGGCGCCGATTGCGAGGTATTCTGGCACCACCCTTGAACTGTCATGGTCGTCATGTGTCTTGTTGCGGTATGTCAGGGCTTAACGCATTCGAGACGTGCCGCATCCGGTTAATTGGCATAAAGCCGCGTACCCGAATACAGCACGTCTCGCGCGTGTTAATCCCCAGGCTTAGACGTCTGAGCTGCAGCTACTCAATTATTCTTCCAACAAAATCAGTCCCAGTATAGTACTACAACTCAAACGCCTTCCTCCATAAGCGCACAATAATATTCCGGCACCACTCTTAGACGATCATGGTCGTTCTGTGTCTTGATGCGTTGTGTCAGAGCTGATTGAATTGAACAAACGTGCCGTAGTTCCGGAGATCCTAGGTGGACTTTCCAGTCACTCAACGGCGTTCCGGGATACTCTATCTGATGTGATACGACGGACGAAGTTAACTTCTTCTTCAGCGTTCATGTGTACATGCTAAATTCTCAGTTGTGTAGCTTGTATAATATGCATCTGTTCGCTGGAGTGAGTCAGCTCGGCCCCACAGCTGCTCGTAGGCGTCCACGGCTTCAGGCCAGATGATCTTGCCAGATCCTGCTATGCTGGACAAAATGTGGCGTGAGGTCTGAGTTCCTGAACCACAAGGACGTGTAACGATAAGATGGCCATTGTCTGCGTCCTTATATTAAGCTCCTGCATGAGCGTTACTTCTCAGATGAGCTTTCAAACAGAATCAATTGGCATCGTTCAAACACCCCAAGGCCTTCCTCCATACACTGTCTGGCTTTGTATCAAGGACGCATACTGACAAGCTCACCCAGCTTCTGTTTACGACGTGGCTCTTTCGGTGACCTCTCAAGCAATATCAACTCTTATCGTTTAAACACTACAGTGCCGGTTGGGGTTGACTCCTTCACTGCCGGGAAAGTTAAACACCATCCAACTGCAAGAGGCACAGATCCACATGAGCCCCGGAGTTAGCGGGGACTCATGTGGATCTATGCCTCTTTCTGGCACAACAGTGTGTCCACTTTTTATGGACGGCTGGGGCTCTTTGGCGCTGACTTCAACTGACTACAGATTTCAATACTGCACACAATCTGGCACCATCTGGCACTGAAGAGGTGGTAAGCCTGCCTCAGTTCATACGCTATCGGACTTGGTACCCCGGACGTGTAGGGACAAAAGAGCTTTGTCTGCCTCACTCAGCTTCTGTCTGACGTAAGGGATGCGGGAATGGTGGTTGCCCCTCAGGTCGCCACTCATGCGGATCTCCTCGGTCTCCGTCATGCTAGAGTAGTCGTTGGCCGAGGCGGTATGTCCGGGCGACTCTTCGCTACAGCACTGGCAGATCTGCTCCGAGAACCTCCGAAACATAGATACCCGTCTGCAAAGAGACAGAGAAAAAACAATCTCGTTAGAACATATTTACATGCGACCACACGTTAGAATTGCAAAAACAGCAGTGTGGCCAAACGCCGAGAGGAGCCTCAGTGTTTCACTGAGCTTCAAGCTTAACCCGTTCACTGCTGGGAAAATTTAACACCACCCAACTGCAAGGTGTATAGACTGCGGGGGCTCATGAGGATCTATGTCTCTTGCTTTAACGTTGAATTTACGTTTTCAAACCACAATATGCGTCCAGCGCCAGGGAAGGGGCTAAGTAACGACACGTCTTCTTTTCAAAATAGTTTTGGTCATTTGAAGATGTTTCTGCAAATTTTGTTACTGGTTTGTCGCGGTTTTCTTCGCATTTTCTCAGTAGTGACATAAATATTAACAAACTTTTACGTTAATAAACAACTTGCAAACGTAGCAGGCAGCAGGACGGCAATTTATTTGATTTATTTTTATTTGACTAAGTTTATGGTCACAAAAGAATTTAAAGAGCGAAAAATAAACATAACGTTTATTAATAACATACTACGAAGAAACGAAAGCGTAAGTGTAGCAGTAAATTAGTGGGTTAGTGAACGAAAACTGTTTCTGTAGCTGTATACCGGTAAGTGATTTTGGACCTTACGGCCTTTAGCCATATGGTACCAAATCACTGACCAACGTACATTTGCAGGCCAACTACATAGTATGTACCGTATGCGTACACTTCACTTCTTTATATTTATGCATGCCATTTAAATATGTATAATTTTGTATAATTTACGAGGTTAGTTGTTTAATTCATTAAATGCATTGTTATGCCAAGCACTAAGGGTGAGGTTACTATGTAAAGAGAAAACAGCCGCAGCAACAATATGAAATGAAAGACTGTTAGGATGGTTAGTTTTAATCAGCATCACTCTTTCAAAACCAGTTCCAAACTGCAGCAGTTGGGCACATAATTCAAAGATAGAACCTACTAGCGCCTGGGTCCATCTTTATCATTTTTTATCTGATGGCTCACAGCCGGACAACCGCCAGTCTAATCACGCATGACCCTGAGCTATATATATCACAGTTGATTAGTCTCCCTTAACATGTGCACATTGCCTAGCAAACGATTCTAAATTAGGCTGTCGACATGTAGATGTGTTAACCCCCTAAAAGCCGAGAAATATAACATTATCCATCTACAAGAGGCATAATAATAAATAATAATAATAATAATAATAATAATAATAATGAGTACTTGTATAGCGCCTAACATCAGATTAGAGCTCTAGGCGCTTAACAAAAAAATAATTGTACAAAAATAATTAATTACAAGAACGCAATTTACAAAAAGTACAAAAACAAAATACAGCGCACTCTGTAAACAAGCTATAAAGTCACCATTCAAAGTGCAACTGCGGAGGCTCATAATGATCTATGCTTCTTGCGGGCACTACTTTGAATTCGTTCTGCTTAGCCCAATGGGGATCTTTGGCACTGAATTTAACAAAGACTTAAGAAACACAATCTTGATCCATGGGCAGTGAAGGGGCTAAAACAATCAAGCCATGTTGGCAGAAGGTCTTCGGACTTGATTTACTATGCGCACGCTTGCTCGCCGGCCGTATCAGGCCGACGACAGCCCTATCAAGGACGTATTTCCTCACCAGGAACGGCATAAGTTGTTTATATCTTTTCTTCTGCGTCGTTCTGCTGCATCCGTCGAATGCAAATATCTATACTAATTATGTAAACATCCCGTCATTTGGATACTCCAATCAGCACAATGCTCTCTTAAATCAGGGTCGCTGATTGGTTCTTTTATCGGCAATATGCCACCGCAGATATCTAACGATGACATATACAGATGGACCAGGAATATCACCCAGTGCATAACACTCATAAAACATGCTTTTTGATTGGACGTAACGTCCGAGCTGAATGCAAATCAGTGGGTATTTTGAGATCACGCCAACAGGAAAAGGGAAACTTTCGGGCCGACGTCGGACTTAGTTAACCCGCGCACGTCTGTGCGCGGGCCAACTGAGTCTGACGACGGCCTGACGACTTTTTGCTCACCGGGATGCTTGGTCAGCGAACGTACGTCTACATTCTCACGAAACCCGCATTTGGAGGTCTGGTGGCAATCAACGCTAAATTGTTCTTTTTTTTCTGGGTTTCTGGGACAGAGGTGATGGGGCGGTAAGTCTTCGATGCCCTAATGCCTGTCGCCAGTCTCGTCACGCACTGTATCTGCCGGTAAACTCCTTCCTTAAGTCAAACGACCATAGAGCGAATACAAATCTTTAGAGAAATTACAGTTTAATTTCGTGCCCTGCATTTGACTGCCTTTAAAACTGCCGAGATAATCGGAACCATATCTAACTGCAAGAGACATAGATCATCACGAGCCGCCGCAGATGCGGGGGCTCATGATAATCTACGCCTCTTGCTTATATCAGTTTGCTTCCATGATCCTTTCGTCGAACTGCGCTCTTTGACGTTACATTAACACAGATTTCACAAAAAGAAATCTGCGACAAGTGATGGTGGTGGATTTGAATACACACGTCAATAGGAACTCACCTTCTCTCAGCTAAACTACATCGCGTGACTGACGTATAGATCAAGTCTTCTCCGCCTAACTGGATCACACAGCTTCAAACAAGTGCTCTTTTTTTTTCAAGTGCAATCGACCGGCATGGAACAGTCGTGTTGTATTGGATCACCTATTATCACGGGTACAGTAACAACACTGCTACTACCGATGTTAACCCTTAACACAAGCCAAACTGCAAGAGGCGTAGATCCTCATGTGCCTCCGCGACTGCGGGGGCTCATGAGGATCTATGCCTCTTGCTGAGACCAGTTTGTATCCACGATTCTTCGATCGTTGCGTCTTACGGTCGTTGATTTTTTTTAACAAAGACTTCAGAAAAAAATATCCGTTTAGCGGCAGGGAATGGGGTTACGAGTTCATCGATTATCCCATACCTGTGGTCTATTGGCGTCTCATGCGTGGCAGCTCGAATGTTATCAGATATCTTCGAATCGGGAAACAGATCGGTGAAAAAAATCCCCAGCGCAATGATATTCAACGAAATGGATCAGACCTTGTCTAGAAACTAGCTTGAGTTACCACGGTCTCAAGCAGTTGGCGCCAGAACTGAGGAACTATGGTTAGTGCTTGAAAATACATTGACCTGCACTAGTGACTGTGATCAGAACACCTGGGAAACCTGACCGTTACATGTAGGACGTGTTGAGCTTTGTAGTCCATCCAGACCGGTCTGTGGAGAAGAGTGGGTTAGTGCCTACCTCGTTCCAAAGTCTGTCGAGCTTTTATATATTTTTTAACATTTTATTTTATTTTATTTTATTTTATTTTATTTTATTTTGTTTTGTTTTGTTTTGTTTTATTTTATTTCATTTTATTTAGTAAATATTGTTGAGTTACATGTTATTTTACTTATTTTATTTTATTTTATTTAGATTATCTTATTTTGTTTCATTCTATTTTATTTCAAGTTATTTTAGCTTAGAACAGTTTATTTCATTTCATTTTCAGTTATAGTTTCTTTGTACTTTTCTATGTTGCTTATTTATTTCTCATGGGTTGCGTAGTTGTTATTATGTCATAGTACTTCAGTTTACGAGGGTTTGTCATTTAACTTGTATTGTATGCCCTTCTTTAGCGCACATCCTAAACGCTAGATGACACTTTTTGCAGCTATTGATGGCGGGCGACTTGAAAGACTTAAAACTTTAATTTTGAGACTTCTGACATTCTATAGCTATTTCTGACTTTATTTGTTTTTTATAGCATCTTACTCAGCTAACACTGTTATGTAGCCGTGGACTCGTTTTTGACACGTGCGTGTAGGTGGTGGGTTGGGACCGCCTTGCACTCGTACATTAATGATTTAACTCCCTTACGCACGCAGCCACGCTGCATGCATAAGGTGGTTAAAAACTCGTAACACTCAAAGAATGTCACCTCAACTTCGGGTTTTTTTTTTTTTATGTCCCTTATATTTATAGAAGGGACTTTTTAGGACGGGTCGCGGTGGGACGGGAAGGTCTAATCTTCTGACAACTGAAGTAACAAGATAAAAATTACGTCATGTCTAGTTATGCCAACCTCGCTGCTGAACGTACATTTGGCGCAAAGCGTATGTATGTAAAGACGAGATTCTCCGATATTGCTGTACGCACAAGCTTGAAACTTGGCGAAATATTTTCTCTAAGACAACCTCCGAGCATTTTGTAACGGGATGTCTCCTTGAAGACATAAGAGACAGTTTATAGAAAGTCGGTTGACCCAGATTAGAGTCCGTAATTTTTGTCATATTTACTTGAAAGTTTGAATAGAGCTAGTTTGGAGAAAGACATTGGATGAGTTCGTTAGCCAGCTTTGTATCTTTTCAACTTCATCGGTAAAAAATAATTCTTTTAAAAGAAATTAAAACAGTATAAAACCTTGACTTCTGAAGAAAGTCAGACAGTGGCGGTGACGTAAAACAAGCAACTCCGTCACCACGCAGACATTGACGCAGTACTCTAAATATGACGTAATTCTCTCTCTCTCTCTCTCTCTCTCTCTCTCTCTCTCTCTCTCTCTCTCTCTCTCTCTCTATCTCTCTCTCTCTCTCTCTCTCTCTCTCTCTCTCTCTCTCTCTCTCTCTCTCTCTCTCTCTCTCTCTCTCTCTCTCTCTCTCTCTCTCTCTCTCTCTCTCTCTCAGACGAAATCAACAAACGCCTTGACACTTTCGTTAGCCAGTCCATTGCGATAAAAAAAAAAAAAACCCTCATGCTCGACAACCTTCCCCAGCACCCTCCACTTCTGCACCCTCCTTCCAACACAATCATACTGACATTGTCAGCGTTGAATTCCTAGCCAACGTGTCAACATCAAACAGATACCAGGGGTTGGGCCAGGATGATAATCAGTCTGCTGTCCTCCAGCCCCAAAATACCGACGTGAAAAATGGACAGCAAACTTACAAGCAGCAGGACAGCATTATGACACGACTGGACAGACTCCGCAGAATGAAAATCCGCCCTGAGGTAAACACTCTTCTCATTGGAGATTCTGTCACCAAATTCATCGATGAGAAGAGGATGACGACTGCTGACTCTATGGTGCAGAATCTGTCAGTGTCAGGCCTCAGGGTGGATCACCTGGGTCAGTGGCTGAGTGCACAACCCCTAAACCCTAATATGCGGACTGTCACCATCCACGTCGGCATCAACAGCTGCTGGGATGGGGCTGTCAGCCAACCGACCTGGCTCAAACTTTGTGGCCTGCTGTCAGCAAAGTTCCCCAAAGCCAGACTACAGATGTCTTCCCTCCTCCCGACACGTGGCAGCCATCATCCCCTACACCGACCTGCACACGACTCAAACAAAGCCCTCAAAACTGTGTGCAAACAGGAAAAGGTCACTTTTATCGACCACACATCGACTTTCCCCCTGTCAAGCAGAGGTGCACCCAAGCAGGTCATGTATTATGATAAGCTGCACCCCAGCGACCATGGTGTTAGTGCACTGGCCCGGAACATACGACGAGCTGACCTGCCGCCGACGCCCCCGGGTGAGGACAGACGGGCCGCACAGCCGAGCAGTGGCCACTCATCCGATCCGCGTCCTCTCCCCGGGTCACAGTACACTGGTGAGAACAAGCGTATTACGCAACACCACCAGCAACCCGGGCCTGCCCCCGCCGCTCTTGAGCCAGCCCCTGGTCAGGCCGCTGATAGGCGCGAGTCTTCTGCGACCAACAGCAGTGGCCTGGAGGCTTCTCGCAGGTCTCGAGCACACACCACCACCCCTCTGTGTCAGGAACAGAGGCATAGTCGGCCGCTACAACTGTCCGCTGCTACGGAGTACCCTCCCTTACCATCTACTATGACAGCGAGCCATCTTTCAGCGCCTAATACCAGAGGATGGGAGAAGAGGGGATTAACCCTCACTGCCTCCCCTCTTGATTCACAGTGTTAGCATTGCACAAGCCATATTGCAATTCTACTCACAGCAGTAACCCCCACCCCACCCCATTACCCTCCACCTCGCCGCACGCCCCCCCCCCCCCTTCCGCCCTCCCTCCCCCCTTTCGCCCCTCCCCCCTACTCCCCCGGTGTAATTAGGGAAGTTAGGGATGTTTGTTTGTTGTAGCGCAGACTGCATTATTTTGTTGGTTCGCGTTGTAGGACACTGCAAGCTGAATGTGGACACTCGTGTGTATTCAGTGCCAAGTGCCGTTCACATACATATGAATATATAAAACTGTCTTTTGAAACAGTGTTCGTGACTGCTCGGGTGGACAGAGTTTCTGCGTCATTTGAATTTTCTTTTCTTTTAGGTTGTGTGCTATTTTTCTCATTTGCATTCTATGTCAGGAAATAATAAGATTATGTGTCATTTTCTTTCGTGACACAAAGACGTCAGTGACTTGACCTTCATTGTTGATGAGAAAAAACAACAACCAGACATTACAGGCCTAGCATCGTGTGTTTAGAGCGAGTGCTTACGACGTCCAGTGTAGTTCTTCACCATACAGATTAATCACACTGTATACGGAGTCGCTTGAAGAACTTTCTCTAGCGTGCTCTGAAGTCTCCTTGACGATATTTCCGTCAAAAGTGTGGACTATAGTTTTCAATGCTACTGTCTGTCTGTGTTAATATTCATTAGTTGCACGAATCGCAGCCACACAGACTCTCACTGTTACTTGTGACAATTGCTGAAAACTAATTTTCTCCGGATTTTAATCTTTTGTTGATTCGGGGTGTGTTGACATTGAAGAGTACCTGGGATATTTTAGTCCCAACGGACGTGTGTAAGTCTTCTGAAGGCCTATTCCCCTGCGTACAGTGATTACGCCTCTAGTCTTTGTTTATTGTGTTTATTGCACTTAGAATAGTTTAGTTAGTGATTTTATACTTTTTGTATCATTATTATTATTTTCTATTTTGGCACGTGTTACGGATACATTCTGTTGATTTTCTTCTTTTTTTCCCACAAACACATTGACTTTGCGTGAAATGAGTGGCGTAAAACTCAAGACGAAAGATCTCCGCATTGGTCATCTCAATATTTACCATCTTTGCAATAAGTTGCCTGACATATGTGTTTATCTAAATGGAGCAGACCCGTTTCATATTTTTGGACTGTCCGAAACACGTCTCAATTCAAATGTATCAGATATATCCATCCAAGTTCCTGGATTTACTGTCATGAGACGTGATCCTACGGCCCATGGACAGACAGGATTAGCTGCTTATGTTCACTCGTCTATTCAAGATTTTATACGTAGACGACATGATTTAGAAACCAAAGATGTTGAGTGTATGTGGCTTGAGCTGAAGGCCCCCCAATCTTCATCATTTCTTATTGGCCTTCTGTACCGCAACCCTGCTGCGAACTTTGAGTGGTATGATGATTTCCTTAGTATGTGTGATAAAGCTTGTAATCCCAACTCCAATGTCATCCTCATGGGAGACTTTAACATAGACATGCTAAAGCCTCACCATGCGTGGGACTGTGCGTTAACGTTGTTGGGTCTGCAACAGTTAATCACTTCACCCACACGGATCACACAAACAACATCCACACTCATAGATCATATATACACAACCAAGCCAGAGTCTGTTCATAATGTGTCTGTCGGTAACCTTAGTATCAGCGACCATTTTCCCATCTGCTGTACGTGGTCTACTAAACTCCCTAAAGCAAAGAAAGGATGCCATACGTATATCGCCTATCGCTCCTTTAAAAGTTTTAATGAAAGCGAGTTTCTGTTTGATCTTAACAGCGCACCTTTTGATGAAGTATTTAGTAAATCTGACCCTGACAGCGCTCTGTCTGTTTGGTATACCATCTTTCTTAAGATCTTAAATAAACATGCGCCCCTGCGGAGGAGACGCGTCAAACACGCATCACTCCCGTCGTGGCTTACTCAAGACATCATTCAAGCCATGAGGGTGAGAAATGATCTGAGACAGCAGAAGTGCTTCACTAAATTTAAGCGTGAGCGTAATCGCGTAAAATCTCTTGTCATCATCATCATCATCAGTCCCTTGCCCGAACTGGGCGTTGGGGGGACTGAAAGGCAGCAGCAACAGACAGTGCTCTCCACTGAGTTCTATTTTGGGCGGTGGCAAGCAAGTCTGACATCTCGAGTTCGGTCCATTCTTTTATGTTTGCGACCCAACTCTTTCTCTGACGACCTCGCCGACGACTTCCTTCGAGAGTGCCTTGGAGGATAGTCTTGGACAAGGTGTTGTGTCGGGTCACGTGGCCAAACCAAGCAAGCTTGCGCCGTTTCAAGGTTGCCAGAAGGGGTTCATGTGGGCCCACCAGGGAAGTGACGATGCTCCGTACATATTCGTTGGTCTTGTGCTCGCGGTACGAGATGCGGAGCAACTTCCTCAGGCACTTGTTCTCAAAGGCCTGGATTTTCTTTTCTGAGTCTGCAAGCAGTGTCCAAGTCTCACAGCCGTAGAGTAGAATAGACACTATGAGGGACTTGTAAAGCCTGTACTTGATGGTGAAGCTGATGGAGTTACTTCGCCATATCCTGTCCAGCCTGGCCATTGCGGATGTTGCTGTACCTATCCTGATACGGATCTCTGCTATGCAACTACCGTCTTTGGACAGGGTGGCTCCCAAGTACTTGAAGCTATTGACCTCTTCTAGCTTTTGGCCATTCATGTGAATGTTGCTGCTGCTGTCGCTTGTGGTGTTGATCATCACTTTGCTTTTATCCGTACTGATCTCCATGCCATAAGACCCTGCGCTACTTGAAAGTTTGTCTGTCAGGTTTTGGAGCTCACTATTGCTGCCTGCCATGAGGTCAATGTCGTCTGCGAATCGAAGATTGCACAGGGATCTGCCACCAATAGAGATTGAAGTATGGTGGTCGTGGAGGGTTTCCTGCATGATCTTCTCCAGGAATATGTTGAAAAGGACAGGAGAGAGCAGGCATCCTTGACGGACACCGATCGTCGTCCTGAAGAACTCGCCTGACTGATTGTTAAGTAGAACCGCGCTGCAGGCGTTCTTGTAAAGCGCTTCTATCATTTGGATCAGTCCCTCCTCTATGTTGAACGATCTCATGACTTGCCAGAGTCCGTCGTGCCAGACGCGATCAAATGCTTTCCTGAAATCAATGAAGTTGTGGTAGAGTTCGCGCTGATGCTGCAGATGTTTCTCGATCAGGACGCGGCAGTTGAAAATCTGCTCTACAGTGCTTCTTCCAACTCTGAAGCCAGCCTGTTCTTCTGCCAGCAGTTCCTCGGCGAAAGTTTTGAGGCGGTTGAGAATGATTCTAAGCATTACTTTGCTAGGGTGACTTATCAGACTGATAGTTCTGTAGTTCTGGCACTGTTTCAGGTTTCCTTTCTTGGGGAGCGGGATCACTAGAGACTGTGTCCATTCTACTGGCCATTTCTTTTGCTCCCAGATCTTTTGACAGAGTGTAGTGAGGACCTTCGTTGTTACTTCTCCTCCATGTTTCAACAGTTCAGCAGGTACGTTGTCTACACCTGGAGACTTTCCTCCCTTCAGGCCACGTACGGCTGCTTCCACCTCTTCAGCTAACACTGGCAGGTCTTCAGCCTTCCTGGCCCCAGCCTGGTTGTTTTGGAGGATGCTGGTGTCTGGCTCAGCCTTGTAGTTATACAAGTCTCGGCAGTACTCAGTCCATCTGTTTAGTACAGCAGTGTTTTCCGTAAGGAGTTGGCCGCTGCTGTCTTCGATGACTGTGGCTGTTCGCTGTTGAGTCTTGGTGAGGGTCCTTAGCGTTTCATAAGCCTTCTTGCTGTTGCCATTTGCCATGCCCTCTTCCACGCTACAACACTGGTCTTCAATCCAATCTTCTTTGGCTTCTTTCATCCTCTTCCTGATCTTCTTGTTGACAAGTCTGTACTTGTTTGCTGATGTGAGGTCTTGGCCTCTCTTTTTCTTCCAGGCTCTCCTCTCATCACAGAGATCGAGGATGTCATCGGTGACCCAGGGCTGTTTGCGCTTCCTCTGCTTCCCCAGCACTTCTTCTGCTGTAGAAAGTAACACCTCTTTTATATTTCCAGCAAGGGTGTCTACGTCGCAGTCCAAAGTAGCCAAGGCTGCAAATCTGCCTCCCACCTGGGCTTGGAAGAGCTCTTCTACTTCCGGGTCTTTTAGCTTCTGGAGGTCGAATCTGATGCGAGGGTTCTTGCTATCTCGTTTCAATGCCAGCTTCAACTTGAGGCTAGTAAGGACGAGGTTGTGGTCGCTGCCAATATCAGCGCCAGGAAAGGACCTCGTTTGTGCTTTGTTAACGCTGGATTTGAATCGTCGAGGCAGCAAGATGAAGTCAATCTGGTTATGGACCAGGCCTCCTGGCGATTGCCATGTCACTGTTCTTGACTTCTTGTTCAAAATCTCTTGTGCGACAGGCTAAAAAATCTTTCATTGATCGCTTGATTAAACAAGACAAAGACATGTCCACGCTCTGGCGCGCTATGGCCGTAGTGACTGGAGGCAAGTGTAATAAATCTCCTTTAATCCCTTCTAATCTGACTGCAGACATGTTTAACGACCATTTCCTCTCAGTTGCCGAGTCTCTTGTCCCTTCAGAAGCAAGTTCTCAGCCCTACTCTTGCTCAGACAGACTAGTTGATTTTTGTAGAACGCGAACTGCAGGATCTGATCCTTTCGTGATTCCACCACTGGCAGTGCACGAAGTCGGTAGGACAATTAGTTCAATGAAGAATAAGAAATCGTCCGGGCCAGATGAAATCAGCCCCAAAATACTTAAATTAGCTATTCCTTATGTTATTGAAACAATAACCTTTATTTATAACTTGTGCATTCAAACGAATATTTTCCCAAAGGAACTTAAAAAAGCCAAGGTTATACCCCTCCCGAAAACAAGAGATATGACTGATGTTAATAACTATCGCCCCATCTCACTATTGTCCATCCTTAGTAAACCACTTGAACGGCATATCCATAAACATCTCTTGGAATATCTAGAAAAATCATACATTAATCCATCCCCTTCAGTCGGGATTCAGACCAAAGCACAGCTGTCACACGGCCCTGGCACGTCTAACTGATGTGTGGCTACGCTGAATAAATCAGGGCGAATTTACCGGCGCTGTATTTATTGACTTACGAAAAGCCTTTGATCTTGTGGACCATAAACTTCTACTTTCCAAACTAAATGTGTACCTCGGTAGTTCGTTTGGCAATACATGCATTTCTTCCTCAAATAACTACAGCCAGAAATCTCTTTACCACCATGGCACAACTCCTCTTTTCGCCTCATATCTTAGCGACAGACAGCAGCGCGTCATGGTCAATGGATCATACTCCTCAAGCGGATTAGTAACACGGGGAGTTCCCCAGGGTTCAGTCCTAGGGCCTCTTCTGTTTTGCCTCTTTATAAATGACCTGCCGCTACATTTGACTAGCGACAAAATTTCATGTGATTTATTCGCTGATGACGCCACAATTCACACCCCGGACAAGAGTATTGATTCTTTAAATGCCCGTTTGCAGCAGGGTTTGAGCGAAATTTCCACTTGGTGCGCAAACAATGAAATGATTTTAAATCCTTCCAAAACGGAATGCATGACGATAGCAACCCGTCAGAAGCACCAGCTCAAGCCACTTACACTCAGCCTGACTATCCATAACGACATCGTTACTCAGGTCACGGAACACCGATTACTTGGTGTAATTGTTGATGACCAGATGAAGTGGCAATCGCACATAAATGCTGTATGTAAAACTGTTGCTAGAAATGTTTTTATGCTTGAAGTTGAAGTACTTTATCGATGTTGATGCCCGCAAGTTATTTTACAATGCACATGTCAAATCCCACATCGATTATGCGTCCACGACATGGGATGGCAGCGGTGAAATACACTTGAAGAGGCTTAACTCCCTGCATCGGAGAGCAGCGAAACATATCCTGCCTGATTCAGCCCTAACAACTGACGAAAGACTTGAAAAACTGAAAATGCTACCTCTTAGCAAGCATCACCTCTTAAACAAGGGTGTGGTTATGTATAAAATCTGGAATGAGATTCACCCAGAATATCTTTGTAAGCTCTTTACCAAGGCAAGTTCAGGTTATTCTACTTCAAGGCGAAACTTTATTACACCTCGCCCAAGGATAGATCTATTTAAAACCAGTGTATCTTTCTCAGGCGCATCTTTCTGGAACACACTGCCTACATGTATAACACACGCTAGCTCCCTCTCCTCTTTCAAGGAATGCCTCCTCAAGTACTTGTCTGCTGATACATAATCTACCACAAGTATCCGTATCAAACATGTGCTTATCGTATAATCAGTGCATGCTGCCGTGCTAATAATAATCGCCTAATTACATAATTCAAGTTTCTATTATAATCCAAATAATTTTTGCTGTCTGAAGTGAATTTTCACTATGATCCAAATGATTTGCTTCGTATATAGGTCAAGTTATCATTAGCGCGTGGCTGTGTGTGCGCGCGAGCGAGTGTATGTGTCAGTGTGCGCGCGTTGCGTGTACTTTCTGTTTTTCGTTTGTTTTTGTATGACCGAATGAATGAATGAATTTTGTTTAATGTCTCTTCATGTTTCTCCTAATTTTTCTTTGTGTAATTTGGTACTATTAGTATTACAATTATTATCCTGTGTTTGTAGAGTAGCAACGGCAAGTATGAAAAATGGCACACGTGCTAATTACTTCATCCGTTGAGAAATAAAGTTTCATTTTATTTCATCTCTCTCTCTCTCTCTCTCTCTCTCTCTCTCTCTCTCTCTCTCTCTCTCTCTCTCTCTCTCTCTCTCTCTCTCTCTCTCTCTCTCTCTCTCTCTCTCTCTCTCTCTCTCTCTCTCTCTCGCACAAACAACTCTCTGCCAATAAAATGTGTATCCATCACCATGTCTGAAACATCCGCTACACCTACTGTAGCTAATGTTTTCCAGCTACAGGATACTCGCGATGAACTACAAAAGGTTCTGCATTGTTCTCTCGATGAGTTATGCGTATGTCGACGTGTCCTTTTGAGAAGCTACTGTAAACCCGGGTCACACCAGTCATGTCTACAGATTGAACACCGTGATGACGCTGAAGCCACTGTACAGGTCAACCGCACAGAGACCCTTCTTGGCCCATCAATACCATCTGCTCACCTGTCCAAGATGATCATACGACTAATAACAGATGACGATAAACTTATTACAAACAGTCTTTACTTCAAGCACGTTGAAAACACCGGAACCCTGCTAGCCCAAGGTGTTCTCTGTCCCCTGGTTGGAGAGGATGACATTGATAGTCTTGGACCGCTAGTAGCCTCAATCTTGGATGTGGACTGCCCAACCGCTGCCCTGGAGAAGGCGTATGCACGTCAGCTGGCCTCCATCCAGATGCCTGCGGTATTTTCAGACTTCGCCCGAACACTTGGAATTCTGAAAGAAACTTGCTTTGACACTTCTACCACAGCCGAGTGGTCTGACATCGACGAGGAGACACTGCTGAAATGCTGACATTCTCCAGTCGCAAAGGGCAAGCATGACATGTCTGAAACGGAATAGTCAGACATAGATGAAGAGGAACTCCTCAACTGCTGCTTCACGCCAACAAGTTCCAGCATCAAGCGCATTTGCAGCTCCGCGCGCCGCTATCGTCGCCTACCCACCGTCTTCAACACGCCCCACTTGTTTAAAAAGATTGCACAGGTAGGTGAGGAAATCAATGAATTGACACATACATTTGAAGCTGCCTCAAAAGCGTTCGAGGCCAGATTCACTGACCTTGGGAAGGAGGGTGTTGCTGCAGTTAAAGCTGTACAATCCCGAACTGTCATCCGGGATAACGAAAACAACGCCCTGCTAGGTCAGCTTGACGCTGCAGTAAAAGCGTTCGAGTCCCGGGTGGCTTAGCTGGAAAGAGAGAAGGTCGCGCTAGCCAGTCAGCTTGGCGCCACTCTGAAAGCTCTCGAGTCCCGTGTCGCTGATCTGGAAAAAGAGAACATCACTCTGGCTAGTCAGCTTGTCGCCGCTAATAAGGACATCACAGCACTGCAAGCACCGCAACAATCTGTGGCTTCATCGGGCGTCTAGGTCACTGAGTTCAAGCCGTCAGGAGCCTGCAGGTCCTCATTGTCCACTGAGAAGCCTACAACGTGTGAAGTGGCTGCCACTATCTCCACAGGTAATTGCTTTTCCGTCCTAGATGACAACAGTGAAGACTCAAACCCTATTGTTCCCAAGAGCGGGGACTGCACTGGCCGGATGAAATCGGCTATACCGGGAAAATGTGCAGTCCCCGTCAGCAATGATCGGCCAGCTACGTCCTGTACACATAATGACTTCCTCTCATCATGCGAACAGCTTCTCCAGCAACCTATCATGGGCGAGATTACCTTCCTCTTTGTTGGAGACTCCGTGCTCCGTCCAGCTGATGTCTACAGGATGGTGCCGGCAGGCAGTAGAGTCCAAAAATGTGCAGTCCCTGGTCTACGAATTGCCGACATTGAGAAGTGGGTAATTACCCAGCCAGGCCCTCATCACCACGTGCAGCATCTCACCATCCATGTTGGGGTTAATGACTGCACTGACAAGTCAGCTGTAGAGGAACGCTCCTTCAGACATGCAAGAAAGCCTTTCCCGCTGCCAGACTACACATGTCTTCCATTGTACCTGCAAAAGGTGCACACCCCAAAAAGCCAGCAACCCTGACGTCAAATGTGAACTTGAGCACTGCTTGCAAGAAACTTGGCGTTGAGTTCATAGACCATAGCAGCATTTTTCTCACTGCTAATCAAGCACCGCGTCAGGCTCTCTACCGATACTCACTACACCCCAGCCCCCGTGGCACAAGGTACTTGGCACTCAACGTAGCTGCTGTATTCGCGTCTCCATCCAGTGACAACCCCCACACCGGGAATTGCTCACACAGGGTTACAGCGGGCAGAGAATCAGAGCACACGCCCGCTCAAAACAATTACAGTCGACAACACAGCTTTAACTCCTGGGGGCACACTCCACACTCTCAGCAGTCTCTGCAGTCAGAGATTCCTCAGCGGTCTGAAGAGCTCTGCCAGACACGTCTATACAGTGCGGATGTTGCTGGAGCGCCCTCTACCCAGCATACTCCTACTGGGGCTCAGAGTATAACAGATGCACACATGTTGACACGCCCGCACTATGACTCTGCTACTAAATCACATTCTGCAGGTCAGCCAGTCTACCTGCTTCGTACTTATCACATGGCGTCACACCCCCTCTACAGCCACAACTCTGAGATGGGTATGTCTGCCAGCATGTCTACCGGCCTACACCACCACAGATGGTGCGACCCACACCCACACACTTTCAGCCCAGCGACAACCCCTTGGAGATGGGGCAGCCTGTCTACTCACCTGGCTTCATGGCCCATTCAGCTCCATCTGCACAACCCTTTGACCCCCTGCGGCTTGTTGCAGAACTACTAAAACCCTACATTATGAGCTGAGTTTGCATTACGATACACGGTGGCATGCCCCACTCTATGCTCAAAACCTTCATACACCTCTGATCTGAATACCTAAATACTTCATATCTCTGTGTGAGAAAGATGATGGGCATAGACTTGGGTATGGCCTTCTTGTTTTATTTTGGTAGTCTCAATCACAGTTTTGTCACTGGCTTACTCCATTTTATGCCCCGCGCTTTAGCCCAACTGGAAATCTACATGTCTAGACACTCACCGTCCAATACATGTTGGAAGGCACAGGGCATAGAATAGGGTATGACCCTGTAGTTCTAACAATATATTCCGATGTGATGCCGATTCAAGATCTTCATCGGCCGTTGATTGTGAGCTGCATCTGAGAAAGAAATTGAAATATTGCTTTACTAGCATACGTTGCCGCTTTACTGATGATGCCTATCTGAGACTTTTCACTCGTGGAAGGTGTTAAACATAAAAACTGAATACGACCTCCGTCTGCGTTTAAAATGATATTCTCGGCAGGATCCTTTCAGCATTTCAGTAGCATACTTTATTTTATGCCCATCGCTTTTTTCCCGTTACTGTATTGTCTTGACGTGCACTCATACACATTATACGAAGAAGGCAGTGAGCATATAATAGCCTATGACTCTCTATTTATTTTTAATTCTTTGGTGATATGCACTGCATCATAATCACTAGAATTTTTCCTTGTCTACCTGTCGACTTATCTAATGTCAGCCTATGCGAGGCACTCATACTCAATACAATAGAAATGTGACGGACATAGAGTGTCTTATGATTCCTTCAGTATTATATGCCGATATAATACTAGCTGAAAATACTAATTCATGGACTAGCATGGCTTACTGTATTTTGATTACTAATATCTTTGTTTGGCACCCTGTCTCGAAAGACAATGGAGTATGCGCTTGCTGGGTCAGTCACTGGAGTGACTAATATCTATTTAATATCTTAAATGTGTGCTGCGATTGTCATCATCTTGACATATCGTGCGAGTGTTTACACTTTCATCACAAGCATATTTGTATCTGCTTGTGCTTTTCTTGGGATTTGTCCGGACATAAGAAATTGCTGGACGCTTCTGTGATTTAAAAAATAATAATTTTTTGGGGACCTTGTAAGGCAGCATTGAGCTATAGGAACATTGAACTCTCATTTGTGACACGTACCGTGTTTGGTAATCGTATTGCGTGTCATTACTAATTGCACAGATTAGATCGTTCGTGTTAAACCTGTTATCGGTTATTTAGCTTTGGTTATTTAGTTTTACTTTCTCATTCTCTTGTTACTTCACATGTGTAACCAGTTTCTTTTTTCTCCCATTATCCTGTAGTCAGAAAGACACATCTCACCAAATACCTACAACCCAGATCGTCTCTTGAACATTGGCCACCTTAATGTGTATCATCTCTGCCGCAAAATACCAGACATCACTATTCTCTTAAGTCAGCCATCACAATTTCATATCTTTGGCTTTACTGAATCCCGCCTGACAGTCAATATCAGTGATCAGGCAATCCCCATACCTAATTTGGCTATTTTACGTCGTGATGCCTCTGTTCTAAGCCAAACTGGCATAGTAATATACATACATGACTCTATAATTCAATATGTGACTAGAAGATTTGACCTAAAATCAAAGCAAATTGAATGCATGTGGCTAGAAATGAAAACATCGAAGTCATCACCCGTTCTGTAGTGTTTATTTATAGAAATCCAGTGGCCACAGTAGCATGGCTTGATGACTTTGAATCAATGATTAACACAGTACAGAAATGCAGGGGTGATATACATATCCTAGGTGATTTTAATGTTGATTTATTAAAAGACGGTTACTCTTCATGGAATTTAATGATCTCTTTTCTTGGTTTAACGCAAGCTGTTCAGTCGTCCACACGAGTTACTTCATCTTCTGCGACAATGATAGACCATATCTATACTACAAATGTAAATGCTGTTAATAATGTCCATGTTCTCAATTTTTCTATCAGTGATCACTTCCCAGTACCTTTCTCGCTGTCTGCCAAATTAGCTAAGAAATCTTGCACAGGGCATACTACTATTATTTACAGATCTTTCAAAACATTTAACCAGAATGCCTTTCTCTATGACTTACCCAATACCCCATTTAACGATGTGTTAAATTACAATGACCCAAATGAAGTCCTCACCAGCTGGTCTGAACTGTTCCTCGGTGTTCTAGATAAACATGCTCCAGTGCGAACAAAACGTGTCAAACATCCCACAATCCCTGTATGGCTAACTGGAGAAATAAAAGCAGCCATGCAACTCAGAAATACACTTAAGAAAGAAAATAAATTTGTTGACTATAAAACACAAATAAATTTTGTCAAATCTTTAGTCCGAAAAGTTCAAAGACATCATGCTGAACAGATCATGGCAGACGGCAAGGACCTGTGCTCTGTTTGGCAAGTTATCAACACCTTTAATAAAGGTCACAATCACAGAGACATGAACATTGCACCTGAGCTCACTGCAGATACCTTCAATACCTACTTTCTTAGCATAGCTGAGACTTTAGCACGCACTAATACAAATGATCCTGCGAAATATTAATGTTCTGAGCAACTACGATTTAACAGTAACAGTACTGCTGGTTGTGTTTTCTCACTCACCCCCCCCCCCCCTCCCCCTCACCCACCCACCCCCCCCCCCCCCTCACATGACTGTTTTTGACGTGGGTAAATATTTACAATCTTTCTATTCAAAGAAATATTTTCCCTGATGAGTTAAAAACAGCTAAGATCATTCCCCTTCCCAAAAGCAAAAACGTAAGCTCATTGAATGATTATAGGCCTATCTCCATTCTACCAGTCATCTCATAACCTATTGAAAAACATATCCATACACATCTGCAAAACCTTTTAGAACAGAACTGTCTACTCAGTAAAATGCAGTCTGGGTTTCGCCCGCAACACTCTTGTCAAACTGCCCTTATACATATTATTGATAAATGGCTTACAGCCATTAATAATTCTCAGTAATCAGGTGCAGTTTTTCTTGACCTTAAAAAAGCCTTTGATTTAGTCAACCACTCTATCTTATTAAAAAAAATACGGATGTATCACATCGATTCCAGTACCGTACATCTGATATCATCCTATTTAAGTGACAGAAGACAGAACGTTTTGCTTAATGGTAATTACTCGAGTGAAGCTTTAGTAACGAGTGGTGTTCCTCAGGGGTCAATTTTGGGGCCATTGTTATTCAACATATTTATCAATGATTTGCCATTCTCTATCTCACATCCCGATGCAACATGTGACTTATTTGCTGATGGCACTACCATACAAACATCAAACAGCGAATTGCCAAATATAAACGGAGTTCTTCAGCAAAGTCTTGATGAATTTTCAAGCTGGTGCCAGCATAATCATATGATAATTAGTGTCCAAAAGACAAAGAGTATGTTGATTACTTCACGTCAAAAACACCAACGTGGTCTCCTGCCCTTAATATTATACCTGAACTCTGAGCCCCTTGATCAAGTTTTATAAAAAAAATAAAAAATAATAAAAAATAAAATAAAAAACATCGTTTGCTTGGAGTCACAGTAGATAACCAGATCAGCTGGGAACCACATGTCGAAAACACATGCAAAACAATATCTAAAAATCTATTCCTGCTATCAAAACTAAGTCAAATAGTTAACACTGACACTAGAAGACTCTTTCTCCGTGCCCATATTAAGACACACTGTGATTACTGCTCCACTATCTGGGAAGGGTGCAGTGAGGTACATTTAAAGAAACTTAACTCATTGTATCGTCGAGGGGTAAAGTTAACTGTGCCTCCACCCTCTCCCACTGACGAAAAGTTTAGAACCATCCGACTGCTAAACCTAAACAAACAGCTCACATTTAATCGATGCATACTTATGGACACAATTCTTCACCATAAAACCCCATCTTACCTTCGTATGTTATTTTTGGATAGTCAAAGACAAAACACGAGAAACAGTTTGTTACAGTTACCAATGGCCAGGCTCGATATATATATATATATATAACCAGCCTTTCGTTCTCATGTGCCAAATCCTGGAAAGAACTACCACCCCAAATTAAATCCATTTCTAACTCAAGAACCTTCAAAACTCGTTTATATAACATCTTGTTACAGTAACTTACTACCTGAACGGACTACAAAAAACACAACAACAAAAAATTATATATTTTTTTTTATATATAATTATTATTCACTGTTATTGATATGTGTGCGCCTTATTTGCATTGCTTTTGTATTGTGTTGTGTGTGGGTTTTTTTTCAGTTTATTTCTTCATGTTTCGATTTATTGCGTTATTGTGTTTCTCTTACTCTTTGCTGTTAATGTTTCTTTTCTAACAGGACAGTTTGTAAGAGAGGCGTTTCGCCTAAACTTTATCCTGTCAATAAAACGTTTCATCATCATTATCATCATCATCTCTCTCTCTCTCTCTCTCTCTCTCTCTCTCTCTCTCTCTCTCTCTCTCTCTCTCTCTCTCTCTCTCTCTCTCTCTCTCTCTCTCTCTCTCTCTCTCTCTCTCTCTCTCTCTCTCTCTCTCCCTCTCTCTCTCTCTCTCTCTCTCTCTCTCTCTCTCTCTCTCTCTCTCTCTCTCTCTCTCTCTCTCTTTTTCACATACACATGCGCGCATCTCCAAGAATCATAAATCCTTATGCGCCCGGAGGGCGCATGAGGATCTAAGCCTCTTGGAGATGTTTGGAGCGCGGGCTCATGCACGCAGACAGACACACACACATCGACGCGCTTTCAGAAGAGCATGCAGGTGTACTTAGTGTATCATGTAGCTAGATAAAGTCAACCTGATTTCATACAAACTATATAGCAAGACTGAAATCGTATGTGAAATTCTAGTTTTGTCACCATTTTCTCAAGTCTTGAAGCGAAAGAGAAACTCATTTCACGCTAAATATAAAATTACTTAAAAACCAAAAATATGTCATGATAAATGACGTTTGACAAACCAATGAAGCGTATGCACTGCGTCCCTTTTAGAATTCACTGTGGCGCATTGGCAGATCTGCTAGGCTTTTTCAAAAGGTGTTTTGTCAACATCAGAATTACGTCAAAGACGAAAGGTTGAGACCCTTGACAGCCAGGGCAGCTCGCAAAAGAAGGGACTTTGTGGGTTATGGTTCATCCCATCTTGTTTAATGCTAGGCGGACACCTTGTTTCTTTTCTTAACACTGTTCATCCATCTTGTTTAATGCTAGGCGGACACCTTGTTTCTTTTCTTAACACAAACATTTCACCTGGCTACATTTTCTACAGCTTTATGTGGGCGAGAGATTTCCAGTGAAGCAGAATAAGTTAATGCTATCAAGCGCTCTCTGAAACCGGATAATACCAATCTAAAACGAGTTCCAAAAATACATAAGATGTTGGGGAGCGTCGCAAAAGCTAACTGTCAATAAAACGTTGTTGAACGTCACTTTTCAAAAATTGTCATGGAAACTTTTATGAAGACTGGCCTTTAAACAAGATTGTGAATCATTTCAAGAGATGTTGTACATGTACTTTTTGCTTTCAAAGACTTTGCTAACAACACAATTCAAACATAACGCTGAGAATGGCATTTTGATACTTCGATGTTTAAATATTCCCGTTATTTGGGGGGAAAAGTTAAAGAATGTCCATTTTGAGAAAAGCTAGATTTCATGGTTATACGATGAAAATGACACTTTTCACAAATGTCTACATATTGGTTTATAACGGCAAAAAAGTCCTCTGGCCGACGGCGGCTTTAGCTGGCCCGTGCACGTTCGTGCGCGGGCCAGCTAAAACCAACGTCGGCCCGAGGCTCTGTATCTAAGCCGACGTCGAACAGAGAACTGACTGCAATTCCAAATTATGCATTTGTAAGCATACTACGACGTCAAGAAGACAACAAGCAAACTGCTCTGTTCCAGCAAGCTCTTTTCATATCGATTGATCGACAGACAGGGAAACCACGAAGGCTAAAGAAAGACAGGATCGTTGTGACTAAACTAGATATGTTAGTATGGTGCGCCTGTTGCTACCCAAGCAGATTACCTGAGATATTTACATATTCTCGTGCTGAAGATGCCGTAGATGACAGGGTTGGCGGCGGAGTTTAGGGGCGCCATGCTCTGGATAAATGTGGCGAATTTCATCCACTCGATGGTGTTGGGCACGGCGCCGTACACCTGACACAGGTTGAAGATAAAGTACGGGCTCCAGCACACGATAAACACTGAAAAGTATGATCACCAGAGTTTAGACCTGATGAAGTGAATGAATGAATGAATGAATGAATGAATGAATGAATGAATGAATGAATGAATGAATGAATCTTACAATTTTTCAGACCAAAACTATGACAGCCAAGCAAGGAAGAACCCAACGAAGAAAGAAACACACTTAGAAAGGACAGTTACAACACAGTGTATTGATATTTCAAAACAGACAAACAAACAAGGAGACAAACAAACAAGGATACAATCTACTTATAAGTATACAATTCACTACTTATCGTGTCAGTATAAAGAAGCTAATTAGCGACTTTACACTGACAGGATAAGTAGTGAATTGCATACTTCTTTGTTTGTGTATTTGAAATAATAATAAATTGTATTGTAACTGTCGTTTCTAAGCGTGCTTCTTTTTAATAATAATAATAATAATAATAATAATAATAATAATAATAATAATAATAATAATAATAATAATAAATAAAGGAGATTTGTTAAGCGCTTATTCTAAAGTAGCTCTAAGCGCTGATACAATGAGAAGGCTAACAGCTAACACGCACACACACACACACACACACACACACACACACACACACACACACACACACACACACACACACACACACACACACACACACACACACACACACGTGACAGTGATGATGAATTGTGCATGGCTGGGGAAATGAACTAGTAAAAGACAGCGTTGTAGAGGTGGGTTTTGAGAAATGATTTGAATGACGAGAGCGTTTGACAGTTACGGACAGGGGCGCGGAGGCTTTTCCAAGTGGCGGGGCCAGGATAGGAGAAGGCACGACCGCCACGTGTTTTACATTTGAAATTGGGAAGGCGAAATTTACGTGTGTCAGAGGAAGAACGGCGGGTGCGAGATGGAGTATACAGATGGAGTAAGTCAGAGATATAGGCAGGAGAAGTCAGGCTGAGACAGTTAAAGCACCTGCAGGACAATTTATACAGAATGCGTTCTTGTAGGGGCAGCCAGTGGAGTTTCTAAAGGGCGGGGCGGATATGGTCACGCTTGCGTTGGGTTATTCTCTGAATGAATGAATGAATGAATGAATGAATGAATGAATGAATGAATGAATCAGTCAATCAGTCCATCAATCAATCAATCAATCAAACTTTAGGCTTACTTTAGATCGGTTGAAGATTTTAAAAAAAACCAATGTGAAAGTTTAAAGCAGATGAATTACTGAAGTAACACTAATTCACTCAAGGTGCCCCGCATCAAAAGCTGCGAAAGTGTCGTATAGCTTTGCCGGCGGCAACGCTATACACTTCCGCAGCTATTGATGCGAGACGCCTTGAGTGAGTTTAACCACATAATTTGGGAGAGTTTACAGGTGCTACCAAAATATCCACACTCCCCAAATCAGTTTCTCTGGACGCAACAAGAAGTACTCAACAAAAGATCCCGCCCCCACTCCACCCTCACCAATCACCACCTCTTCGACAAGTAATTACTGATAAGCCCTTGCCAACACCCACTCGCGTCCCCCATTACTCACCAAGGACGATGAGAAATGTCATTTTGATGGTGCGAATCTTGGCCTGTGGGATGATGCCGCGCGAACTACTTCTGCTGGACTCTGTCCGCGGGCTTGACCTTCCGTTCAACAGCTCTGCAGGGACAGAAAATGATATAGGATCTTGGAAGTGCATTCATTGCCAACTATTGTCCATTGCAAGAAAGACTATGATGGATGCTTGATGATGAAGTTATGACCATTGCTCGTCCATCTGCCACAGGCACAGATTTTCATAAGCCCAATGTAAGCGCATAAGCTTGTGAGAATCTTTGGATTTTAGAGGCGCGTTCACACAGCCATTGTCCAGCTGCAAGAACGATTATTAGGTAAAGTTATAATCACCCAAATCCATGTGCAGCACAGCAAGACACTGGTCGAGCATGATAGTTCAAGGGTGGTGCCAGAATAGCTTGGCGCCCATAGGCAAGCGTGAAAATGGCACGTGCAACTGCTCTTCGAAATTAATTCATTCTTCGATTCATGTCTCTAGAATTGAAATACAGTCCTTCAGAGGGCAACTTCAAAATTTGGGGATTTCGGTACTGGGGTAGAATGTGTTAAGATGACGACAATACTTCGAGGGAAAATCCCTGATCATCAAACGACAGTAAATCGATGGTGTGAAAAGCTGGAATTTCATTGAATTACAATGCAAATCTCCCTTTTCACACAAATGAACTGAACGTCTCTACCTCTTCAGAGCAGAAATCAAAAATGTCCTTGGATCTGAATTGCTCTGACTGGGCCAAATAAAGCCGACATCGGCCAGAAACCTTTTTGCTACCTTGCTAGAAGGGCTTCATAACCTAAAAGCAATCGTACTCAGACTTAAAAGAGAGTTAACCCTTTGGGCTGTCGGCAGCGCTTTGTGTCGCGATGATTCCTGCAGGAATCATCGCGACAAAATGAGCTACCGACAGCCGAAGGGTTAAACATTAGTTTGGTGCGTGCCGCTCTTCTCCAGCTTTGGTCGCTACACATCTCTCGTGACTTGACCAGAATGCACACTTAAGACGGCTCTGCTACGTAAACTAACACTCCGTAGATGAGAAAAAATGAGGGGCAAGACTCTACTCCTTAATTTCAACTCTAGGAGATGCCCCCAGAGCGACCTTGATGACAGAAGACAAACAAAAAACATAGGTCCCAAAGTGTGCCCAGCCGGACTACTGGGCTGGGCTACTTTACTAATACTAGTAGCTAATTTACTAATATTAGTAGCTAATTTACTGGCTCAAGGGTAGTGCCTGATTAGCTTGGCGTCTGGAAGACACCAAGCTAAACAGGCACTATCCTTGGGTTATCATTGTCGATGCGCTTCTAAAGTGTAAGCTGTACATGACTCACAAGATGGCGGCCATGCAACACCTCCTGGCCGCCCGCTCCGGCAGAAATGGTCGCCACCGACAGAATTCTAGCCATTGTACCTTCGTTTGATATACGATGTCAGGCCCTGCAATGCTGCATCACGACCGGTATTTCTTTTTGATGACTTTTGTAAATTTGATGTGCTGTGACTGTTAATTGGATTTCATATTTTTCTCCGCTGTGCCCGGCGCTATGCTGGGAGTTGATACACGCTGATTCTTGTTATACCAAGCGGATATCAGAAGAACAGCGCGCGCTATGCTGTGGCAACACACCCAACGTGCTTTCCTCCCCTTTCATCATTTCATCTCAGGAGTGGCTCTTTCCGGCACGCCACGCTCGACATCACGGCCTGAGCCTAGTGCACTCAACGAATAGAAGCCAGTACCAGCAACGAGCAAGCTTCAGGCCCCACATTCCAGCCGAATGATGTAATGACAGACACCTCCCAGACGCAGTGACTGTGTTTCTTACTGAACAGCCGCGTGTGTACTTTTTTAGAAACCATTGGACTGCTTTCACGTTAATGATGTAGTTCTACTACGTTTGTTTTTAAAATGAATATGAAGTTAGTTAAGTTCAGTATAATTAAAGTGGTGACTGTTTATGCCAGAGCGACTGTCAGTCTAAACACCGGCGCTGTACTATGGCGGCGACGGGCCCCCAGGTGCTGTTTGACCGTTGTTCAGTTTTATGTCAGTTGCCTAGATCGGAGATCATCTCCGTATCGACGCGGGCACTTTGTTTCTGTTGTTAACTTGTTTTATGTACTAGTTTTAGCCAAGTAGGAACTTAATAAAGAACGTTATAATAGTGTGTTCAGGAGACATAGGGTTGTCTTAGCATTCTGTTTTTGTCAGGGAGGTTCGGGTCGGGATGAGGCCACTGGCGCTGGCCATTAGATGCCTTGGCGACGGGCTTCACCCGTCCCGAGTCATTGTCCATTGTGTAGCTCTGTTGTATTGTAATTTATGGAATGAGAGAGTGAGGGAATGTAAGCAGCACCTGTGGTGGCAAAAATGTAAATTTCCCCATGAGGGATTAATAAAGTATTATTGTATTGTAGTTTCCAGACAATTGCAAAATGTTAATCACAGACCATTAGTGGTTTCGGCGAATACGCCCCGATCCCTCAGCGCGTGTTCAACGTTAGAAGACAAGCCAATAATTTTGGACTCTAAAGCTGGACAACTACCTCTCTGACATTCAGCGTCAACAGATGGGAATGAAATGAACATGACATCTCAGTGATGAGGGTTTCACGCCTAAAACCACTTTATTAGAGTCATTACAGTTGGTCCTTTATCTAGACTTGCACGCACACACTAACTGACAAATACTCAAACTGGAAAAGGCAGTCATAAATTATAATGCACTACTCTCTAAACGTTCGATTTTTTAAGTCCCTTCTATTTATAGCATGTTGCTAGGTAAAGACAAACTGATTTTACACAAATTATACCAAGACTGAAATTGTACCGTGAAATTCTAGTTTTGTCACCATTTTTCCAAGTCTTGAAGCGAAAGCAAATCTCATATCACGTTAAATCTAAAATTACGTAAAACAAAAGAATGCGTCATGACAAATGACGTTTGACAAACCAATGGCGCGTATGCACTGCGCGCGCTCCTTCTAGAGTTCACTATGACGCATTGGCACATCTGCGAGGCTTTTTCAGAAGGAGATATTTCAACATCACAATCAAGTCAAAGACAAAAGGTAGAGACCCTTGACAGCGAAGACAGCTCTCATATAGAAGGGACTTTGTGGGTTATGGCTCATCCCATCTTGTTTAAGTATGAGGTGTTAATCAGACGATTGCAGTATGTGAGCCAGCTGAGCTTGGCCGGCAAATGAAAAGGTATACATATGACTACAGGCACAATTATTAACCATCTCCCAAGATTTTAGCGTACCTTCTGCCAACACGACATTTAGAATGTGAGAAAACTGGCCCTGAAAGTGAAAATGGAGCGGTCAGCCCCCCCCCCCCCTCCCCCCTCCCCCCCCCCCCCCCCCCCCTCAAAGGACATCATCTCAAAAACACTTCAAGCCAATTTGTTTTGTCCAGCCTTGGTCTTTCTTGGTGGAAGGATCCAAATTTGTCAAGCGTTGTCCCACTGGGAAATACTTCAGTGCACAATCGAAGGACGTCGATCATGGTCTTGTCATCCGGCCCCTACCAGTTGTGCAAAAGGCATAGATTCTCATGAGCCCCTGCGAGAGGCAGGGATTCATGAGAATCTATGCCTCTTGCTGAACGGGACTGGATCCATTTGTATCTCCTGTGGAGACAGCTCTTATTCTGAGTTAAGCGTCCGAATACGACTGGGTAGGAAATGAGAATAAGCTAAGGGACACGTTCATCAGAAGTGAAACTGGTGACACGTTCTGATCAATGCATCTTTCCGCGCGGCTCAGCTAGCGCTGCTGGTACAAGGCTGTCCTCTCTACGGGCAAATAGGGCATGTTTACAATTCTACCTTAGACCTATGTGATCCAGAACAAAAAGATGACTGCCAAACGTGTAAAAAGCAACGAATGTCCCAACAAAGAAAGACATACGCTTAGAAAGGGCAAGTCCCAAACAGTTTACGCGCAACGCTGGGGACGAATCTATCGTGACAATCACAGGGTTGTGCCTGATGAAATGTCAAAATTGGGAGACATCTACACTGGACTTTGTACGAGCTGTGGGGTTATTCCAGGCGCCAAGCTAATCTGGTACCGCCCTCGAACTATCATGACTTGTCTATCTCCCCCTGTGAACTGTGAAGTTATTCCGGGCGAATAAGTCGAATCACGCCTCTTGGATGTGCAAGTAATCTGACCTTTTTCAGTTGCATTTATGTTCGTTGCACACCTCTTAAACCTTTTACTGTTATTGGTCGCAGTTTGTGTTTCTAAAATATTTGTAAATTCAACGAAAAGAGCGCAACGGGCTCATGCGGATCTATGCCTCTTGGAGATGTTTGTCTGTCCCCTCTGATTTTGCTCTCGTTCGACGCTGCGAGTCGATCTTTTCAAACGAAACCTCACTAACGTTTTCTCAGCAGTGACAGCGTTCAGTTTTCAGATTACGTGTTACGGAAGTTGGATGACGTTCGTGCCAAACATCCGTAACACTTTCTGAAAACTGCGAAATAACCTTAGTGCATTCAGCCACCGGTACTACATACAGAACCGGTGGTTACATTCAGAAGAGAGTTAATGAGGATAATTCTAAAGTCAGTCATATATTTGCAAACGTCATCTCAGTGGCAAACAACATGAAACCTAAAACGCTCACTTATCATGCTTCTCTATCTCTCTTCTCTCTTGGCTTGACTTCGCGAACGAAGATTCTATAGGGGTTGCCCACGTCGTCTGCAGGCATGTTCGTGACTGCGGAGGTCCAATCCGGGACAGGCAGGTTCGACCGCAGTGGCTGCAGGGGAAGGTCTGGTCAGGGTTCTGAGTTTCGACAACTCTGTTTTTTCTCCTGAGCCGCTTGTCCTTAAGGCTACCTCTGCGAGAGTCCTCAAAGGAGACGGCTGCCTTGTAAATGGTGGAGCGCCAGGTGTCGCGGTCCGCAGCAAGCGAAGACCACTGGCGGTGGTCGATTTGGTAGGCACTAAGTGACTTCTTGAGACCGTCTTTGTATCTCTTCTTTGGTGCCCCTCTGTCTCGGTGTTTAGTGGCGAGCTCACCGAACAGAGTGATCTTAGGTAGGCGATGATCCTCCATCCTGGAGACGTGCCCCGCCCAGCGAAGCTGGGTCCGAAGCAGCAAAGTCTCGATGCTCACAGTTTCCGCCTGTTCAAGGACCTCGACGTTGGTGACATAGTCACTCCAGTGAGTGCTGAGGATGGTACGCAGGCAGCGCTGGTGAAAGCGTTCGAGGAGTCGTAGTTGGGTGCGGTAGAGGGCCCAGGACTCGGAACCATACAGCAGGGTGGTGAGGACAACAGCTCTATAGACGCTGATCTTGGTGCCTTTTTTCAGCTGTTGATTGTGCCACACCCGCTTGAATAGTCGCCCGAAAGCACTGTTCGCTTTTGCCAGCCTGTTGTCCAGCTCCTTGTCCAGCTTGGCGTCTGACGTGATGATGCAGCCAAGGTAGGTAAACTGGTGTACAGACTTCAGTTCGGACTCGCCGATGGTGATATGGGGAGGGCGATGCTCTTCCTTGGGTGCCGGCTGATGAAGGACCTCTGTCTTTTTCAGACTGACCTCGAGTCCAAAGAGCTGGGCAGCATCTGCGAAGCAGAACGTGATGCGCTGCAAGGATCTCTCTGTGTGTGCAACGAGGGCAGCGTCATCAGCAAAGAGCAGCTCACGAATCAGTCGGTCTAGGGTTTTGGTGTGGGCCCGTAGTCGTCTGAGGTTGAACAGGCTGCCATTGAGACGATACCTGATGTACACTGCGTCGTCAACGTCGAGGTCCACTGTGGCCTGCTTCAACATCATGCTAAAGAAGATGGTAAAGAGGGTCGGTGCCAGCACGCAGCCCTGCTTCACGCCGTTGAGAATGGAAAATGGTTCTGAGAGGTCACTGTTGAGTCTGACCTGGCCTTGCTGGTCCTCGTGGAGCTGGACGATCATGCTGAGGAACTTCGGGGGACAGCCAACTCGCTCCAGGATCTGCCACATACCTTGCCTGCTCACAGTGTCAAAAGCTTTTGTTAGGTCGACAAACGTTACGTACAGCCCTTTGTTCTGCTCGCGTCACTTCTCCTGAAGCTGTCTCAGCACAAAGACCATGTCGGTGGTACTCCTGTTGGCTCTGAATCCACACTGGCACTCTGGGAGGTGGTCTTCAGCGATGTCAGGTACCAGCCGATTCAGGAGCAGCCTTGCGAGAATTTTCCCGGCAATGGACAGCAGGGTAATTCCACGATAATTAGAGCAGGCAGACTTCTCTTCTTAGTTCTTGTACAGGGTGATGATGACTGCATCACAGAAATCCTTTGGTAGTGTTCCTTTCTCCCAGCAGCAGAGAAAGAGGTCGTGGAGCTTGTTGTGCAGTGCTGGGCCTCCATGTTTCCAGATCTCCGGTGGGATTCCGTCAATGCCTGCTGCTTTGCCACTCTTGAGCTGGTGGATGGCTGTGAGGGTCTCTTCGGCAGTGGGCGGTTCGTCCAATTCAACCTTTAGTGGGAGATGTGGGATTTGGAGGATGACTGTTTCTTGAACAGTGCGCTCAGCGCTGAAGAGGTTCTGAAAGTATTCCGACCAGCGGTTCAAGATGAAGGTATTATCTGTGAGGAGTGCCTGTCCATCAGCGCTTCGCGGGGACTTTGTATCAGGTGCCTGGAGCCATACACTGCTTTCAGTGCTTCGTAGAAGCCCCTGTAGTCACCGTTGTCAGCGCAAAGCTGGGTCCTCTGTGCGAGTCTGGACCACCACTCGTTCTGGAGCTCTCTAAGCTTGCGCTGGAGACTGCTGCAGATGAGGCGGAAGGCAGACTTCTTCACAGGGCAGGAAGGCGATGGTGGGCCTAGGTGGGCCTGGTGGGCGGCTTTTTTTTTTTTTTTTTTTTTTTTTGTTTTGTTTTTTTGCTAGAAGTTCCAGGATCTCTACGTCATCTTCGTCACACCAGTCTTTGTTCCTCTTTCTAACAAAGCCCAAGACTTCCACAGAAGATTTTACAATAGCAGTTTTCAGTTGTTCCCAGAGTGTTTCAGGGATGGAGTCTGCTGGATCAACTGTCTTTGAGCATGCGCTCTAAATCTGTCTGAAAGGCAGCTTTCTTGTCGTCACGCTGAAGGCTGGCAACATCAAGCTTTTTCTTGTTGGGGGGGGGGGGGGAGGGCTTTCTTGGGTTTCAGCTTGAGGCGGAGCCTGAGTTTGCAGCGGACAAGGCGTTGCTCAGTGTGACACTCTGCGCTGGGCATCACTCTGGTGCGGAGGACGTCACTGTGTTCACTCTGACGCACTAGAACATAGTCGATAAGGTGCCAGTGCTTGGAGCGAGGATGCATCCAGGTGGTCTTTTGACTGTCCATTTGCTTGAAAGTAGTGTTGGTGATGACAAGTTGCTGCTCTGCACAGAACTCCAACAGTAGGCGGCCATTGTCATTGCAGTTCCCAACGCCATGCTAGCCGAGGACTCCTTTCCAGGCTTCAGAGACTTGGCCCACTCTGGCGTTGAAGTCGCCAAGGATGATGACTTTGTCGTCTGCAGGGGTGCTCTGTAGGAGGCTGCGCAGGTCAGAGTAGAACGTCTTTTTCTGCAGGCTCTGCCAGGAGGGTTGGGGAGTACACACACTGAGAAGGGTGACGTATTGCTGGTGTCTCAGTGGGAGCAGCATGGACATGATGCGGTCGGAGTGACCCGTTGGTAGGTTTTCCAGCTTAGTCGCAATGGGGGTCTTGGCCATGAAGCCAACTCCTGAGAGCCGTCTTTCTGATGCAGGCCTGCCTGACCAGTAGAGGGTGTAGCCGGCGCCAAGTTCTTGGAGGCTGCCTTCCTCCGGGAGGCGTACTTCGCTGAGCGCGGCGATGTCGATGTTTAAACTTCGCAATTCATGGGCAATGAGGGCGGAGCGACGTTCAGGGCGTCCGCTGTCTGCTGTGTCAAACATGGTTCGGATGTTCCAGCATGCTACGTTGAGTCCGGTCGTGGTCGTCATGGGAGTGGATCCGTTGTTTTTTCTTTGTTTTCTGACCGCAGGAGAAGATGCCCGTTGACCGCGGCTAGCCAACTGGGGTTGCGATGGGATGAGCTTTGGTTAGGCCACCTTTTCTAGGCCCCTCTCCGTGTGGAGCAAGCAGTGCTGTCCCTAGAGAAGGCTGCTTGGTCGTTCAGGGTGTGCCGAGTGACGTTGTCATCCCCAGGTCAACATCAGGCGACCAATATCCTGAACCGCCTGCATGCAGCTTTGAGACTGCGGCTTCCAGTGACATCTTTCACCTGTCGTTTTGCCCCTTGCCCATCGCTACCGGACTTGGAAAGGTCGGTGTCATGGTCCGTGGGCGTTTCCTAAAGCCTGCGCGGTGGAGCTTTTGGGTGGAGTGCTGTGTGCGCAGTACTGGCCCCACCCTTTAAACCCTTGGTTCGTCTGCCATGGCCTAGCAAGCTGGGACGGTGGCATCGAGGTTCTCGGGTCGTAGGTTTTATATCAGACTGTCCTTGTCCTAGTCTCTGGCTCAAAAACCTTCCCCGGAGACACGGGGGCTTTGATGTTAGGGTTTTCCTCCCTTAGCCTTTCCGCATCCAAGCGGCCAGGCCTGCAAGGCAGCAGGACAATGATTTATTTTCGAGGTTCTCTCATCTAGATCAGCCGTGTTTAGCCTGGGGGCTAGTGCACTGAAGACGGAAATGATCAACTCAAATTCGTGTCGACAAACATTTCCAAAGAACAAAAAAAGACAGGACATGGTGACATAGCGGAGTGGAAAATAGTGGAGGCTGGAATCAGACATAGCATTGTGGCGACAAAGCCATGTCTGATTCCAGTCTCCGCTATTCATTTTGCTCAGTTCTAGTTTCATACTTAGCCAGGATTGAAAAAGACAATCCCTTACATTAGACCATCAGCAAGCCTCTGTCTCGACAAAAGGCATAGATGCTCATCAGCCCCTGCGGCTACAGCCGCAGAGGATGATGAAAATATATGCCGCTTGGAGCCCAAGAGTTTAATATGATGCTCTGTAAGGTCGACGCATTAAACCCTTAGGTCCGCAAGCCTACAAAATTGAAAGTTGATCTCTAAAGACCTCATTACGGTTGTACAGGAGACAGTTCGACCTTGCTAGTTCAAGGGTGGTCCCAGGATAGCTTGGCGCCTCTTGCTCTTTTGCTCGAGAGTAAACTTCTATACTGTCTGCAACGATTTACAGTTGTGTTCCTCACAACGACGGGGTTATCGGACTTAATCTAAGCACTAAGACAGGTCTTCCGTGCGCATTCAGATCTCTGACGTAAAAATCACAGAGACAGAGACCCTCTTGACCCATATTGACTGAACACCCTAAGACCTTCTCTGCGTGAGGAGAACAAGGCAAATGCTATTCCAACAAGAGGCAAAAATCCTCATGAGAATGTATGCCTCCTGCAGATAATGCGTTCTTGACTGAACGACTGGACACCCATTGACCTTACTTAGATGAGGCGAACATGGGTAAATTGTGTTCCCAAGAAGCATAGATCCTCATGTGCCCCCGCAACCGCGGGGGTTCATAAGGATCTATGCCTTTTGCAGATTGTAGTTTTGGCTGAATTTGGTGCGCGGAATTTGTGGGAGATGGAAAAAGGACACGTCGGAGACTTGATCGGCACCACCTCAAAACACAAAAGCTCTCTGTTTTCCGATGTCCATCGCTTCGACAGATCCTCTGGTTCAAGAGTCAGGTCATTTAAGTGAAGTGCTTGTCTTTACAGTCTGCTTCCTCTTCCGGTTCCCTATATGCACAGAAATCCTACTGTCCTCTTCAACTTCCGTGTGTTAAAACGTATGCCCTTTTTCTGTTGATTAAATCGTTCTTGGCTCCTTTGCTCGTTTTTAATTTATAGAAGGGACTTTTGGCGGTGGTTCGCGGTGAGGTGAATTTAATAGCATGTCCATGATGTCAAAGGCGGGCAGGCCTAAACCTCTGACAACTGAAGCAACAAGATAAAAATTACGTCATGTATAGTTACTCTAACCTCGCTGCTGAACGTACATTTGGCGCGAAAGGCCGTATGTGCGTGTGTGTGTGTGTGTGTGTGTGTGTGTGTGTGTGTGTGTGTGTGTGTGTGTGTGTGTGTGTGTGTGTGTGTGTGTGTGCGCGTGTGCGCGCGCGCTCGCATATATGTAGACACGACAATCGCATATGCTGCTGTACGTACAAGCTTGGAACTTGGCGAAATACTTGTATAAGGGCCACCAATTGAAAAGATGGAAGAGACAACAGGCATCCCACCCCTGCGCATGAGAAGAGATTGCAAAGCCTTGATACAGGCCCTAAAGGTCAAGTCTTCCAAATACCATCCTATGAACGCCAGGATGAAACAACCAACCTCAGGGAGACTGAAAAGATCAAGCTTTGTGAAGGAGACGAGAGCACTGCAGAGAAAACAGCAGGCAACGCTCCCTGCGCAGGCAGAGGCTCTGAATCCTGCTAGCGGCCTTCCATCCTAGGAATGTAAGCCAGAAAACATCACCATCTCTTCCACGGTACCCTACATCACCACCAAAGATGAGCACAGCACTGTGAGCAAGAAAGCCCTGACACTGGCCATGCTCGAAGAAAAGTATCCCCAGGAAGCATGGATACGGACATACACCGATGGATCAGCCACAGATGCAGTTCAGAATGGAGGGGCTGGGTGTACATTGAGTACCCAAACGGAAAATGGCAGGCAGAGGCAGTACCAACAGGCCTTCACTGCACAAATTACAGAGCTGAGGTGGAAGTCCTGGTCCGCGCTGCAAACACCCTTAGTGGCACTGCAGACCCTGATGCTCAGATTGTCTTCCTGACTGATGCCATGTCTGTCCTTAAGGCAGCAACAGCAAGCAAACTGCCACGTCTACAAGAGGCACTGCAAAACATCAAGTGCACCAGACTGGTGCTGCACTGGATCCCTTCACACCGTGGCATCTACGGCGATGAAAAAGCTGAAGGAATGGCAAAAGTGGGCGCAGAGGAAGAACAAGATGAAAATGGAGTCAGCTTCACAGAGATGAAGACCATCATTAAGTCTGTGTACAGGCCCACAACGGCCCCTAGACAGTTACCATCAGCTGTCCAGACAAGAGCAGGTGACCATCTTCCGACTGAGGACCGGGCACAACCGACTCAATTTCCACCTTCACAAACGCTTCCACCTCATGCCATCTCCCCTGTGCCCTTGTGGAGAAGCAAAGCAGAGCACAGAGCACATCCTCCAGGACTGTGGGAGCCACCAGCTGCTGATGGAGGAGATATGGCCGAAGCCCGCCACTCTACAAGAGAAACTGTACGGGCCTGTGGAGGCGCTACAAAAGACCACAGATTTCATTTTGAGAGCCACACTCCAAGTGTGACGGCGTTCGCGAAGAAGGAGAAGAGGAATGGGTGGCTAAGAGAGCCTCCGAGCATATTGTAATTGGATGTCTCATTGAAGACATAAAAGACCGTTTATAGAAAGTCGGTTGACCCAGATTAGAGTCCGTAATGTTTGTAATATTTACTTGAAAGTTTGGATATGGCTAGTGTGGAGAAAGACATTAGATGAGTTTGTTAGCCAGCTTTGTACCCTTTTAACTTCTTTAGTAAAAATTAACTCTTTGCAGAAAAAAAAACCGGTAAAAAACTTTGACTTCTGGAGAAAGTCAGAAAGTGGGGCGGTGACGTAAAGGAAGCAACTCCGTCACCACTCAGACAGTGACCCAATACTCTAAATATGACGTAATTCTCTCTCTCTCTCTCTCTCTCTCTCTCTCTCTCTCTCTCTCTCTCTCTCTCTCTCTCTCTCTCTCTCTCTCTCTCTCTCTCTCTCTCTCTCTCTCTCTCTCTCTCTTACAGTATTTACTCAGAAATAATAACCAGCCTTTCGTTCTCAGGTGCAAAAGCCCAATTAAATCCATTTCTAACTCTAGAACCTTCAAAACTCGTTTATATAACATCTTGTTACAGTAACTTACTACCTGAACGGACTACTTATATATGTGGATTGCATCCCTAAAGCTTTATGAGGTGTTGCAGTGGAAGAAGACAGACTAATTTTGAAAAGGCAACACCTAGGCAATTTTCTTCAATAGCATTTCTCGTTTCCTCGTTTTTCCTGACATCTTGTTCGTTTGTCTCTTCGTTTGTTATTCCGATTCTTCGTTCGTCTGTCTTTTAGGTCGTTCGTTTCCTCGAATGTTTGTTAGCTTGTTCATTCGTTACATTTTGCTCGTTCGTCGATTAGTTCGTTAACTTATTACTGTGTCCTTCGTTAGTTAATGTGTTTGTCCATCATTTCGTTAGATTCTTATTGCGCTTGTCCGTTCGTCACTGTGTTGCCTTTACGTTTAGAGCGTTCGTCGTTCCTTCAACTATTCTTTCCATAGCTAGATTACCCCTTAACTCAATCGCGGCCAGCTGCATCCGGATGCGCGGCATAAGCCGCGCATTCGGATGCGGCTGGCCGCGAATGAGTTAGTGTGCCGTCCATACGTCTGTCTGTAAACATGTTCAGTGCCAGTTGACGCAGTCTGTGTTTCTGCAATCTTCGTTAATTCAACACCAAACAACCCTAGCTGTCCCAGGAACATGGATTCAAAGTGGTTCCAGCAGGAGACATTTATCTTCATGAGCCCCCGCAGTCGTGGGGCCTTATGAGGATCTATAACTCTTGCAATTGGGCGGTGTTCAAGTTTTCTCGGCACTGAACTTCTTTTCTCCGTTTCTGCATACACGTATGGTCACGTGATTTTCTTCCCCTCTCTTTTTCATGCTTCTCTTCAAAGACATTCAATATCCTTGCCAAAAAAAAGTATGATTGCTTGAATGAATTTTTTTTGTTGTTGTTGTCAATTCTCGTGATCTCAGTTGTGTCCCGGTCTGTCATTTAAAACCTTACGCCGACAGAGTAGTAAAGTCTAAAATCACAGACCATGGCTCAGAGTGGTCGAAAGGTCCAAAAACACAAAGCCGCACAGAAATTTATTTTAAAAATACGGCTTTAACTCATTGGAGACGCGCCATATACGGATACGCGGCAAATCGCCGCGTATTCGTATATGGCGCGTCTCCAATGAGTTAAACCAAACCCACTATTTCCGCTGATGGCAATACTTGTCAATGCTGACTGACAGCTCCCTTCCCAGTTCCAGTTTTTAATTAGGCGTCACACAGTCATTCTGGGACACTACCGTCAAAAACATCAGGCTAGAGCTCGTGTGCACTTTGCTGGAGATACTTTCCTGCTGCGCGAAAGATCATCGGGCCAATGTCGGCCGCAGACGGCCCGCGGGCAGACTGCGGCTGACATAGGCCCATGGACTTTTCCTTGCTGGGTTGGGCTGCGCACATCTTGAGATGGCACCTACATCTCTGGGTTTGGGATAAACTCTTGAGGTGGCACAAGGGCTTTAAAGAATTACAGTACTGGTGTCAAAATGTGTGTTTTGCTGGTCTGCAAAGTTGGACTTCGTGGCTTAGCGCCGTAAGGTCACGTTGATGAGAAGGGTGTTAAACAAAAAATATGTTGTCTTGCTTTTCTTTTATGTTGCTTGTTAAACCAGCTGACGACATTAAATCAGTTGTTTTTTATTTGTTTTGGTTGGTTGGTTGGTTGGTTGGTTGGTTGGTTGGTTGGTTGGTTGGTTTGGTTTGGTTTGTTTGTTCGTAAGTTTGTTCCTTCGTTCGTTTGTTCGCTTGTTCGTTTGCTTATTTGTTTCTTTGTTTGCTTGTTTGCTTGTTTGTTTCTTTGTTCGTGTTTCTTTTATTTGTACGTTCGTTTGTTTGTTTGTTTGTTTGTTTGTTTCTTTCTTTCTTTCTTTCTTTCTTTCTCTCTGTCTTTCTTACTTTTTTTTTTTACTGCAGCACGGCCACGTTTTCAATCAGTCCTACTGCTGTCAGAATGTTAAGTAAAGTACATACTAACAAACAAAGTATATAATCATCATCAACATCCTTTTTCATTAATTATGTGGTTAGACACCCACCTTCCTCTCTGCTTTTGCCTCGATGTCTTGAGCCTTGATTTTGCTGCAGAATATGGCTGCTTCTCCAGATGATGACGATGATGATGACGTAACATATGCAAATGATGATGGCGGGAAAGATGAAGAGAGTAATGGCGATTGGTGTCAGGTAAGCCTGAAACGGAAAATGTAAGGAATTATTTACTTTTGAAAACCTCCTGTGTCATAATCAACAGATCACCTTAACCCTTTGGCTGTCGGTCGAGCTTTTTGTCGAAGTGATTACTGTAGGAATCACCTCGACAAAAGGCGCGACCGACAGCCTTCTGTAGGAATCACATCGACAAAAACCGCGACCGACAGCCAAAGGGTTAATTTCTTTGAAATTCTATTACGCTATAATGTATAAACTCACGCTTTAAAGTCTAAGCAACGTGTTCATATTACACACCCAAAGGATTACAAGTTATCATTTTATTCAAACTTCATTAAACACTAACCCTTTCCTCCCACTGGACGCTGATTGTGTTTGTAAAATCTGTGTTAATTCAAACGTCAAAAAACATCAGCCGTCCATGGACTATGGATACGAAATGCGTTCAGCAAGCGGCATAGATCCACATGAGCCCCCGCAACTGCGGGGGCTCATGAGGACCTATGCCTCTTGCATTTGGGTGTGTGTTCCTCGCAGTGTTCCGGCAGTGAAGGAGGTATTGCCATTAACGTTTCTACTACGCTAAAACTCGCTCAAATCAGTTCAAACCAGTCCCTCCCAATAAAACTGGTTACAACCCATTATAGTGCTGTCTAACAAACACTGCTTGACCTTTTTTTCCTTTTAAAGTCAAATAAATGAAACTATTCACTGACGGCGAAACACGAAGGTTTTCATTGCTTATTCAGTGCACAACCCAAAGGCGGGTGACTATTCAAAAACGACAATTACTGATGTATTTGTGCTTGTTACAGTAATTTCTAAGTCAGTTTTCCCTCACACAACATTGTAATTAAGGAACTCCCAAAAAAGAGAGAAACACGCTTGAAAAGGAGAAGTGCAACACAATTTATCGAAATAGTGTTGTACTTGTCTGTTATAAAAGTAAAAAGAAAGAAACTAGCTTAGAATGGCCAAGTACACCACATGTATTTGAACAGTTTAGTACGGTGTCCATTCTAATCGTGTTTTTCGTTCTTTCTTGGAGATTTCTTTGAATTTACATTCTTGTCAGTCACCTTTTCGCTGTGAATTCTGTACATCATTTTAATGCTGTTGCGAATAAAGCACAAAACAAGGTACACGTTTCTTCATTTCGTTTATTGTTTTATCTAGACCTTCATAGTGTTGCTTTGTTTAACGTGTGTTCACTTTAACAGCCGCCGAAGACAAACTTTATCAACTACGAAAACAACCAGTCACCGTAAATCTCATCGAGAAGACACCAAGCTGGGTGCCGCATACAAATTGCAATTATTTCCTCAAGAAAGGGTGCTGCTATTTTAAAATCTCAATTAATTTGAACAATAAAAAGAGGGGTTTTTTTTGCATGCAAAATGCGTGCCGGGGAAATCTTATTTAGGAAACGCAATCCAAGAAGTCGCACGCTCTCGCCCTATTATTTACGGAAAACAAAACAAAAGTCTGCAATTCGAATGGCTCAGTTAATCACTATCCCAACAAGCAAAAGGTCCGCGCGCCGACATCGGCCTTGGTTGGCCCGCGCACGAATGTGCGCGGGCCAACTAAGGCCGATTTCGGCCCGAGGACCTTTGCTTAGGACGATGCAACCTTTTTCTAAAGACTGCACCTGACTAATGGCACGAAAAAGTTTTAATAAAATGGAATCACCAATAAGAATTAAACCTATTGTTCGTGCAGCCATCGGCGCTGTAAACAGTACCGAGAGTTTGCGTGCAATGGGAGGGTGAAGGGGTTGATTGATGAGAAGACGTTACCTGCCACTCCCAAGCTTCAGTGAAGTCGATCACGCACATGGGTCCGCCAAAGTGGGTGTCCACCCTGAACAGAATGAGCTCCGGTACAGCGAACACCAGGGACAGTATCCAGGCTGAGCTTACCAGGATCCGGGCTCGTACCCCTGAAGAGATAAAGGGAAAATATATTGTGTTACTTACACGTGCGTCTCCCCTTTCTTGCGACAATGGGCGAGGTTACGTTTACGCCGCACGACTCCCAACAACGAACGAGAGCGAAAGTCACGGCGGATAACCAGCTTCTGCCGGAAGCCTAGACAACACTCGAAACATCTCCAAGAAGCACAGATCTTCATGAACCCTCCGGGCTCATGAGGATCTATGCCTCTTGCAGATGTTCGAAGTGTTGTGTTTGCTTGGTTATCCGCTGTGACTTCGCTCTCGTTCGTTGTCGGGAGTCGTTCGACGAAAATGTAACCGCACTTGTATAGTGCAGGACCAGATACTGTCATGTGAAAAATACATGCTGAAAGTTTACTCATTCATTCATTCACTCACTCACTCGTTGACTGATTTCCACGTCGTAATGCAAACAACAGAGACAACGAAAAAAGTGAAACGTGAGCAAAAAAACAAATTCTCGTGAAGCTCCGCAAGGTTTCCAGGGTTCATGAGGATCTATGCTTCTCAAAGGTACAGATTGCAGCGTTCACTAAAGTTTGTTAAAACGCCTTGCACAGTTTAAAGCCATAAAATCTAACATCACAGACTAGACCCCATTATGCATATGGCCAGGGTACCTTTGTGAACTGGCAGGCGATTAAAAGAGGGCACCAAATGAAAATTCATAGGTAGTAAATTAAACAAAAAAGCAAAAACTAACTTTCAATGCACCACTTTGAACATATAAAAATGGGTGGTAAAAACACTAGAAGGACAAACGCCTGCCCATTCAGATTGTTTGTGTCCTGAAACTAAACACCAGGCGGACAAAAACGATCTGATTAGTCTGCGGGTTAAATCAATGGCCAGCTGTGACATATTCTGTAACTTTGGTGACAAACTAGACAAAAGGGCAGAGTTGCAAAACCGATCCGGTGCGCAAAAAGAAGGTCCTCGGGCCGACGTCGCCCGCTGATGGCCAGCAGAAGCCGACGTCGTCTCCGAGGATCTTCTGCGCACTAGGGAGAAGGGCCGGTCTTGCTTTTCGCCAGAAACGAGAAAACAAAACCTGTCCAAACAACGCAATAGCAGTAGGGTCTGTGAATCGGGAGTCGAGTACCTCTTTTAGTTGTACGCAAATGAGTGCGTGAAAATTGTTAAATGCCGTATGATTTTATATCAGTCCATCGGTGTATCTGTTTCACCATCTGTTGGTCTAAGCTCTTTTCTCGAATGACGATCAAAACAAGCGGTATCACATTATGCGAGCAAACACGCGTGTGCTGATCTGTGATTTTGGACCTTACGGCCCATGGGCCGTATGTCCAAAATCACAGACCAGCACACAACTACTCACTTCAATCTGTATTATAAGCGACATTCCAAACATATCCTCCAGTGCTTGCCGTGAGGTGGCCTTAGTAGCTCGCTTACTGTTAAACCTGAATAACTACCCGCTCTAGTGCACATGTATACTCCCGAGCAAAAGAAATGCGACATTTTTGGAATCATCGGAAACACTTTATACAACATTTCTTATTCATCGGAAACACTTTATTCAAAAAAACTGTCGCATATCTTTTTCTAAGGGTTTCCGATTATTCTAAAAGTGTCGCATTTCTTTTGCTTGTCAGTATAGTATAGACTTCCTGATTGCTTTTATTTCATCTTTACAAATATCAGCATCAGAACTTTAAAAACACGTTTGAATGTTGAACTTTTGGCACTGTGGAAATGCCATGTGTTAGAGAAAATGAAATAAAATAAAACTTCATTCTTTCAAAAGATCGGCATCAGCAAACGGCGAGCAATAAGGGCTTTCTGTTAAAGTTTGTAATGAGAGATCTTCAAACTGAAGTTTGACTTGCAAAAACTTGGCATACTACGGATGAACAGAACACCACAAAACAGTATTATTCTCGTTACTCTCTTTTCGTTCACAAATTAAAGGAAACACTATTATATACAGGTAATTAATAGACACTTCAAGCCTGGCAATTTTTAGTTTGTTGCTTAAGTTGTTGCAAACTATAACCAAACTGTTGTAGAATAATTCTTCTTTTCTCAACAACAACAACACACAAAAACTCTTCATTTTCATCGGTTGGCATTTAGCTTTTTTCTTTTTTTTTTCATCTTTCTCATTTGACAGTCTTAAACTGCAGTCTTTTTTTAAGTTGGCTTTCCTGCTGACCTTTATTTCAAATATCACTCCAGAATGTCAATTGTGATCCTTCTCAAAATGCATCCGCTTTGCAGTGTTATGTTCTTGCTTGGCTTAACCCCATAACCGGCGGGGCAGGGCGAACGCTACCCGTCTGCAGAGGCATGAATCTTCATGAGCTCCCGCATACACAAGGGCTCATGATGATTTATCTCTTGATTGTCCGTTGTGTCCATTGCTGGTCACATTTCATGTGTGTTCTTCACGCGATTGCCGGTCAGTTTGCAGTCGTTTCAGACGCGAAATCCGCGCCCACTGGCAGTCAAGGGGTTGCATTTTGGGGGACTTCTCTGTATTAACCCATTGTGTCCCAGGTAGGAAATGCCCACATTTTGGAGTTGTCTATGACGACTGCATTACAGTTCAGAAGACAGATCGACCATGATAGTTCAAAGGTGTGGCCAGAATAGCGTGGCGCCTATAGGCGCCAAGCTATTCTGGCACCACCCTTGAACTATCATGATCGATCCATATATTGCTGTGGTGTGTCGGGTTGAATCAGTTAATACTTTTGTGAATGCAGCTACCGATACTGTTTACAGTACAGTCGGTTGCACGCACAAAGTAGTTAATGAAGCAACTCCCAGGTCTCCCTTTTAAATATCACTCCTGAACGTCAGTTGTAATCAACTCCACATACGCAATTTGTTTGCAGTTTATTTTCCTGCCGTGGTGCAGGCAAAGGTTTAACCCCTTCTCTTCCAACGTACGCATTTTCTGAAATCTGTGCTGACTGAACGACCAAAAACCACAACTGTCCCAAAAACATGGATGCAAAGTGGTCTCATCAAGAGGCATAGATCCTCACCAGCCCTCCGCGTTTGCAGTTAGATTGCGTTCACTTTTTCTCGGCAGTGGAGGAGTTAACGCCTAAGCTGTTAAAAAAATGAAGACGACCCAACTGCAGTATAGATCAGCATCGGCCACACCGCCCATCCCCTCTATCCCCAACCCCCTACACTTCAAGCGGTTCATAGATATCTATGCCCCTACCTGACACCACTTTGCACCCATGACCCTTGGACGACTGGGGCTCTTGGGCGAAAATTAATAAAGATGTCAGAAAGACAATCTGCCACTACTGGCAGTTAAGGGAATATCGATGACTTCCTCTGTTCGTATGACGTAGATTCCTCACAGCAAGAGACATAGATTATCATGAGCACCTGCATTCTGCAGGAGCTCATGATGATCTATGCCTCTTGCAGATAAACATGCTTAAAAGTCTGATGACCTACTGCTTATAAAGAGCGGGAAAATGCATCCGATCCCTGCAGCGTCGCATGAGAATGTATGACACGGTTAAAGCGATCTACTCTCTTGCGGGCTTCACTTGCTAAAATTGGTCAATGCAATTGGTTCTCAGTGTTGTCTTGCCTCATCTAAGACTTTTCTACCCTCGTTTTCACAATCCATGTGAGTAGGCTTACGTACCAGAGGTTTTTCCAGTGTCTTTTGAGCGTAAAAAAAAACAAACTCTTCTGTGTACAAAGGAGAAGACCAGAAAAAAAATCGTTCATTTTACGACATTCAAACTTCGTAATTTAAGTTAGTCCCAATGTCCAGCATTCTTGTAAGACATATTAAGAACACTAATGAAGGAGATATTGCAATCTATTAAACCTTTATTGCTTGGAGTAGGTCGTTTTAAAATACGTTCCTCCTCTAGTGAACGGAATAGTGCAGCCGATCCCTGCAACGTCTAATGAGAATATGCGCCGAGAGGGGAGGCTAGTGCATGAATATTCCCAAACAGATCTTGGACCTGCTGGATAGATTTTAGTTTTCTTCAAAATTAGTCTGTCTTCTTCCACTGCAACACCTCATAAAGCTTTAGGGATGCAATCCGCGCTGTGCTAGTGGTGCTACCAGTATAGTCTGGAGGCGGCTTCTAGAACATGCGTTGTGTTTGCAATGTCAGGTTACGCCGTATGCCTACCTGAAGAGCCCCCCTTTGGGGCGAAACTGGTCGTAGGCGGCAAAAACTAAAATATATCCAGCAGGTCCAAGATCTGTTTGGGAATATTCATGCACTAGCCTCCCCTCTCGAGGGAAGGACTGGATATTCTCCAGCGGATTGCGGGGCGCCTGGGGGTAGTCTCTTTTGCTATATGCAGTAGGTGTTAAGTGGAAGGCTAAAAAAAAAATAGGTCTATCATTCCTTTTCTCCCTCTACCCTTTCTTTCTAGCTCTCGTGAGCGATGCAGTCATAAAAAGGGCAGCTGATGTCCTGATGACACAATGCAAGCTTACCTGCCTGGAATTCCATGGCGTTAGCACAGCAAGAGCATTCTCAGAATTTATTGAAATATTACGTCCCTTGGAGTTATTCTGATTGAGTGTATTTTTTGGCTTTGGGTGACACCTTTGTAATATGTAAAGAATAATTGCACCACAAAATTGCCTAGGTGTTGCCTTTCCAAAATTAGTGTGTCTTCTTCCACTGCAACACCTCATAAAGCTTTAGGGATGCAATCCGCGCTGTGCTAGTGGTGCTACCAGTAAAGTCTGGAGGCGGCTTCTAGTACATGCGTTGTGTTTGCAATTTAAGTTTACACGAACGCATATCCAGGAGTAAAAAACGGATTTGTTCAATACATGTCTGTTGAAAGGTCCTGGTAAATCAAAGTGGCACAGTTAGAGTGCGCCTGAGTTGATCAGTGTTCAGGTCATACTCCATAGGCAATAGATCTCCCTGTCCCCCATAACCCGCCCGTCAGGGCCGTCCATGATCACCTCGGTGCTGTGGACGTTAAACCCGAACTAACCTACCTTAAGGTTACGCCAGAGTCCGAAATAGCTCAGGCGGTTAAACGTCGGAGCAGGAGAGCGAAGGGAATAGCCTGGTCGTGGGCTCGAATCCCGTACCGGCCCCGGTAGCTGGACTCACAATCCAGGGGGAAAAAACGGATTTGTTCAATAGCATGTCCGTTAAAAGGTCCTGGTAAATCAAAGTGGCACAGTTGGAGTGCGCCTGAGTTGATCAGTGTTCAGGTCGTACTCCATTGGCAATAGATTTCCCTGTCCCCCATAACCCGACCGTCAGGGCCGTCCATGATCACCTCGGTGCTGTGGACGTTAAACCCGAACTAACCAACCAATTAAGGTTACGCCGTATGCCTACCTTACGTCCCTTGGAGCGATTCTGATTGAGTGTATTTTTGGGCTATGGGTGACGTCTTTGTTATAAGTATATATATATATATTATTATATATTATTATATATATATATATATAATATATATATATATATAGATATATATATATATATATATCATCATATATCTATCTATCATCATCAGTCCCTTGCCCGAACTGGGCGTTGGGGGGACTGAAAGGCAGCAGCAACAGACAGTGCTCTCCACTGAGTTCTATTTTGGGCGGTGGCAAGCAAGTCTGGCATCTAGAGTTCGGTCCATTCTTTTATGTTTGCGACCCAACTCTTTCTCTGACGACCTCGCCGACGACTTCCTTCGAGAGTGCCTTGGAGGATAGTCTTGGACAAGGTGTTGTGTCGGGTCACGTGGCCAAACCAAGCAAGCTTGCGCCGTTTCACGGTTGCCAGAAGGGGTTCATGTGGGCCCACCAGGGAAGTGACTATGCTCCGTACATATTCGTTGGTCTTGTGCTCGCGGTACGAGATGCGGAGCAACTTCCTCAGGCACTTGTTCTCAAAGGCCTGGATTTTCTTTTCTGAGTCTGCAAGCAGTGTCCAAGTCTCACAGCCGTAGAGTAGAATAGACACTACGAGGGACTTGTAAAGCCTGTACTTGATGGAGAAGCTGGTGGAGTTACTTCGCCATATCCTGTCCAGCCTGGCCATTGCGGATGTTGCTGTACCTATCCTGATACGGATCTCTGCTATGCAACTACCGTCTTTGGACAGGGTGGCTCCCAAGTACTCTTCTAGCTTCTGGCCGTTCATGTGAATGTTGCTGCTGCTGTCGCTTGTGGTGTTGATCATCACTTTGTTTTTATCCGTACTGATCTCCATGCCAAAAGACCCTGCGCTACTTGAAAGTTTGTCTGTCAGGTTTTGGAGCTCACTATTGCTGCCTGCCATGAGGTCAATGTCGTCTGCGAATCGAAGATTGCACAGGGATCTGCCACCAATAGAGATTGAAGTATGGTGGTCGTGGAGGGTTTCCTGCATGATCTTCTCCAGGAATATGTTGAAAAGGACAGGAGAGAGCAGGCATCCTTGACGGACACCGATCGTCCTCTTGAAGAACTCGCCTGACTGATTGTTAAGTAGAACCGCGCTGCAGGCGTTCTTGTAAAGCGCTTCTATCATTTGGATCAGTCCCTCCTCTATGTTGAACGATCTCATGACTTGCCAGAGTCCGTCGTGCCAGACGCGATCAAATGCTTTCCTGAAATCAATGAAGTTGTGGTAGAGTTCGCGCTGATGCTGCAGATGTTTCTCGATCAGGACGCGGCAGTTGAAAATCTGCTCTACAGTGCTTCTTCCAACTCTGAAGCCAGCCTGTTCTTCTGCCAGCAGTTCCTCGGTGAAAGTTTTGAGGCGGTTGAGAATGATTCTAAGCATTACTTTGCTAGGGTGACTTATCAGACTGATAGTTCTGTAGTTCTGGCACTGTTTCAGGTTTCCTTTCTTGGGGAGCGGGATCACTAGAGACTGTGTCCATTCTACTGGCCATTTTTTTTGCTCCCAGATCTTTTGACAGAGTGTAGTGAGGACCTTCGTTGTTACTTCTCCTTCATGTTTCAACAGTTCAGCAGGTACGTTGTCTACACCTGGAGACTTTCCTCCCTTCAGGCCGCGTACGGCTGCTTCCACCTCTTCAGCTCTGGCAGGTCTTCAGCCTTCCTGGCCCCAGCCTGGTTGTTTTGGAGGATGCTGGTGTCTGGCTCAGTCTTGTAGTTATACAAGTCTCGTCCATCTGTTTAGTACAGCAGTGTTTTCCGTAAGGAGTTGGCCGCTGCTGTCTTCGATGACTGTGGCTGTTCGCTGTTGAGTCTTGGTGAGGGTCCTTAGCGTTTCATAAGCCTTCTTGCTGTTGCCGTTTGCCATGCCCTCTTCCACGTTACAACACTGGTCTTCAATCCAGTCTTCTTTGGCTTCTTTCATCCTCTTCCTGATCTTCTTGTTGACAAGTCTGTACTTGTTTGCTGATGTGAGGTCTTGGCCTCTCTTTTTCTTTCAGGCTCTCCTCTCATCACAGAGATCGAGGATGTCATCGGTGACCCAGGGCTGTTTGCCTATATATCTCTCTTGCTGACACGGTTAATGATTGGTCTGCTCATCTCTGTTCCCCATCTTTAGGAAGCATCAAAGACTCATGAGAATCTACGTCTCTTCCCCTTAACCCTTTCATTGCCGAGAAAAAGTAAACACAATCTAAAGGAAAGAGACATAGATCCTCTTGTGCCCCGCAGTTGCGTGATTTATGTCTTGTGCAGACACCTCAGACTTTGCACGCATGTTCCTTGGACGGATGAGTTGGTTAGTTGGGTTTAACGCCAAGCAGGCGACTATGGCCATCTCACGGCAGTTGGATGGATGAGGCTCTTTGGCCTTGAATTAACACATTCTACCCCAGGACCGAAATCCCCAAATTTTGAAGTAGCCCTCTGAAGGACGGTATTACAATTCTAGTGACAGATCGAGCATGATAGTCATAGCTTGGCGTCTATGGGCGCCAAGCTTTTCTGGCACCACCCTTGAACTATCATGCTCGATCCATGTCTTGCTGTGGTGTGTCGGGGCTGAATGAGTTAACCAAAAATTGAGAAACACAAAATGCGTCCTCTGACAGTGAAGGGGTATATAAAAACAAACCTGACAGAAGACAGCAATATTAAATTTGTGTTGAGCTTCCTTTTTTTCGCATTTACATTCTTTGTAAATATCTGTTGTCGGCGCCTAATGCGTTTTCTTCGGTTCGACCACGCAGTTTAACTCTTTCTCTGGTGAATATCTATTCGTCGTTTTTCTCTCCCTTTGTGAAAACCGCGTCATCTCTTTCAGATTGATTTTTCTGCTTAGGGCCAGATGAAACAGCCTTAAATTCAAAGATTTCAGTTGAAAAAATCGCCATGTAATGATTAGACTCGTACGTATGTTGTTGTCTTTTTTAAAGACTTTTTGTGATTCTGTATTGGAGATAATGACGGGCAAGGGGACTCATCGGAAATGGATAGCGTCAATACGTGGAGTCATGTGAAATAAAACAGCCTAGACCGATGACTTTGGTGGTAATGGTAGTGGTGGTCGCCGTCGTCGATTCAGTTATCAAGCACACATTGTGACCGCCGAGCGTTTGCATATATGCAAAGAATATCAGAACAAAGAAATAAACACGCATAGAAAGTAAAAGTACAACACAATTGTAGATTGTGCTGTAAATGCCCTTTAAGTTAAGCGAGTTTCTTTCTTTGTAGGTATTTCCCGCGGTACACACTGGGTTAGTACCCAATGCTTGCTGTGTCTAATTTTAAAGAAGTGTATCGTATATCTGTGTGAGTGTGTGCGTATTTCAGTGTATGTGGGTAAACATGTCCGATCGCGAACGAATTATTTCTTAGTGACTGCCTGCGTGTGTACTGTCAGGCCCCGAGTTCGGCCACGGCGCCAAGCCATTCTAGCACTGTCTTTCCAGCCGGAAGGGTAGTGCCAGATTGGCTTGGCGCCGTAGGCACTACCCTTACGCTGGATATCATAAATCAAACCTTCTTCTTCCTCCTCCCTTTCCCGACCCATCTGCTCCCCTCCTCCCTGGGCCCTTGCTGTTAAAAAGCGATAATGCGATCATGCAACAAAAGAGCTCATTAAGGGGACATCACCATCATCGGATATCCATATTCATCCTCGCTTATCTTCCTTGTTTTCACACCTTCCCTCACAGACGACCCCTTTTTATCGGCAAGAGGCATAGATCCTGATGAGGCCCCTGCAAACTGTTTTGGCGCAAAAAAAAATTGATGCCTCTTGTTGACAAATGTGAATTATATTTGCATATCCTGCTTTCTCGAGAGGATGTTATCTGCGTTTGAATAAACGACTGTTCCACATCGACAAGACAGTCCACTCTTAGAGGATTAGATCCGCGGCCACGTTACTGAAAACCCCAACGGCTTCCACCTCATGAAGAGCAAAGATGTATGCATTTCTGAATTAGACCGACAGCTAGCTTCGATGCAAGAGGCATAGATTCTCACGCGCCCCTGCGAATGCAAGAGCTCGTGAGAATCTATGCCTCTTGCAGATGCCCCTGCGCATGAGACTCCGTGCCTCTCAACGTTGCACCGCGGGGGGGGGGGGGGGGGGGGGAGAGAGGGGGGAACTGGACTTTGGAACGGAACTCAAATTAACTAAGCTTGTGTGAGTGTCTCGCCCACCAGATAGGATGAAGGGATGGAAACACATGAGGGATGTACTATTGATAGCGTTCACACTGATGCAGCCTCGTAACTGACCCTATGGATGTCGCTAGAGGTTTTTGTCGCGATGATTCCTACAGGAATCATCGCGACAAAAACCACTACCGACACCCATAGGGTTACCAATTTTTAAAAAGCCTCGGGTTACATATTCTGACCAAAATGTAAATAACTATTTTTCGTTTTATCCGAGGCTTTCCTGACAAGCAAATATTAATCATTTCCGGGTGCGCTTTAGGTCTGAGATTTTGTAAATGGTTACAGCATCAAAACACGATTTCGTGCCAGAATGTCACGTACGAGGTTGCACGCGAACACGATCGACATGTTTTTTGTTTGTTTGTGAGAAACAGGAGGGCTCGTGGGGCAGCAACAATGCAGCTTATGGCACTGAGAATAGAAATAAAATAGAGTAATCATTTTGAAAAACTGTTCGCACAAAAAGAATATTCTTTTTTTGCGGCGAAGACGCAAATGCAATTGTACGCTAAATTATTTAAAAAAAAAAAAAAAAAAAAAAAAAAAAAAAAAACCCTTACGCATGCAGCCACCAGCACTTTCACAGTACGGGTGACTGTTTCACAAGGGGTTCATTTCAAACTTTATTCGAAAACGGTTTTATACACTTTTTTTGGTTTGTTTGTTTGTTTGTTTGTTTTGTGTGTGGGGGGGGGGGGGGGAGGGTTGCAATACAGTAGAACCTCTTTTGACAACCACCTTCTTTCAGAAAGTGGTCTGTGAAGACAGGTGCTCTCCCAAGAGAAATCGTGTAGGGCAAAAAGTGTCACCTGTCATTAAAGACCACCATTTAGGTGGCTGAAGCAGAAGAGTGGTCGTTCAAGACAGGTTCTGTTGGTCCTCCCTATGTGGGCCCTTAAAGTATTCTTGGCTCAAAACTCCTCCAGGGCATCGATCTGAACGTTTCAGAGTGTAACATTGCAATTAACGTATGGATGGGAGTGAAAGGGGTCAGATAATGTCTCTCTAATCACCATAGGCACCGGCACGTAAAAGACGGATTAAAGATGCGTTGACAGTTTCCAGTACCTATTAACTCCCCACCCCACTCACACACCCCAGCCTCCGCCCTTACGCCCTACTCCCTTCCCATCCCATCCCATAATTTAATTTTCATTTTTCGCATTCGCCAATGCTTTTTCGCCAACGCCACTCCTTAGAAGTACCCAGATTGCATATTGGTCCACTACATGAGCTGAGGAAATCAACTGTACCATTAGTCCATAAGCTAGGAAGGTCTACCGTGCACCCCCCCCCCCCCCCCCCCAGTACTCAATAAGATGGGTTTCAAAGTGTTCCTTAGTATGTCCTGAGATGTTTAAGCCATGTTCCCCGAAAATCCTTAGGAACACACCAGAGATATAGCCGATGGCGCAAGGGTACCTCCATTCACGCTCTTCGCAGGTGCTAAAATGAGGTTGAGAAACATTTTCCTCTAAATAAATCAGAATTCATTCCAGAAGCCCAAATCAGGCAATATTATGTCAAGGCACACCTTCTGCATCCTCTGCAAAAAACAGAATGAAAAAATATTGAATCTCTGGCTCACAGTGAAGGTATTTGTGCACCCAGTAAACGACCATTTCCGCGAAATCGCAAAAAAAGACAAAAATAATGTGTCAGATGCCTTATTGCACTGACAGTCCATTTGTAGGTTTACATCATTAAAACAGGATGTCACAATTATTATAAACTTTACTAGGTGATGCTGTGATCACTGTGAGTGCCACAGTGGTTGATTTTGTATCCCTACCCCCAAGTTGTAAAAATACACAAAATTAATTAGAAAAAAATTGCTTAAGTTATCCCATTTTATTTTGACCTCTCTTTACCTATTGAGTTTCAATAATGTGAGCATAAAGTGCAAGAAAATAAGGAAAGTCGGCATCCTTTACGGTATGTTCGTGGTGAATGATAGCTTTTTACCATTTAAAATTGCTGAATTGGGAAACGTACATTGTTTCTGATGCCCTCAGAAATTTTGTATACAACTGATAGGTCTTTTTTAGGTTTTATTGTTTAGGATAGAGTACCACAGTTACTCCCAACCTGATTTTATGATGCTGTGATGCATTTAGGGGCCACAGTGGCTGAATCTGCTGCCCTACCCCCATTTTACCTGTACGCAAAGGAACGAAAAATGATCATAACAATTGCTCCTCTGATTAAATATTTTTGTTGCCAGTTTTCTTAACAAAATATGTATATTGAGCATAAACATTTGTGATCATTTCATTAATTTCAATGTGACCCATCGATTTAATTGTAATTCTTTTTATTTAAGGCATGCTTAACAGGGGCTGCCGCTGAAGCTTCTATCGTCTGCACATTCAGCACTCTTGTCAAACTCGGGGAAGGTGTACCTCAGGGAGATGTTGTGTCTGATGCTGTTTTTGGTCTACATTAATGACATCAGTACAACAGTACCAAGGTTCGTCTTGAACATCCTCCATGCAGATGACTTTGCAGTGTGGAGCGCAGCAGAACATAAAGAAATAGCATCCTCCAGAATCCAGGATGCTGCCAATAGAGTCAGCAGCTGGACTGAAAGAGGCCACTCAAACTGAGCTAGACCATCTCTTTCAATCAGACGGAAGAGGTCACCTCAAAACTGGAGACCTTCCAGTACCAAAGACAGACAGGCCAACTTTACTGGCAACAAATAAATTACTGGATTCACGTGGAGGCATAAAGAAATAGCATCCTCCAGAACATAAAGAAATAGCATCCTCCAGAATCCAGGATGCTGACTATAGAGTCAGCAGCTGGACTGAAAGAGGCCACTCAAACTGAGCTAGACCATCTCTTTCAATCAGATGGAAGAGGTCACCTCAAAACTGGAGATCTTCCAGTACCAAAGACAGACAGGCCAACTTTACTGGCAACAAATAAATTACTGGATTCAAGTGGAGACCTCACATTGAAACCATGGAAGCTAGAGCTGCAAAAAAGAAAGAGAGTCTTTGATGAAGAACTGGTGGGGACCACATTGGCGCAAATTACAGCATCCTGGCACAAGCAAACACCTGCTCGGTCAGATCAGTTGTGCGGTACCAAGATACATCGACAACATGAAACACTGCCTGAAACCCAAAAAGCCAGGCTTGACAAGATGCAGAACATGGGTCATTCTCATGATGCAGTGACATTCTTAGAGCCATCTGGAGCACCCCAATTTAGGAAATGGAGGACATTGGAGCCACTGGAATGCAGAACAGCACACACGATGAAGAGACTTACTAAACACCGACAGCATGGGAGATTACAGGAGCAGACCAAGAACCGTCAGAAATGCCCAATCTGAACTGCCAACTGAAGGTCCTGCAAAGGGCTAACACTGACGTCCTGGAACCAAGCCCAAAGATGTGTGAACAGCTCCCTTCAGATACCTGGACATCTCGAAAGAGCCTTCAAGACAACATAATGTTCCAGGACTCTTTTACAAAGGTCGCGGTACTGCACAAAGCCATCTTGCTGGAGGTTGTGCACAAGCGCTACCCTCACAGCAGCTGTGATATCACACAAGATGCCGTGTTGAATGAAGGAAGTGGCGTGTACATCTGTTGTGCAGACCGCACTACTACCTCCCTCTCCTTACCAGCTAGCGGCAGCAGCTCCAACTATCGTACAGATCTGCAGGTGCTCAACACAGCAGCAGAGCACAAGCTAGGGAAAGGCAGCGGCTTGATCCACTGATCTCACCAGGAAGCTTCAAGATAGACTGGATGCCCTGTCCACAAAATAGTGCTGCAGTGGATTCCAGTGCATTCTGGACTAGCTGGGAATGGAGACACTACAACAACAAAGTGATTGGCAAAAGCAGAATGGCGGCTGCAGCCCGTGGGCAGATGACATCAACAAGCTGAACAGGGAGAGCCAGGCCACCATCTTTCATCTACACACTGATTACTCTGGACTGGGTCCATCTAGAAAAGCAGGAACGTTTCACAAACCCAAACTGAAGCCTGAAGCTTTACACACTTTAATCAGATCACTCTGTATCAGCAATTATTTGAAGCTTCCGTGCCTAATGCGTGAAGAGATACCAAAATAAAAGAACACTTAGTGAATGGCGGACTTCGGTAGAAGCGTAAACAACCAATCAGAATGTTCGCCATGCAGTCACTTTATGATCAGAGCTAAATATAGATCACTTGCAACAAGCGTCAGCATGATCGTTTGCAATGGGAATAGTCACAAATTGAGGGAGGAAAAAAAAAGAAATAGACAAAAGTTTGCCAGTACGTTGTCATTTTTTACAAACTTTCACAGACTTTAAGGAAAAGGACTGAAATTGACAGACTTTCCAGGGCCCTCAAAAAGCCTTGCCATTTTTTTACAACTTTCACAAATGTTCACAGACCGTAAGGACCCTGCTGAACTCACCTCGTGAGACTGGGTCATGTGGAAACAGCCCTATGCGAATTTGGCGTAGAAAATCGGTCTCCTTAGCACATTCTCCAAACATGTCCATACAGAGAAGCGGTCTGCTGGCAGTTCTGACCAGAAGACATGCCCCTATACACCAAACTCTGAAAACATGCTGCCTAGCTCTTGACAGCTCACTTATTGGCAGCCAGAACAATATAAGATTTAAAGACGGCCATAAAAAAGATTGAACGTTGCAGAAGGTGGAAGTGGAGATCTCGTGGTCGACATGTGGAAACTAAGTATTTTTGATAACATTGTTTTGGCTATTAGGAACCATGAAACTTTATTACGCATATTCATATTTACACATTTCTAGATAAAAAATAAATGAAAGGAAAAGGGGAGACCTTACTAGACCCGCCTTACGCTAGGTAAAATATCACCTAAAAGACCAGCCAGTTAAAAATAGTTACAATTAAATTGATGGGTTACATTGAAATTAATGAAATGATCACAACTTTTTATGCTCAGTATGCATACTTTAAAAAAAAAACTGGCAACAAAAAATATTTAAACAGAGGACTATTACGTAAGCAATTTTTATGATTATTTTGCGTTACTTTGCGTACTGGTAAAATGGGGGTAGGGCAGCAGATTCAGCCACTGTGGCCCCTAAATGCATCATAGCATCACAAAATCAGGTTGGGAGTAACTGCGGTACTCTATCCTAACCAATAAAACCTAACAAAGACCTATCGGTAGTATACAAAATTTCTGAGGGCACCGGAAACAACGTACGTTTCCCAATTTGGCAATTTTAAATGGGAAAAAGCTATCATTCACCACGAATGTACCGTAAAGGATGCCGACTTTCCTTATTTTCTTGCACTTTATGCTCACATTATTGAAACTTAATAGGTAAAGAAAGGTCAAAATGAAATGGAATAACTTTAGAAATTTTTTCTAATTAATTTTGTGTATTTTTACAACTTGGGGGTTTGGGATACAAAATCAACCACTGTGGCACTCACAGTGATCACAGCATCACCTAGTCAAGTTTATAATAATTGTAACATCCTGTTTTAATAATGTAAGCCTGAAAATGGACTGCCAGCACTATAGAAAATGTCTGAAGGCATCTGACACATTATTTTTGTCTTTTTTTTGCAATTTCGCGGAAATGGTCGTTTGCTGGGTCCACAAATACCTTCACTGTGAGCCAGAGATTCAATATTTTTCATTCTGTTTTTTGCAGACGCTGCAGAACGTGTGCCTTAACATAATATTACCTGATTTGGGCTCCTGGAATGAATTCTGATTTATTTAGAGGAAAATGTTTCTCAACCTCATTTTAGCACCTGCGAAGAGCGTGAATGGGGGTACCCTTGCGCCATCGGCTATATCTCTGGTGTGTTCCTAAGGATCTTCGGGGAACATGGCTTAAACATCTCAGGACATACTAAGGAACACTTTGAAAGCCATCTTATTGAGTACTGGGGGGGGGGGGGGGGGGGTGCACGGTAGACCTTCCTAGCTTGTGGACTACATGCTTTCCTGCCACTGGCACTTGAGTCGGTCCCTCGCCCTTAGAAGAAACAGCTAAGCGGACAGCAAACGACGATCGGGACGACGTCGGCGGCAGTCGGCCTGCGCACGGCCGTGCCCTGCCCACTCTGGCACGATCGCCTTTTGCCTACTTGGTTGCATTGATTAATTGACTGTCAAGTTGTCTGCACGTCACAGATGTCGCTGACTTGTGCTCTGGACTCGAACATGCACCGAGGCAGACAGAACCACACCGAGACACCCCGGCAACACCCAGTACCCTCAATTTGATACACAGCAGGAGCCGATCTTTAGGTCAGTTAAAGGACATAGATCCTCATGAGTCTCTATGAAGCGTGTACATTTATTGTCCTTGCTTTGCGGGTGCAGCTGCCTTGAACATAAACTGGTAGCAGAGTGGATGATTGTCCAAAGCCGCATCCTCAAGAACGTACTCCCTCAATTGTAAAAACAGCAGAAGCCGATCTTGGTCATGCCAGCAAGAGGCATGGATTCTCGTGAGATTCTGCTACTGCAGGCGCTCATGAGAATCTATGTCTCTTAAAACTGGCTAAATCTGCGTTAGACGTGTCAGCATGCAGTCACATGTCCTACCAGGAAGAACACCTCAATGATTTGGGAAACAGCAGCGGTCGACCTGTGTCATCAAGAGGTATAGATTCTCGTGTGCCCCTGCTGTCGCAGGGGCACATGAGAATCTATGCCTCTTGCAGGTGGCCATCCAAACAGGCTTGGGAGAATCTATACATGCTTCTTGCCTGCATTGGGGTCTGACGTGTCCTGAGGCAGACACCCAAGAGCGTTTAAATTAGCTGACACAAATAGTACTAGACTGGAGAGTCTGAGAAGGTAATGGTAAAACGAGACGAACTAAGGGCCCTTTGGTAAATTGGTCGTTGGATTTGATATTCCGGGCAACTCGGTCCATCAAAAAAAAAAAACACAGCTGATAAATGCAGATGTTATCTGGCTGAAAGAGTCATCGTAACCTGCGGCATGAATTGATCAAATCATTTTTTTTTCACACTACGAATTGGCAATTTGCATTCACACTAAATGTCTCGAGGGACACTTGCTGAATCAGACTGTAGTTTGGACTGTCAAGTTGAATCAAAATTGGAATCAGAATAGTTCTCGCTTTCGGCTTATACTGAAGCCCATTCGCCCATTTGCGAAAAATGATAGGGGGGGAGGGGGGCGGAGGAGGATGGTGCACAAACAGAACTGATGAACAACATAGAAAGCTACGTCACAAGACTCAATGCATACGATCCTGATAATTGTCAGTTTACACTTTCATAATAGTTATGGAAGTATACAGTTCAGTCATATTAGGCAAACATGCGCCCACCCACCCCATCCCCCCCCCCACCCCCTACAAGGACCCCCCTCCACTTAACCCGCTTGTTCATGCAGCCAACCGGTACTGTTTACAATGTAGGTGTCTGCATGCACTAGGAGGGTAACAGAGTACATTGCGCATTGCCTTTCTCCCCTTCACTGCCAGTGGACGGCAGGTTGTGTTTTTGAAATAATTTAAATTCAGCTTCACAGATCCCCAGCCTTCAAAGTAACGTGGCAACAGAACGGTTTCAGCAAGATGAATAGATCCTCATGAGTCCCCACATCTGCGGGGGCTCATGAGGATCTATACCTCTTGTAGTTGGGTGATGTCTAATTTTTTTCGGCAGTGACGTGGGTAACACTCAAGTCTGCTGGAATTTCGCCGGAGGGAACCTATAATGTGTCGATCTATATAATATACTTACAGCTTCCGCTGAACTGCATGGGTCTTGCCACAGCATCCAGTCGGTCGACGCTCAGGGCCACTAGCATGTAGGTTGACGCGTACGTCACTGACACCTGCACACAAATTTATTTCATTATTCAACCTGGCTCTATAGGCCGCTTGAGTAAAACAACCAATAGGACCTGTCGACGCTTAGCGCCGCTGGCATGTCGATTGACGATTACATCAATACATTACGACTTCATCATTGAAAGTTTTGCTCGGCGAGGACTGTATCAGCTATCTGTTTAACCCCCTTGTGTATGCAGTCACCAGTCTTGATATAAGATGACTGTATGCGGAAGGGTGTTAAATGTACTCTGTCTCTATGACACCTTTTACCGATCTTTGTATAAACGATGCTTATCTATAACGACCTTCTGTTGAAAGCGACTTATAGACAGGGCCTGAGTCATCGGTGAGTGCGACCAACATGCAAGGTTGATTTATTCGGGATTAGCTGCATACGCGAAAAATATAATTAGCATTCAAGATATGCCGCATATTGAATTCGAGGCAAATGACGTTAGCTTCCGAAGCTTGCCGCAAAATATGCGGCATGCCTCAGAAGCTAACTTCATTTGGTGACTATCATTCAATGGGCTCAGCTTGCATCAACGGCACAGGCACACAAAATCAATTCAGTAGAGACCCAACCGTGCCAACAGATCCATAAAGTAATTAAACTTGTCGAAGAAAGGACATTTGCAAAGGCCTCACGGCCTATTTTGTCCTCACACATACTACTACTGCTACTGTATCGTTAGCCAGTGACACAAACTGTGTTTCTGAAATCTTTGCTGATTCAACGCAAGTTTCGCCAGTCGCAGCAGTACAAGTAACATGGATACATATCTGGCGTCAGCGTTAGGCATAATAATAAACATAATAATAATAATAATAATAATAATAATAATAATAATAATAATAATAATAATAATAATAATAATAATAATAATAATAATAATGAATACTTATATAGCGCTTATAATAATAATAATAATTACGGTATTTATAATGCGCTTATATTATAATAATTATAACTCTAAGCGCGCACTCACAACTCCCGCACGCATGCGCACGCTTTAGACAACGACTCACGTACCACAAATAGTGAAATACATTACAACAGTCAGCTTAGGGTAGGGAGTGTGGTGGTACAGTGCTAGAACTGTTGAAAGAGGTGAATTTTGAGGGCGGACTGGAAGGAGGAGAGAGAGTGTTTCTGACGGAGAGAGAGTGGGAGAGTGTTTCATGTGGCTGGACCGTATACTTATCCTAAAATAAGCCATAAGCGCTTTACAAATAAAAAGTGGGAGTGGAGGGGGTCATAAAGCCAGCGAAACAAAGGATTCTGCAATACACACGCACACACACACAGACAAACACACAGCTACATAATCACAAAGAACTGAGCTACATTGGGGTATCGAACAGGTGGGTCTTAAGGGCAGACTTAAAGGCAGTAAATGAGGGAGAATGTCTAATGTCTATGGGTAGGGAGTTCCAGACAACAGGTCCAAGGTGCGCAAAGCAATGGTCACCTCTGATTTTATATTTGCAGAGCGGGACTCTGAGAAGGCGCGTGTCACTACTTGAACGGAGGGAGCGGGAGGGAGTGTATAGGTGAAGAAAATCAGCGAGATATGCAGGGGTAGAGTAGTTAATAGCTTTGTAGCACAGACAGGTGATTTTGTACAAGACTCGTTGTTTGACTGGCAGCGAAAGAATTTGTCTCAGAATAGGAGTGATGGGCTGATGTTGTGGGGCGCGGACGATAAGACGTGCAGCACAATTCTGAACTCGCTGCAATTGCTGAATGAGAGACCGAGGGAGGCCAGCTAAGAGGGTATTGCAGTAAGCAATGTGGGACAAGACTAAAGAGACGACCAGTTTGGTGGTAGCTTCAGTGTTGAGGTAATGACGGATAGAACTGATGCGTCTTAATTCCCGAAAGCAATTTTGCAGACATGATTTACAAGGTCCTTCATTTGAAGATCTTTGTCAATAACGCGAAGATTGCAAACTGAATCAGAAAATGGGATAGGTGCGTCACAAATGCGCATAGAGTCAGGAGAATTGGGCAGCAGACGAGAGGCACCGACAAGAAGAACTTCTGTCGCAAATGCGTGGACTCGTGAGGATCTACATTTCTCGCAGTTGGATCCTGTTCTGTTTTTCTCTTTTTTTTTTACAGCAGTGAAGGGTTAACACCAAAGAGGAAACAATGGCCATGAACAGGTTGTAGTAAACAAGACTAATAATAATACCGGTAATGACGTTATGAATAAACCTTCACTATAATTTCTACTGACAAACCTCAGTAATATGTCCTGAGCCCGCGCTAATCTCCAAATCAGACGGTTATTGGAACTAGCAGGAAATGACCTCCAGCTTAACAGGTCTTTTTTTCTGTAATTGCATGGATGTTTGTGATTCAGTTTAAACTTTACAGCGGTATTTAAACCTTCTGATTCAAGAGCTTTGGCCATTTACGCACAATTTTGTATTTAATTCCGTTGTTGAAAGAAAAACTGAATACCTCCCAACAATAAGTGGTATGAGCCCCCGCAGTTGAGGGAGGCCAAGTTCAAGTACAACTCAGTTGTCTTTTACTCGCTCTTTCTAAACGCGTTTCTTTTTTTCTTGGAAATTTCTTAAACCTTTGGCAGTTGGTAGCGGTTTTGTCGCGATGATTCCTGCAGGAATCATCGCGACAAAAACCGCTACCGACAGCCAAAGGATACAAGAAATATTGGCAAGTACACACGCGCGCATTCTGGAAGATCAATGAAAGAAAAGGACAAAACGCAGAGCCACAAGGTGACTGCAAAAAGGGGGAAATATACCTGCGTGAATTTATGAATTCGGCACATGACGTCGCCCGCATACCAGTAGGTGGTCAGCTTCTGTATCAGGTCTGATAGAACCACCAGCGGCCCCGTCAACAGGTCTGGAAAGTAATACGAATTACATGTAATTCTTTAAAATACGCTGCTTGAGTTCGCTTTACGCCTCGAACCCTAGTCTTTGCAGTTAGGCGCCATATCAGTACTTATTAACCAGCTCAGTGCCAGCTGACGCAGATTGTGTTCCTGGAAGCTTCGTTAATTCAAAAGCACAAGAGACTGGCTATCGCAGGAATATGGATTCCTAGTGGTGTCAGCAAGAGACATAGACCCTCATGAGCCCCCGCAACTGCGGGGGCTCATGAGGATCTATGCTTCTTTGCAGTTGGGTGGTGTTCACATTTTCTCGGCACTGAACGGGTTATAATCTAGTAGTAGTAGTAGTAGTAGTAGTAGTAGTAGTAGTAGTAGTAGTAGTAGTAGTAGTAGTAGTAGTAGTAGTAAGAATGTTATAAAGCTTAAATCTTTTTCTTTGAAAGTGACGAGACACATTGAATGACACTCATTTTAATCCCCATGTACGTGCAAGCATCGTTACTGTAAGCTGCGTGCACAGATGGGTAAAAAAAAATCATCATCTAATAAGTCTTTTTATTTTATTGAAACCTAACCCATATCTGAAGTTAATTTACTTAATGCCAGCCAGAACACAACAGGGAATATAATTATGTCATGATTGGAGAGTTGAGATGAGAGTCAAATTCTACATGTTCGTGGAAACGAAACGTGTATGAACGCTTAACACATTCGAGACATGCCGCATGAGGATACGCGGCTGTTTGCCGCGTATCCGTATACGAAACTTCTTATATGAGTGAAGCCGTTCTCTGCCAGCCGCTAAGAACGATGTCTTTTGTATCATAGCAGAGTCATTGCTGTCAGCGTCGTCTACCTAGCACACAGATATGCACGATGCGGACAAGACACATAGATCCTCAGACGCCCGCGCATATGCGGGAGCTCCTGAGGATCTATGTCTCTTGCAATTGAGTGCTGATCACTGTTCTGACAGATTTAAGCTGCGCCAGGGCAGTAAATAAGTGAGAATGGGGGAGAGTGCTACGTGAAGTGACTGCGGGAAAATATATATCAGTATATATAATGGGAAACATAATTTTGATATTATGTATCTTGGATCAAAAGAAAAATTCCCCTCGATTTTCTGAATCTAAAATCGTTTGTCTGTGATCGCTTACCGCAAACGGCTAAGTGCATGATGAAGAAGTTCATCCGGGACCTGCGCCTCTCTCTGGACAGGGCAATGGCGGCCAGGACGATAGCATTTCCGGCCACGATCAGTACAAACAGCACCACCAGGAACCCGATCTGAGCATCCTGAAAAAAAAAGTGACGCGGGTTGAGACTACTCTCTCATAGCGAATACCCCGTGCACACGAGACAGTTACGTCTGAAGCTGCTAAGGTCACATCTGTTAAAGGCAATGAACTGAAAGCAGTCAAGAACAATACAACTACCAAGTTAAGCCAGAAACCTCCGGAGAGTCAAATTAAAAACTCAGAATAGAAACTTCATTAACTCATTCGCTGCCAGACGCATCCAGATGCGCGGCTTATGCGAATTCACGGTTGACAGACAATATTCCAAACGTCTCCAAGAGGCATGGATCCTCATGAGCCCTCCGGGTTCATGAGGATACATGTCTCTTGGAGATGTTTAAAGTGTTGTTTGGCTTATGGAGCAAGCTGAATATCCGCCGTGATTTCCCTCTCTTTCGTTATTATGCAGTAGTCGTTTGTTGCAAGCGAAACATCTCTATTGTTCAATTTGTTTAGTACATGACCAAACACCGTCCGCCGTCTTGGACAGTTTCAGGTCAGGCTTCGAAAAATCAAACAAGCAGGGAAGGGGGGAGAGGGGCGGTGTGGCGGGATTGGGGAGGTGGGAATAAGGAAAAGGACAAAGGACAGAATTATAAATCACAATTTCGACGTCTGTATCAGGGTACTCTTTATACTTTATCCTTAGACTATTCCACATACTTTATCTGCGTATGTATCTGCATCCATAACCAGAATCTGTCAGTTTTAGCCGGATGATACTTTCCTTTCCTGGATTCGCATTTTAAAACCCAGTTGCCGCACACTGGGCACTGCTGCCAGAGGATCGCAGACAATGGGATCCAACCAAAGTCCTAATTGACTTTAACCCCGCCTTTGGCTGTCGCTGGTGCTTTTTGTTGCTATGATTCCTGTAGGAATCATCGCGACGAAAAGAGCTACCGACAGCCAAAGGGTCAACAATAATAATAATAAAAATAATAGTAATAATAATATATCATCATAATAATGTAATTTATATATCGCTTAAAGTCCAAATTAATGATGCTCTAAGCGCTTTATAGACCAAAATCAAGGAAAATCAAAGAACGAAAGAGTACAATATTAGAAAGTGTACAGATATTCAATGTCGTACACTAAAACAATCTCGCCTTTTCCCAACAAAAGGGACATACAGGACATCAATCAAGGCAGCGTAGTGCCTTCATCATTAGTCATCAGCATCTGCGTGCCTCAGAGATGCTATAGAGCAACATTTTGCTTGATATAGTGCCGATAACAGGCAGATGTGATTACGATACCCGAATCAAAATGTCCGAGTCGTCAGACGAGGACATTTGATTCGGATCAAGTAATCACTTCTGTCTGTCATCGGCACTATATCAAACAAAATGTTGCTCAATATAATTTATGTACCCAGTTCAAAACAAAACAAAACATTCATTGTGTGGCTGATTGCGGTGTTCAGACAAAAACACATGAATGGCAGACGACTGCGTATCATTGTCGACTCAGCGCGTAGATTTCGTCTATAAGAAACATCCAGTGCTGTGTATAACCGCGTGTGTTACTGAGTAAATTCTACTTGTTACTTGATCGCGCATAATTGCGGAAAATGCCTGCAGGTTTGTTTATTTAGTTCTTTTCTCAGGTTGTCGATATCGCCAGCTGACATCTCGTCAATTTCACTAGTCAGTCCAGCGACTCGCACGTTTCCTGGCGTCTGTTCTTCGTTCATGTGTGTGTATAGGATGTAAATTTCGAGCGTTCGTACACACAAAGAAGTATTTCATTACTACTACATGTAAGAAGCTTGTTAATGTTGCCGTATAAAAATATTTCGCGTTTTCCTTTTGAAAAAAGTGCGGATCATGAAGATCAAATCTTGGCGCGCAAGGGATTTTGGGAAGGAAAATATATCAAACAAATTCATGAATATTAATTTGCTTGTTATACAATATATCAATACATGTGTCAAAGAAGAAAAAGCTTATATATATATATATATATATATATATATATATATATATATATATATATATATATATATATATATATATATATATATATATATATATATATATATATATATATATATATATATATATATATATATATATGTGTGTGTGTGTGTGTGTGTGTGTGTGTGTGTGTGTGTGTGTGTGTGTGTGTGTGTGTGTGTGTGTGTGTGTACAATGCATGTGTTCTCCTGAATTTCTACCCCCATTAGCTAATACGCACATTTTGTGACTAATCACACATATAGCAGCCATGGGGTTCTTGGTTCATTTGACACGTATGGTGCCAGCTGACGCTCCACGTAGACTGTGTTTCTGCAATTTTTCGTTAATTCAAAATAAAATAAAAATAAAAACGATGTCCCAGGAACATGGATTCAAAATGGTGTCAACAAGAGACATAGATCCTCATGAGCCCCCGCAACTGCGGGGGCTCGTAAGGATCTATACCTCTTGCAGTTGGTTGGGGTTCACATTATCTCGGCGCCGAACGGGTTAATTTTCCCATTTATCTCAGCAGCGGCTACCATGCATATGATGAAAGTAATAGATACTCCCAAACCATTGATGACTTACTAAAAACCGACCAGCAACCCGGTACACACGAGGTCATCAGGCCGAGTCTTCGCCCGCACTTGGCCAGCACACACTCGTGCTCAGGTCAGTGTGGCCCACGTTGGCTCGATAGACTTTTGCCGCGTACTAAGAAGGTAATCGCAGCAAAGAGAACCGTCCCGGCGCCAGGCTCAACCGTCTTATAAGAATATGAGGCGAGATTAACATCAGAGCATGAGATAGTGCTGTGCATCTTTGATGACAGAAACAAGCAAGCTGGGTGTCCGTACTGAGAACCGCTGAGAGGAAGCTCATGCTTTGACGACCCATGATAGTTTAAGGCGCCAAGCTATTCTGGCACCACCTTGAAATATCATGGTTGATATGTCACCTGATTTACAATTCAGTATTCTGAGGATATTACAGTTCCCTAATTTAAAAATAGTATACTTTTACGTGGTTGTCGTAGTCGTAGTATGATACAATCACACCAGACGCACACAGGTAGGGTGCTTGTAAAGAAACTACATACAGCTGCAATTCGTCACACGGGGCACAAGGTTGTAGACCACACTGGAGTAACAGTTCCAACAGTATTTTATTCTCACGATGCACTCTCAGCACAATGCTTTCACAAATGCATCCACACTGATACACGATCTCCTCTACAATGCATCAACACTTTTGACACACTGCGTCTCTCATACATTGTACACACACATTTCCTAACGCCGTCTTTTATACTATTACAGAATTCCAGAACAATCCAGTAAATTCACACAACTCAACCAATCAAAAAAAAAACGTAACCAAAACTCATTAATATACATTAAAAAGAACACTCTAGAACTACATACACACTTCTACAAACTTGTAGGTGTATTACGTAAATTCCGAGCATTGAGTAATTGTCGCAAAATGTAACCAACAACATCTTTACTTTGACGTCATATTTGAGGTCACTAGAATAATCGCGCCCTTTCCAGTCTCTACCTTTTGTCTTTGACCTGATTCTGATGATGAATTATCTCCTGTTGAAAAAGTCTCGCAGATCTGCCAATGCGTCAGTGAGTTCTATAAGGGGCGCAGGACATACGCGTCATTGATTTGTCAAACGTCATTTGTCATGACGTAAGTTTTAGTTTTACGTAATTTTATATTTTACCTTATATGAGTTTCACGTTCGCTTCATAGGCTTGAGAAAATGGTGACAAAACTAGAACTTCACGGTACAATTTCAGTCTTGCTATAATTTGTGTGAAAGCAGGCTGACTTTACCTAGCTACATGATAGGGTCACCTGCATGCTCTTCTGAAAGCGCGTCGATGTGTGTGTGCGTGTTAGTGCGTGCATGTGCGCGCGCTCCAAACATCTCCAAGAGGCATATATTCTCATGCGCCTGGAGGGCGCATGAGGATCTATTCCTCCTGGAGATGCGCGCATGTTTGTTTGTTGTTTGTGTGTGTGTGAGAGAGAGAGAGAGAGAGAGAGAGAGAGAGAGAGAGAGAGAGAGAGAGAGAGAGAGAGAGAGAGAGAGAGAGAGAGAATGACGTTATATTTAGAGTATTATGTCAGTGTCTGCGTTGTGACGGAATTGCCACACCGCCACTGTCTGACTTTCTCTAGAAGGAAAGGATTTTAGTGTTTTAATTCTTTTCTGAAAAGAATTACTTTTTACTAAAGAAGTTGAAAGGATTCAAAGCTGGCTGACAAACGCATTCAATGTCTTTCTCCAAACTAGATATATGCAAAAGTTCAAGTAAATATGACAAAAATTACGGACTCTAATCTGGGTCAACCGACTTCCTATTGTTGTTTATGTTTTCAATGAGACATTCAATTACAATATGCTCCGGGAGGCTCTCTTAGCCACCCACTTAAGAAAGTATTTCGCCAAGTTTCAAGCTTATGTGTACAGAAATATCGGATATTCTCCTGTTTAAATACATACGCACACACTCATACATACGCACATACATACATACATACACACATACGGCGCTTCGCGCCAAATGTACGTTCAGCTGCGAGGTTAGCGTAACTAGACATGGCGTAATTTTTATCTTGTTACTTCAATTCTTAGAGGTTTAGCCTGCCCGCCTTTGACATCATGGACATGCTATTAAATTCGCAACACCGCGACCCGTCCTAAAAAAAAGTCCCTTCTATAAATAGAAGAGACTTAAAAACGATCGCAATGCTCCAAGGAAAAGAAAATGGGTCCAAATAAAAAGGTACGTACTTCTCATCCAAAATAACTCAAATGAATATCGGATCTTTACTATGATCAACACACACATGCTCTCAAAAGAATAACACAACCACAAATGTAACATATACTTAAGGGCTCAATTTGTTCATTGTTCATCTTTGGTTCATTGTCCTGCTGAGTCATGACCAGCAGTGCACCTCATGGGGTTTTACTTTTATCTTAATATTCACCTGCTCGTCAGCAGTTAATATTAGTTTATAGTTCCCCAATTCAGAGAGGTAACTATAGTTCCGTGCGCACACAATTATTTTTCGACGTTCGCGACCATATTATTGTACCACTAACCCTGATTAACTGAGTCTGTTAGTGGGCGGGGTTTTGTTGTGTGACGGCAATCATCATAACTAGCCACGTGAGCTGGCCATATGAGCTAGCCACATAGCTAGCCAGCAAGAGAAGTGGATACTAATGAGCCTCTCTACTCCTCTTGCTGCAGCAGGTTTCTTTTTTTTTTTTTTTTTTTCAGTTCACGTTCTACTCTCCTTTCTTTTTTGTCCAAAGTCAAAATGCTGATTATATAACATGTGTTGATGGCCTCACCGGCCCTCTTTACAAAATCAGTGGCTCTGTGTGTTTCCTATCAATCTCTCCGGAGTAGAGCTTCCGCGCTGGGGCGTAGCAGTGAGGCCCTTTACCTCTAATGCCGGTTCAATTTATGTTGTTCCGCACACAAAGAAAGGTTGACTCCGCCAACTGCCAGTGAACGCAGATTTTGCGTTTGATCATCAATATAAATTCAACGTCAAACACTGTATTTCGCCTGTATTCCGCAGAAAATTTTGAAGAAAAAAAAAATAAAAACATATCCGGAGTTAAAGCTTCAGTGCAATGCCGTAGCAGTGAGGTCTTTTATCTCTTAGCGTCGGTTCAGCTTTTGTTGTTGTCCCTATCTCGGAGGGATTAACCCCGTCACTACCAGTGGGCGCATGAATATTCTGTTCTTTTAAATCAACGTCACTTCAGCGTCAAAGATCCTCAGCCGAGAAAGGAACATGGATACAAAAAGTCGTTCTACAAGAGGCATACATCCTCATGAGCCCCAGCACGTGCGGGTGCTCATGAGGATCTGTCCATCTTGCATTTGGGCTTTGTTCGTTTGTCTTCCGGCATGAAGCGAGGGGGTTAATTATCGAACGCAAGCCTGTCATTCTGTGAGTGATGCTATGAATTCGTCTTCGACGTGCCGTAATTTAATAGTAATATCCAGAAGGGAGGCAAGAACCTCTTGGCTTGACTTCGCGAACGAAGATTCTATAGGGCTTGCCCACGTCGTCTGCAGGCATTTTCGTGGCTGCGGAGGCCAATCCGGGACAGGCAGGTACGACCGCAGTGGCTGCAGGGGAAGGTCTGTTCAGGGTTCTGAGTTACGACAGCTCTGTTTTTTCTTCTGAGCCGCTTGTCCTTAAGGTTAGCTCTGCGAGAGTCCTCAAAGGAGACGGCTGCCTTGTGAATGGTGGAGCGCCAGGTGTCACGGTCCGCAGCAAGCGAAGACCACTGGCGGTGGTCGATTTGGCAGGCACTAAGTGACTTCTTGAGACCGTCTTTGTATCTCTTCTTTGGTGCCCCTCTGTCTCGGTGTCCAGTGGCGAGCTCGCCGAACAGAGTGATCTTGGGTAGGCGATGATCCTCCATCCTGGAGACGTGCCCCGCCCAGCGAAGCTGTGTCCGCAGCAGCAAAGCCTCGATGCTCACAGTTTCCGCCTGTTCAAGGACCTCGACGTTGGTGACATAGTCACTCCAGTGAATGCTGAGGATGGTACGCAGGCAGCGCTGGTGAAAACGTTCGAGGAGTCGTAGTTGGCTGCGGTAGAGGGCCCAGGACTCGGAACCGTACAGCAGGGTGGTGAGGACGACAGCTCTGTACACGCTGATCTTGGTGCCTTTTTTCAGCTGTTGATTGTGCCACACCCGCTTGAATAGTCGCCCGAAAGCACTGTTCGCTTTTGCCAGCCTGTTGTCCAGCTCCTTGTCCAGCTTGGCGTCTGACGTGATGATGCAGCCAAGGTAGGTAAACTGGTGTACAGACTTCAGTTCGGACTCGCCGATGGTGATGTGGGGAGGGCGATGCTCTTCCTTGGGTGCCGGCTGATGAAGGACCTCTGTCTTTTTCAGACTGACCTCAAGTCCAAAGAGCTGGGCGGCATCTGCGAAGCAGGACGTAATGCGCTGCAAGGCTCCCTCTGTGTGTGCAACGAGGGCAGCGTCATCAGCAAAGAGCAGCTCACGAATCAGTTGGTCTAGGGTTTTCGTGTGGGCCTGCAGTCGTCTGAGGTTGAACAGGCTGCCATCGAGACGATACCTGATGTACACTGCGTCGTCGTCGTCGAGGTCCACTGTGGCCTGCTTCAACATCATGCTGAAGAAGATGGTGAAGAGGGTCGGTGCCAGCACGCAGCCTTGCTTCACGCCGTTGCGAATGGGGAATGGTTCTGAGAGGTCACTGTTTAGTCTGACCTGGCCTTGCTGGTCCTCGTGGAGCTGGACGATCATGTTGAGGAACTTTGGGGGACAGCCTAGTCGCTCCAGGATCTGCCACATACCTTGCCTGCTCACAGTGTCAAACGCTTTTGTTAGGTCGACAAACGTTACGTACAGCCCTTTGTTCTGCTCGCGGCACTTCTCCTGAAGCTGTCTCAGCACAAAGACCATGTCGGTGGTACTCCTGTTGGCTCTGAAGCCACACTGGCCCTCTGGGAGGTGGTCTTCAGCGATGGCAGGTACCAGCCGATTCAGGAGCAACCTTGCGAGAATTTTCCCGGCAATGGACAGCAGGGTAATTCCACGATAATTAGAGCAGGCAGACTTCTCTCCTTTGTTCTTGTACAGGGTGATGATGACTGCATCACGGAGATCCTTTGGTAGTGTTCCTTTTTCCCAGCAGCAGAGAAAGAGGTCGTGGAGCTTGTTGTGCAGTGCTGGGCCTCCATGTTTCCAGATCTCTGGCGGGATTCCGTCAATGCCTGCTGCTTTGCCACTCTTGAGCTGGTGGATGGCTGTGAGGGTCTCTTCGGCGGTGGGCGGTTCGTCCAATTCAACCTTTAGTGGAAGGTGTGGGATTTGAAGGATGACTGTTTCTTGAACAGTGCGCTCAGCGCCGAAGAGGTCCTGAAAGTATTCCGACCAGCGGTTCAAGATGGAGGTATTATCTGTGAGGAGTGCCTGTCCATCAGCGCTTCGCAGGGGACTTTGTACCAGGTGCCTAGGGCCATACACTGCTTTCAGTGCTTCGTAGAAGCCCCTGTAATCACCGTTGTCAGCGCAGAGCTGGGTCCTCTGTGCGAGTCTGGACCACCACTCGTTCTGGAGCTCTCTAAGCTTGAGCTGGAGACTGCTGCAGATGAGGCGGAAGGCAGACTTCTTCACAGGGCAGGAAGGCTGGGCTAGGTGGGCCTGGTGGGCGGCTCTTTTTTTTTGCTAGAAGTTCCTGGATCTCTACGTCGTTTTCGTCAAACCAGTCTTTGTTCCTCTTTCTAGCAAAGCCCAAGACTTCCACAGAAGATTTTACAATAGCAGTTTTCAGTTGTTCCCAGAGTGTTTCAGGGGAGGAGTCTGCTGGATCAACTGTGTCTTTGAGCATGCGCTGTAAATCGGCCTGAAGGGCAGCTTTCTTGTCGTCACGCTGAAGGCTGGCAACATCAAGCTTTTTCTTGGGGGGGGCCCCTTTCTTGGGTTTCAGCTTGAGGCGGAGCCTGAGTTTGCAGCGAACAAGGCGGTGGTCAGTGTGGCACTCTGCGCTGGGCATCACTCTGGTGAGAAGGACGTCACTGCGGTCCCTCTGACGCACTAGGACATAGTCGATAAGGTGCCAGTGCTTGGAGCGAGGATGCATCCAGGTGGTCTTTCGACTGTCCTTTTGCTGGAAAGTAGTGTTGGTGATGACAAGTTGCTGTTCTGCACAGAGCTCCAACAGTAAGCGACCATTGTCATTGCAGTTCCCAACGCCATGCTTGCCGAGGACTCCTTTCCAGGCTTCAGAGTCTTGGCCCACTCTGGCGTTGAAGTCGCCAAGGATGATGACTTTGTCGTCTGCAGGGGTGCTCTGCAGGAGGCTGCGCAGGTCAGAGTAGAACTTGTCTTTTTCTGCAGGCTCTGCCAGGAGGGTTGGGGAGTACACACTGAGAAGGGTGACGTATTGCTGGTGTCTCAGTGGGAGGCGCATGGACATGATGCGGTCGGAGTGACCCGTTGGTAGGTTTTCCAACTTAGTCGCAATGTGGGTCTTCACCATGAAGCCCACGCCTGAGAGCCGTCTTTCTGATGCAGGCCTGCCTGACCAGTAGAGGGTGTAGCCAGCGCCAAGTTCTTGGAGGCTGCCTTCCTCCGGGAGGCGTACTTCGCTGAGCGCGGCGATGTCGATGTTTAACCTCCGCAATTCATGGGCAATGAGGGCGGAGCGACGTTCAGGGCGTCCGCTGTCTGCTATGTCGAGCATGGTTCGGATGTTCCAGCATGCTACGTTGAGTCCGGTCGTGGTCGTCATGAGAGTGGATCCATTGTTTTTTCTTGTTTTCTGACCGCATGAGAAGATGCCCGTTGACCGCGGCTAGCCAACTGGGTTACGAGGGGATGAGCTTTGGTTAGGCCACCTTTTCTAGGCCCTTCTCCGTGTGGAGCAAGCAGTGCTGTCCCTAGAGAAGGCTGCTTGGTCGTTCAGGGTGTGCCAAGTGACGTTGTCATCCCCATGTCAACATCAGGCGACCAATATCCTGAACCGCCTGCATGCAGGTTTGAGACTGCGGCTTCCAGTGACATCTTTCACCTGCCGTTTTGCCCCTTGCCCATCGCTACAGGACTTGGAAAGTTCAGTGTCATAGTCCGTGGGCGTTTCCTAAAGCCTGCGCGGTGGAGCTTTTTGGTGGAGTGCAGTGTGCGCAGTACTGGCCCCACCCTTTAAACCCTTGGTTCGTTTGCCATGGCCTAGCAAGCTGGGACGGTGGCATCGAGGTCCTCGGGTCGTAGGTTTTATATCAGACTGTCCTTGTCTTAGTCTCTGGCTCAAAAGCCTTCCCCGGAGACACGGGGGCTTTGATGTCAGGGGTTTCCTCCCTTAGCCTTTCCGCAGCCAAGCGGCCAAGCCTGCAAGGCAGCAGGGGACTCGTGGAGGGCGGGGTCGTCTATGTCCCGTGCAGATGTGAACATCTGCCCACTGCCCATAAGAACCACAGCGGAATCATTTACGTCAAAGCAGACTTAATTAGGTCACAAAGACTGTACCGGGTCGTAGCAGACTAAACAGGGCCACACCCACATGCCCACTCCCTGTTGAACCGGAAACTCAAAAATAGCCAGTGAAGCAGGCAAGTTAACAAGATCTGTATGACTTATAGGAGAAAGGGGGGTCGTCAACCGTTTGTTCCACAATGCACAATTTTAGTATTCTCTCTATTACCGTCATACTCCAAGACATAACTGAAATATAGGCCTATGTTCGCATTCACATATTTCCACAGTGTGTTCATCCCACTTTGCGTATGCAGCTAATGCTGTGCGGCTGTGCCAAGAAAACTGTTCAGTACCGAGAATACGTGAACACCGCCCAGCTGCAGGAGGTATTGATCCTCATGAGCCCCCGCATTTGCGGGGGCTCATGAGGATCTATGCCTCTTGCTTGCATCACTTTAAATCTCTGTTCCTGTGACATATAGGTGTTTTTTTCCTGAATTAACTATGATGGCAGAAACGCAGTCTAAGTCATCTGGCACTGAGCGGGTTAACGGTTAACCGTAGCCCTTAGAGGCATTGCTCGGATATTACGTAAAGTAACAGGAATGAAAATATGTTATTACCCTTCCAAAAAATTCATCGAAAATAGCGGTGAACAAACTTTGCGTGAATGAAAATGTATTATCACCGCTCAAAGGCATTCACTGAAAATAGGTGAACTCTTTTATGAACGCTGAATTAGTTAACAACTGGAAAGCTTTTTTCTTTTCTTTTTTTCTTTTTCTTTTTTTACTATACATGCACAGGTGAAGAAAACATGCATAGACTTGATGAACCGGATTTACAGCCATTACCCATCGGGTCAAAGTCGGGCCGCGCATTTGTGCGCGGGCCTATTGCGACCGACTTCGGCCCGACAGTCTTTTGCGCACTGGGTCCATGACTTGTGATAATACGAGCATTAACCTTACAAATGAACTCCTCAGACTACTGTTTGTTCCTCTCAGTTTTCCTACCATGGTCAGTCGGTGCAAATACATATTAACCCCAAATGTTTGAAGCCAAACCAGGCTAATAACCTGATAGACTAATAAACGATCATCCTGAGGAGTGCAGATACAAGGTTAGACTTCGTTTATCGTGATATACTGCCTGAGAGCCATCAAGTCGGACCGCGTCGTTGGCGTTCCTGTTAAGTGGTGCTAAAAACTAATCTCTAGACAGAAGAAAAAAAATAAAGACGGGATGAACTATAACCCAAAAGTCCCTTCTATTTGTGAGCTGTCCTCGCAGTCAAGGGTCTCTACCTGTTCTCTTTGACGTGACTCTGATGTAAAAAAAATAACTGCTTTTAAAAAAAGCCTCGCTGGTTTGCCAATGGCAATGCCTCAGGGAGTTTTATACGGAGCACAGTGCATATGCGTCATTTGTCATGACGTAATTTTAGTTTTTATGTAATTTCAGCTTTTACCTAGGATAAGTAACACACAACAAGCAAAAGGCTCTCTGTCGTGCGTGGACCAGTTAAGAATGACATCGGACAGAGGACAGTTGCTTACTAGGTATCGACTTGGGTGACACAAACCTGACCGTGAACGCTACCTTCCCATTGCCTTATGTTCTGATGCGCGTAATACTGAAGATAACCTGTAAGAATGAAGTCAGCACGAGGCATAAATCTCGATTTCTTACACAGCTCCTTCTTTGCTGCCTTTAAGCGGAAAAGCGTATCACACACCTGTGATACAGCTTGGCTATATCACACGTATGTGATACAGCCCTGCTGCATGAACGGCTAAGTATGCCCAAAATTGTCTTGTACAAAGTCTGGCAAACAAAAGGTACGGGCACAATATTGAAATTTGACCTACTTTCAACTCCTGCGCAATAATATCATTTCATAGTGACGACTGGCATTTTGGCGTCACATATTGCCCTATTCAACATGTAGCAACATTTCTCTGGCATCCAGAATACTGACGTCACATTACAAAGTAAATTACGATCTTTACCAAGACACAATGGCGGTTGTGTTGTTACTAGGCGTCTGAAGACTGTACACCAGTTTACCTACCTCGGCTTCATCATCACGTCAGACGCCAAGCTGGACAAGGAGCTGGACAACAGGCTGGCAAAAGCGAACAGTGCTTTCGGGCGACTATGCAAGCGGGTGTGGCACAATCAACAGCTGTAAAAAGGCACCAAGATCAGCGTGTACAGAGCTGTCGTCCTCACCACCCTGCTGTACGGTTCCGAGTCCTGGGCCCTCTACCGCAGCCAACTACGACTCCTCGAACGCTTTCACCAGCGCTGCCTGCGTACCATCCTCAGCATTCACTGGAGTGACTATGTCACCAACGTCGAGGTCCTTGAACAGGCGGAAACTTTGAGCATCGAGGCTTTGCTGCTGCGGACACAGCTTCGCTGGGCGGGGCACGTCTCCAGGATGGAGGATCATCGCCTACCCAAAATCACTCTGTTCGGCGAGCTCGCCACTGGACACCGAGACAGAGGGACACCAAAGAAGAGATACAAAGACGGTCTCAAGAAGTCACTTAGTGCCTGCCAAATCGACCACCGCCAGTGGTCTTCGCTTGCTGCGGACCGTGACACCTGGCGCTCCACCATTCACAAGGCAGCCGTCTCCTTTGAGGACTCTCGCAGAGCTAACCTCAAGGACAAGCGGCTCAGGAGAAAAAAACAGAGTTGTCGCAACTCAGAACCCTGACCAGACCTTCCCCTGCAGCCACTGCGGTCGAACCTGCCTGTCCCGGATTGGCCTCCGCAGTCACGAAAATGCCTGCAGACGACGTGGGCAAGCCCTATAGAATCTTCGTTCGCGAAGTCAAGCCATGATGAGGCGTGTGCCATTCACCAACTCACGTCGGATTTATGCAAAGAAAAAGGTAAGTAAGTAATAGATTCTTACATCGGTGTTTAGGTGATGCTGAGAATCTCACTTTGGCGGTGTTAAAACCTTATCCTAATCGCTTTCGCTCGTAGGATAAGGTTTTAAACCCGCTAGAGTGAGATTCTCATTGTCACCAAAACACAAATATATGAATCTATGTATCCTTGCACCAGCAGGCCTCAAGAGGATCTGTCTAATGCACAGTCTGTGCCTCTATTGGATGGTCGTAACGGCAGTGTTCGCAGGTCTCGGCACTAATACGGTTAATGTGTCAGTGAACTATCATATATGTACCAATACGTCTTATTTTGTGAAAACCGAGGTTTTCAATTGAAAATCTCGCTTTTCATACAAAATTGCCATGCTCGCCTTCGCAAAACAGGGCTAATATCCTGCAGATTTGCGGATTCTTAAGAACATGATATTACATGGTGTCCTAGATGAACCGAATTTAGAGCACGCTGAGAGAAAAAAATATATATACCACACAATGTATTGTAGTTTTTGTCGACGCATATGTCTTCAAAATGCACCCTGCGGCTGTGAGGTTGTCAGTGAAATTTTAAGAACAACTCTTTTTGGCAGTGAGACAACAAAAGACATACACGTCTCTTCTTTAATTTGACGAAAGAAGGCAGGGGAGCGACTTACTTTCCGCCTTCAAAGTATTGAGAAGAAAACTAGTCCGAAGTATGCGAGCAAACCAACGAAAAGAATACTCTTTTTGTTCTGTCTGCAAAAAGAGTCGTAACATTTCTCCATTTGTGCGCATCACGAAGTAAAACCTCCATCCAAACATCCTCCACTGCTGCTGGACCCAGTAAGCTAGGATCCCTGGGCCGATGTCGGCCGCTGTTGGCCCGCGCACAACTGTGTACGGGCCAACGTCGGCCGACATCGGCCGGATTGTGTTTTGCTAACCGGAGCCCACAAGTTCAATGCTGTTGTGTCAGTGGCCCGAGATCATGACGGCAGAAGTAATTACTAAAGCAATTTTGAATTGTCTATTGAAACATTGCATCAATGAAAGCTGTTCACCACACTTATCATTGTTCCCCCGGAGGCCAACGGCGGCGAACGCCGATCGGCTATTGCGTTTAGTGTCTTGAGGCCATCACGACAATGTAACGTTCCTAGGGGAATTTTGAAAATGTCGGTGAATGTTTTACTTCAACGAAAAAGTGATCACACTCTCTTATTTTCCCCCGCAAAGAGCACTTGTGGAACTGCATCACAGAAAGCAAAACGAAGGTTGGGGTGACGTGTGAGTTGGGGTGGGGAGGGGGTGGCTAAGGTTTTGGGGAGGGGGAGGCGGGGAGGAGATTGGGGGAAAGTGCTGAAGTTGTGACACAACGGGCGTCACATTATCAACCTGTCAATCCGCCCCCCGCGACTGTGTATTTGCGTGTTGGTTTGTGATTTTTCCACCTTACGGCTGAAAGCCTTAAGGTCCAAAAGCACAGACCAGCACACGAATAGCGCTTATTAGGCGATTTTCACACGCGAGGCTCTGGGAGGGTAAAAGTTACAACGAAACAAGCTGGTCTTTATATTGGGGAAGTGCACAACTAGAATATTTGACAATGGGAGTGAAATAGCAAGGTAATATGAGTGCACTGATCTGTCACTTTGGATATGGCGCCATGGATTGTGACTCTGGATGCAAGGTGCTGATCTGCGATTTAAGACCTTACGGACTAATGGTCGTAAGGTCCACAATGTCCATTATTGAGCACGACACATGTTATGGGCACCTCATTAAATACCCATTATCTCCTCTTCTGCGCTGCTGAGTTCCACAGAGAAGGCGTATTATTGACATCATAAAAAACAAGAGGATGGATATGGATGGATTGACACTTCATGGGTAGTGTCTTCAATTGGACAGAGAAGGTTTATTATAGACAAGTTTTCATGGAGACAAGGGGATGGACTGACTGACTGACAGCTGAAGGGTGGTGACTTAAATGATACAGAAAAGGTTTAGTATAGGTAAGGTGCAATGAAAATAAGAAATGGGCTGAAAGATAACTCAAGAGTGGTGTCTTGAATGCGATAGAAAAGGTTTAGTATTGACAGGGCACCGTGGAAACAAGAGGACGGACTGAATGACAGTTCAATAGTGGTGTCTTGAATGCGACAGAGAAGGTTTATTACAGGCAAGATACCACGGAAACAAGAGGATGGACGGACGCACAATTCAAAAGGAGTGGCAGATTAGTTGGGTGCAAGGCACCAAGTCAATCTGGTATTACAACTGCCCTTGAATTATTGCTGTCGTGTTCGATGCTTTTTTTTTCAGCGTCGTAATTTTTTTCAGGACGTCATTATTTTAACTGCTGAAAGTTGTGCGTGAGATTTTGTTCCTTCGTGCATTTAGACCTTTATTGTTGTATGCTAGTCTGTAACTTTGGACCATAAGCATGTAAACCGTAATGTAAAAATCACAGACCAGCAGACATATTTACACTAAACTATTCTGTTTTCTTCTTAAACGATATACCTTTAATTAATTTCGATTGCCTAGATTAATAGGCGTGTGTGTTTGTGTGTGTGTGTGGAAGATGAGCGTGGGTGTGTACGGTACGCATTGGTTTGTGATATTAGTTGTTTTGTTTTAAAGTTTTTACAGTGTGTCTAGGGCATTGGATTTGTGTGACAGAGTATTAATTGGGTTTTTTATTGTTGACTGGGATGTTTGTAATTGTAACGACACCAACACACATTCCTATGCTTTATGTTCTTAAGGCAAATGGCAATAAACAGTATCTATATAATGAGGTTAGTCCTGTCCATTAGCCACACTAACCTGTCCCTACCCTTGAACTATTTTGGTCCATCGTCTCCCACTGCACATTGTGTGATGATGGCCTTCCCGGCCAGTTTTCGCAGATTGTGTTTCTGAAATCTTTTGTTAATTGAAGGCCGAAGAGCCCCAGCCACCCAAGGAACAAAGACACAAAATGACGTCAGCAAGAGGTATAGATCCTCATCATGTAACTGCGGGGTTCATAAGGATCTATGATTCTTGCAACTGGATCCTGATCACATTATTTTTTCTCGGTAGTGGAAGGGTTGTAATCTCATCTGCAGGTCTTGGTTAGTTCGGGTTTAACGTCCACAGCACCGAGGTGATCATGGACGGCCCTGACGAGCGGGTTATGGGGGACAGGGAAATCTATTGCCTATGGAGTACGACCTGAGCACTGATCAACTCAGGCGCACTCCAACTGTGCCACTTTGATTTACCAGGACCTTTCAACGGACATGCTATTGAACAAATCCGTTTTTTCCCCCTGGATTGTGAGTCCAGCTACCGGGGCCGGGACGGGATTCGAACCCACAACCCGGCGAATCCCTTCGCTCTCCTGCTCCGACGTTTAACCGCCTGAGCTATTTCGGACTCCTGATCTGCAGGTCTTACAATCCCCCGAGACTAAAATAGGTGCCAAGGTCTAATCACGGTCACGCCATTATGCATTTATAATTACCACTTAATTTGCGTTTTCTCATTTCCTGTTTCTGTCTGTCTGTCTTTCTTTCGTTCTGCCCAACCTTTTTAGCGTTTAACGTTTTATTTTATTGTTCTGTGAAAATGTCTAATTTCTTCCTCCTCATATTTTTACCGGCTGTCTGCCTTCTTGTATTTATTGTTGTTACTTTCTGTGTTATGGTCATGTTATTCCTCTTCCGCCCCCTCTTCCAAGGTCTTTGCGCTTAACACTTTTAGCGCCATGGGCGCATTTCCCGAAATTTGAAAGTATTACTTAACGACTATGTACCACTTGCAGAAGGTTGAATGACCATGATAATTCAAGGGTAGTGCCAGATGAGCTTGGCGCCTAAAAGCGCCAAGCTCATCTGGCACTACCCTAGAATTATCATGGTCAATCAATCTCCTGCTGTAGGGTGTTGGCGCTGAAAGGGTTAACCCCTCAGCTGTCAGTGGATGCAAATTATGTCCTTAAAAGCATGGCAAATTCAACACCGAAAACCCATCAATACAAGAAAACGCATGTGAAGTTGGCCCGCAGGAGGCAGAGGACCTCGTAAGCCTCCACATCTGCGAGGGCCTATGCGGTTCTTCGCCTCAAGCAGATTTTTGGTGTTTGAATTACTGTTTACAGTGCAGGGGTTAATTATACATGCCCATGAGAACAATTCTTGGCAAAGCTGACGTGTGGATCTGTCTTTGGGAGCAAGAAGCATGGCAATTCATGTTTCTGAATTTATTTTTGAACTCCGTAACAAAGAAGTCGTTGGCCGTGTGTTCTGATAGATCTATTCAATAATAAGACTTTGTGCTGTCTACTTTGGATTACACATCTTTGAGGTTAAGGTTGCTGTATTGTAAAAACTGATTAGCAGACCGCCGCGCGTACGACTACATCACGCAGTCACATCATCCGACAATGGATTGACAGCAAGACAATAATTATGCGTGTGCTGGTCTGTGACTTTGAACATCACGGCTTTCAGTCGTAAGGTCCAAAATCACAGACCAGCACACATTCGTTTCTCACTCCTCTCGGCGCAGCCAAATCTAGACACAACATGAGCATGGTACCCCGTTACATGGCATTCATCAAGCTCCTGTTGGAAATCCCATTAGGCAGTTACTGTTGCGTGCTGTTAAAAAAAATAATAATAATAAAAGTAATCGGGACGTTACGACTAAGCAGCACGACTCCCAACAACGAAGGAGCGCGAAGTCATGGCAGATGACCAGTGTTCACCATAAGCATAGACCACTCTCCGAACATCTCCAAGAGGCATGGATCCTCATGAGCCCGGATTTATGCCTCTTGAAGATGTTCGGAATGTTTTCTGTGCTTATGGCAGACGCTGTTTATCCGCCATGGCTTCGCTCTCGTTCGTTGCTGGGAGTTGTTCAGGGTAAACGCAACCTCACTAATGAATGGTATTTCTTACGGTGTATATAGAGCCACAGGCTTATATTATATTATATTATATTATATTATATTATATTATATTATATTATATTATATTATATTATATTATATTATATTATATTATATTATATTATATTATATTATATTATATTATATTATACTGAGCAGCATTTTGCTTGATATATTGTGCCGATAACAGGCAGATGTGATTACGAGACCCGAATCAACGAAATGTCCGATTCGCAAGACGAGGACATTTGATTCGGGTCAAGTAATCACATCTGTCGGTTATCGGCACTATATCAAGCAAAATGTTGCTCAATATAATTTATGTACCCAGTCCAAAACAAAACTGTTCCTGGCGTCATTCATTTTGTAGCTGATTGCGGTGTTCAGACAAAACACATGAATGGCAGACGACTGCATTATCGCTTTCGACTCAGCGCGTAGATTTCGTCTGACTATGAAGACATCAGACATCAGTGCATTATATAACCGTGCGTGTTAACTGTGCAGTAAATTCTACTTGTAACTAGATTACGCATAATTGCGGAAAATGCCAGCAGGTTTGTTTATTTAGTTTTTTCTCAGGTTGTCGATATCGCCAGCTGACATCTCGTCAATTTCACTAGTCCGTCCAGCGAGTCGCACGTTTTCTGGCGTCTTTTCTCCGTTCGTGTGTGTGCATAGGATATACATTTCGAGGGTTCATATACACTAAGAAGTATTTCATTACTGCTACACATAAGGAACATGTTAATGCGGTATGAGCATATTTCGCGTTTCCGTTTTGAAAATGCAAAAATCATCAAGATCGAGTCTTCTTGACGTGCAAGGGATTTTGGGAAAGAAAGTATATCGAGCAAGTTCATGAATATTAATTTGCTTGTTATACAATATATCAATGCATGTGTCAAAGAAGGATAAATTTTATGGAGTGGGTACATATTCCGTGTGTCTGCATTCGCGAAACCGAATACAGTCAATTAACTTCGCTTATTACAATATTTTGGGGCACGGCGCAAGTACTGTTTACCGCAGCGCACACAACCATTGTATCGACTACTTTTGATTACTGTAATGAGGAGTCTTCATGGTGTATGTCTGTCTGCTTAGCCATCAATCATTACTATATTACAGACTTCTCAACGAACATCAGCCTCCTTTGTATGTATGCACGTAAACACGAGCATTACTGCGGCCATTGTGAACAAACAGCAACATCTCATTGATTAACATTCCCGTATCGTTGACCCAACCATAGCTGCTCTTCTTTGTGTGAGTCATGAATGCGATGGAGCGGGCGCAGATATGAACATGGACGAATCTACGTCATTCTTGACCAATAACGCCCTGACAAGCTACGACAGGATGTGGCTCGACCATGATAGTTCAAGGGTGGTGTCGGAATAGCTTGAAATGGTTAAAATAGTTTAAATAGTTTATTGCATTGCCAAAAATGGAGAAGTTCTGTCAGGTCAAAACAAGCCAGAGGCTTATATGATGAAATTCAGCTTGAAATCATTGTAAATTCAACGTCAAAGATCGCCAGCTCTATAAAATAGATAAGAATGGTTTCAGCAAGAGGCATAGATCCTCATGAGCCCCCGCAACTGCGGGGGCTCATGAGGATCTACGCCTCTTGCAGTTTTGTGGTGTTGATTTATTTCCCGGCAGTGAAGAGGTCAGCCACGTTGCCGGAACATGAAGCAACCGGTACTGTTTACGGTACCGATGGCAGCAAGAACAAGGGAGATGATTGAAAAGAAGTACCCAACGGAGAAAGAAACACGCTTAGAAAAGACGGGTACAACACAATTTATTAATATTTTGGGTAAATACCATTTGTCAAAATAGACAAACAAACAGAGAGATTAGCCGCTACTTATCTTCATTCGCAGAAGGAATGTGGCAAGGGAGATGATTATTTATTGTTGCCGTGACATTGTTAAGACTGGTGATTTTAAATTATCGCTGTATTAGTTCCCATACCTTGTAGTACTCCACCTCTTCTTGCCACGAGTTGCTGTAATTCGACGTCCCATTGTAAGAGGTCACCAGAGTCGAATTGGGCACGGAAGTGACAGAAGCAGTCACGTGGGCCTGAGGCGGCGCGGTGATTAGCGGAGCTAAGGTAGTCATGGTGAAGGAATGGCCGCTGTTTTTCAACCATCATACTTCCATGGTGAAGTTTAGAGTCTTTCTCTTAGACTTTTCCAAGGTCCGTTAGTCTCTCAGAACACTCCCTGCAACAAGGTAGTTAGTGTATGTTGGTTATCAAGCTCGTCACATCCTTTACATATTCCAGGCGCCAGCATCAATAGCTGCCGAAGTGTCGTACAGCGTTGCCGTCGGCAACGCTATGCGACACTTTCGCATCTATTTATGCTGGACACCTTAAATGACTTAACCCCTGTGTGACTGCAGCCGCCGGTTCTGTGAACAGTACTGGTGGATGCATGCATAAGGGGATTACACATTAATTCATTGTGCCCGAGGTACGAAATACCCACATTTTGGAGTTATCTTCTGATGACTGCATTACAATTCAGGAGACAGATCGACGATGATAGTTGAAGGGTGGTGGCAGAATAGCGTGGCGCCTATAGGCGCCAAGCTATTCTGTCACCACTCTTGAACTATCATTGTCGAGCCATATCTTCCTGTGGTGTGTCGCAAGCAGAATGAGTTAATAACTTTCTCTGGCTCGTAACAGTAAATCCGAACAAATAAGGCCAGACCTTACCACCAAGAGGCCTAGATTCTCACGAGCCACAGAAGCCCCTGGGGATCATGAGAATGTATGCCTCTTTCAGACGGAGGCTGATAAGAGTCATGCCCATCTATGCCACTTTCAAAAGGCAAGACCTTTAGTCAAAACAAAGCGAAAAAAATGTATATGTCCCCACACCCGAGGATTTCAGTTTGCCCTGGAGCCTATAAATGCGTGGCTGGGACTTAAATGTGCTTGTGTAACAAGGTCGGGTACAGAAAAAGTTGGATGTAATCAGAAGTTGCGACCTAAGTTTTTCTCTATGTAAATTACTTGGCTTATAACAAACTTCGGACATAACATCAAGGAAACCAGTCCTCCAGCGTTCGCTATATATCCAAAGTTTAACACTTTCGAGACGTGCCGCAACGCATAAAGCCGCGAATCCGGATGCGACACGTTTTGAATATGTTAATTCATATCTGCTGACAAAGAGTCGTCCACTATTAACCTGTTCACCATCTGGAGGATATGAATGAGGCTGATTACTACCTACAAAAGCAATAGATTTTCATGAACCCTTACAGCTGCCGGCACTCATGACCATCTGTGTGTGGGACAGCTATGATGGTTCGCTGGTTCATTTGTTTATTCATACAGGTAATTACCCCTGCCCCATAGACTAATGTTAAAGTCATACTCTAAGTGTACTAAGGTGGAGTATTAAATTCCCGGTCATTTAGGTGCTAGGGACATTAACCCTTCACTGCCGAGAAAAACGGACCACATTCCTGCTGCAAGAGACAAGAGACATAGATCCTCATGAGTTCCCGCAATTATGTGTGTGTGTGTGTGTGTGTGTGTGTGTGTGTGTGTGTGTGTGTGTGTGTGTGTGTGTGTGTGTGTGTGTGTGTGTGTGTGTGTGTGTGTGCGCGCGCGCGCGTGCGTGAGTGCTTGCGTGTGTGCGAGTGTGTGTTTTTGTGCGCGTGATACAAGGTAGTGTCTTTTACTTACATTTTAAGCACGTGTTCTTTCTAAGTGAAATCATTTTCAGACGTTTCTTTCACATTAAAATAATGAATAATGGAACACATGACATGTAATCACAATGTACTGGCGATGCTTAGTGTATTATTTTGGGTAAATAATTCTCTCACCTTTCACACTCGACGGATGTCGAGACTGAAAGGTGAGAGTATAATTGCCGGGGAAAAAAGACACCATGCATCATCAGCGTTACCTTGTAGTACTTATTGTGTACATTATGGAACACATGTGGGTGGAAAATAAAGCCGATAATTACCAAGTGCTGGTGTATTTTTTCACATAAAACATTATTCTTAACGATTCATGTGTCACGGAAACTTCATTGGCGATCAATTAATGCTGCTAAAGGTACGGACAACTCAGTTTTTTCCTATTCCATTCAACGTGTAACCCTTTGCGTGTCGGTAGCGGTTCGTTTTGTCGCGATGATTCCTGTAGGAAGGGTTAAAACTTGTTCGGTAAATTACTGAAAAGAATAAGATGGGTCTTCTGTTCTAGCTCCATGGTAGTGGTTGTTAAAACACTCGTGACATACTAACTATAGGCACTACCGGTACATTTAACAAACACTTTCGACTCAGCACGCAGCTGAGTTAACTACATGAACTACTACGATTATCTAAAGAAGAAGATTTCTACCTCTAAAGGCACTACATTTGGAGATGAATTGGCCAAGATAGTTCAAGGGTAGTGTCAGATTAGCTTGGCGTCTGGTAAGGCGCCAAGCTAATCTGGCACTACCCTTGAAGTATCATGACCGATCCATCTCCGCCCCACCCCAAACCAATTACGAAAGTCAATCATTATTTGGTGGGAAGGTATTCAGATTGCGTAAACTGAAGAAAGATGGTCATTATTTAAAGAAGTACCCAGAGGAGTTGCCACATTCCTTCTGCGAATGAAGATAAGTAGCGGCTAATCTCTCTGTTTGTTTGTCTATTTTGACAAAGGGTATTTACCCGAAATATTAATAAATTGTGTTGTACCCGTCTTTTCTAAGCGTGTTTCTTTCTCCGTTGGGTACTTCTTTGCATTTTACACGCCGGCTTGGCAGTCATCTTTTTGGTCTGGATTGATTATTCATTATTTGGTAAGAATGTATTTAAGTTGCGTAACATGTTTTTGTAACGCACGCTTCTCCATACGTAAAAGCATAACCTCAGTCGGTTGTTACAGGACGATCATGCTCCTCCGTACAACTGTCCATCATCCGGTTCCTGAACCTTTGCCTGCACACTGGACCACATTTATTCCGTTTCTGATTTTTTTTTCCGAAGACCAAAACTCACAACCGTCCAAGGAACATAGATACTCATCGGTCTCAGCAAGAGGCGTAGATCTTCATGAGCCCCCGCAGTCGCGGAGTCTCATGAGGATCTATGCCGCTTGCACAGTTGGATCGCGCTCACATTTTCCTGGTAGTGAAGGGGTGAAAACTTCCACGGCTAACAGCTGCGAATGGCTCGACCATGACAGCTCCAGGGCAGTACTTATTGACTCATCGTAAGCTTTCCGCACATTGATGTGATCTACGATCGAGTTGACACCCTCGCTCGCAAGGCAGAATAATAACACAGGGCATACGACATATCACACGTCAGTGGTGAGAAACCTGAGAAAGCATTTCCAGGAATAGAGCCAAGGGCACCACACGGTCGGTCGCCTCCGTTGTAGACGTGTGGAGAAGAAGATCAAACGCTGGTCAGACTTGGAAGGACACGGCAGATCCATAAAACCAGACAAACATTTATGCGGTACGAAAGAAACTCCGGGAAACCTTTTCAGGAATCTTTACCGAGCGCAGAGAACCCAGCTTCAACTAACTGGTAACTGGGCGAGGTGAATGACATTGCTCTCTCTCTCTCTCTCTCTCTCTCTCTCTCTCTCTCTCTCTCTCTCTCTCTCTCTCTCTCTCTCTGAAAGCTCTCTCTCTCTCTCTCTCTCTCTCTCTCTCTCTCTCTCTCTCTCTCTCTCTCTCTCTCTCTCTCTCTCTCTCTCTCTCTCTCTCACTCACTCTCTCGACATTTTCTTTTTTACATAATACGCTTCATGTTTTTTAATTTTTTTTTTTTCATCTAGCCTCCAAATTGTTTGTTCAGTTTTCTAACTTGTTTTTGATAGTACACAAAATATCATACCTACTTATATGTTAGATAATTATGTGCGCACGTACGTGTGTATGTGTATGTACAGAAGTGCGCATGTGCACGAGTACATGTATATGTGTGTCTGTGTGCGTGTGTGTATGCGTGTGTGTGACGTTTATTATTAGTTAGTTTTTGTTGTTTGGTTGGTGTTCCTTAAGTAGCTTAGCAAGGACAGATTGTAAGAAAGGCCTGCGCGCCTAATATCTCAATCCTTGGAAAATAAAGTTTCGTTCGTTCGTTCGTTCTCTCTCTCTCTCTCTCTCTCTCTCTCTCTCTCTCTCTCTCTCTCTCTCTCTCTCTCTCTCTCTCTCTCTCTCTCTCTCTCTCTCTCTCTCTCTCTCTCTCTCTCTCTCTCTCTGAAGTCACCGACGACCGACTCAAAGCCCTCGAACCCCACCCGGGTCTGCCCTGGGGGACTTGGGTGGGCTTAACTACTTTTTAGTTCCCAGGGTCACCCTAGTCAGCCCCACAGGGTGGGTTTCCCTTCTACTCTGGGGCATGTGTTTCTGTCTACCCTTGGTCCATTCACCTGTATTTTCCTTTTTTAAACTCTCCCTACTGTCTGAGCTGCCTGTCGCTCTTGATATTGAATGTGTGTTGCTAAATGGTCTTAGCTTTATTTAGGCCAGATGTCGTAGGTTTATTTAGGGTATTGGACCGGCTAGCGACATACATTCAATATTCTGTTTGTTTGTTGTTGTTTTTCTCAAGCAGTGCAGGCACGTCCTGAGAAAGCCTTGTTGCTGTCGGGATGTTAATCAAAGCCCTCGACATACTGCCTCTGCGCAAGTTACTCATGTACAATAAGCTTATGTTTAAAATCTACCACTCTGAAACGCCTAGTTATATTATCTAACAGATCTATTTAGCCCTGCTCATACGCCATATAAAACGGCGAGGAACAAATCTATCCATACCAAGGCCGCGCCTCGATATATTCAAAACTAGTTTGTCTTACTCAGGAGCCAAGCTATGGAATTTGTTGCCGATCGACATTACTGAGGCTCCGTCTTTGTCCATATTCAGGGCCCGCTTATTTCGGCAGCTGAAAGAAACTTGAACCCATAGTTGTGTAGTTGTGTCGGCGTACCTCGAGCGCCTTGAGTTGTATTGCCGAGTTTGTTGTTGCTGTTATAGTTTAAACTAAGATTTTAAATGTTCATGTTTAAATCAGGTTCTCAGTGTGTGTGTGTGTGTGTGTGTGTGTGTGTGTGTGTGTGTGTTTGTGTATGTGTGTGATTGTGTGTGTGTGTGTGTGTGTGTGTGTGTGTGTGTGTGTGTGTGTGTGTGTGTGTGTGTGTGTGTGTGTGTGTGTGTGTGTGTCTGTGTGTGTGTGTGCGTGTGTGTGTGTGTGACTTCTAAGTTAGAATTTTGATGATCACTTTTTGAATTTCCATTTTAATTAGGTTTATATATCACGCGCGTGTGAGTGTTGTGTGAGTGCGTTTGCAAGGACATGATTGAAAAAAGGTCTGTGTACCTAATCATTTATCCTTGAGAAATAAAGTTTCATTTCATTTCATTACATTTCATTCTCTCTCTCTTTCTCTCTTTCTCTCTCTCTCTCTCTCTCTCTCTCTCTCTCTCTCTCTCTCTCTCTCTCTCTCTCTCTCTCTCTCTCTCTCTCTCTCTCTCTCTCTCTCTCTTTGTTTTGTTTTGTCGTCGTTCTCTAAGATATTTGCGTCACAGAAAGGAAATGACGTTTTTCTGCTAGTCAGCCATGATTATGGTTGTGGGCTAGTTCGTGACTTTGGACCTCATGCGTCAGATTCCAGGAGTTGAAACTGGCGTGCTTGCGTGACTCGGGAGATCTTGATGAGCTAGACTGTTAACAATTTGTTGTCAATTTGGCACTGTCAATCGTCAACAACTCACAAATAGCCCATCGTGGGCGAAAAGCTCAAGAAAATGCCATCCCTACTTGTGCAACGTACATGTCAAGGGTTCAAGCAAGAGACATAATCCTCATGAGCCTCCGAAATTTTCGGAGGCTCATGGGGATCTATGTGTCTTGCATTAGGTTTGGCGCTTAGAGCGTTGAAACATGAATATCGTGATAGACGCTGAGGAATGGGTCTGATGCCCGGAAAGTGTGAAATCCAAACGCGTATGATAAGGGATATAATGTCGCTAACGACGTATAGCGTTTAAGTGACGCACGGCTACAAACTATGCAGACAACTTCATAGTCGACTCTGCATCCATTTTTTGCCCGCTCGACGTCAGCACTAACACAGACGTTTAACCCTCTCAGTGGCCGTGATCATGCCTGGAATCTCTTAAACCCTTCACTGCCGAGAAAAAAATGAACACGATCCAACTGCAAAAGACATAATTCCACAAGAGTCCCCGCGACTGCGGGGGCTCATGAGATCTATGCCTCTTTCTGAGACCAATTTTGTATCCATGTTTCTTGGACGGTCTTGGTTTTTGATCGTTGAATGAACAAAGATTTCAGAAACAAAAATACACTTCCAGTTGCCAGGGAAGGGGTTGAAACGGCCTGCTGTATTAAAGAGTTAACTCATTCGAGATGTGCCGCCTCCGGATACGCGGCTTATGCCGCGTATCCGGAGGCAGCACGACTCGAATGAGTTAATAGTTCTTGGTCTGTCGTGCAATAAGGCTAGACATATCGGCTAACCTATCTACGACGTGATATTTAAATGTCGTGAAATAAAAGACTTGTTCTGCTCTTTTTATCTTCTGCTATGTATGTTCCACCGATACAAACCAGGGGCAGTGGATAACCTCTGTTACGGGTGTGCCCTGGAGCTGATCGTCCATGGTAGTTTGGTGATGTCGTGCACGGATGATAATGATAATTGAACATGCTTTACATCAGTAAACAAACTACACAGAAACTTGTTTTTCAAAAGCGTCATTCACACGCCTTACCAGCTCCGCAAAAAGCATAGCTGTACTGCATTTATAAGCGCAACTCGCAGTAATTACATCGATTAAATTATGTAAAATATATTACTGCCGTCATTTTAGGATCTCGCAAAATCTTCAGAAAACACGAAAGCATTACAATTGTTGACGTTAGTTATATTAACCCTTTGCGTGTCGGTAATGGTTTTGTCGCGGTGATTCCTGTAGGAATCATCGCGACAAAAACCGCTACCGACACGCAAAGGGTTCACTTTTTTTTTTAATAACTAGTGCCTACCGTAACACACACACGCCCGCCCCCAAAGGCGTACGCGGGTGACAATAACATTAGCAATGCCTCACTACACACGTCCGCCAAATTCCCGTTGTTTCACAACCTACTTTTCCGCAAAGAGTTTCATATCGCCTGCAATTCTGAGACTAGTCCTGCCAGCAAGAGGCATAGATTCTCTTGAGCCTTGCAGCTCATGGGGGTCAATATCACTCACAGATAGAAGATAGGCCTACATTTGCCCTGATCTAGCTGAATGTTGTGGTAGTAGACTGAAAAACACAGATGTAAGCAGAACAATAGAAGCAGCCCTGCGGACTGCAGGAACCCTTGACTGTCACTTACAATTTAAACACTTGACTCCTACTGATGATAGCGCTCGGCGGAAAAGACGCGTAACCACGTTAGGCGTTTGTCACGTTCTGCCAAAGGGTATTGTCAGTACCAGTCAAGGATTTTTGAAAGAAAAAAAGGTTTCAAGTTGGACTGCACGTTGGCTTGGTCTAGTGGATAAAGTGATGTTCATGCATTTTAGGCTTTAAAAGAAAAGATTATAGAGCTAAACTGCAGACTTCTTGAGCTCCTGTGGACTCTATAGTCCAATGTATGCCAGTGTCACTAAACAGGTGGAGGGGGTTCGAAGTTGGACTGTACACAATCAGTCTAGTTCAAACGGCGACCACTCCCTCCCATTTTAAGAGAGCCCACGACCTGTGAATTGTGCAATAGACGCAGATCCTCATCGGCCCTCTCAGACTGTATGGCCTCATGATGGTCAGCGTTATTTAACCCCTTGACTGCTATGACGATATCGTTCGGCAGAAAAGATGCCTTAATCTACTGATCATACCGTTCGGCGAAAACCACGTCCTAGTGAGGCCTCGTTTGCACGAACGACTACCGACAACGAACGAGAGCGAAATCAAGGAGGATAACCAGTTTGTATCATAAACATAGAAAACACTTCAAACATCTCCAAAAGGCATAGATCCTCATGAGCATGTAGGGCTCATTAGGATCTATGTCTCTTGGAGATGTTTGGAGTGTTGTCTGTCCGCTGATTTCGCTCTCGTTTGTTGTTTCGAGTCATTCGTCGCAAACGAAACTTCACTACTCTCTTGACTGCTACTGACGAGACTCTCGGTAGAAAAAAACGTAATCCTGACGATTACGTTCGGCGTAAAAGATGCGTACTTACGCATTCTTCCGACCGAACGGTACCTTCGCCGAGCATCAGTCAAGGAATTTAATCCTACAAAAGGAATAGAAGTTGGAATTAACAATGGCTGTAGTTGACACAGAGATCACTCCCACTCCCACTCCCTCCGTCACCCCCTACATCTCAACGACAGCGCACTTGCTATAACATTGTAAGAGAAATAGACCCACATACGTCCCTCTCTTGTCTTTTGGCAGACGATAAATGTTCTTTCGCACTGCACATTTGTAAGGCTTTTTTGAGAATCTGTGCCTATTGCAGATGGAGAGTATTCACTCACAGACTGCACATTTGGGAGAATGACACTCAGAGGAAATAAACAGTGTCCAAAAACGGCAACATTTCTGCCAAAGAAGCCCCAGGTTTCCATGCCTGGGCCGCAGTCTTTTTCTGCTATATTTCCTTTGCCCAATTCACGATGATGAGAGAGCAGTGAGGCGCAAGAGTGCCTGCACGCAAGTGAAAGGTTTGCCGATGGAATAAAGAGGGAACAGAGGCCAACAGATTGCGTATATATCATAACGTTTCATGTAGTTGCACACATGTGCAACAGGGTCATACTTTTAAAGGTAATATGTCCGTGCATACCGGTTGACTATTCACTGTTGACTAACGACAGATTAACGCATAGTGTGTAACTTTTGAAATTGTTGTAAGTTACGTCCCGGCAAAGGAACAATGCATGAACGTGATTTCAACAAGAGGCATAGATACTCATGCGCGCCAGCAACTGCGGGGGCTCGTGAGGATCTATACCTCTTGCAGTTGAGGGTGTTTGGTGTTCAGGTTTTCACGGCAGTGAAGAGGCTAAGTCAGACTGGAAGTTGCGGGTCACAAGGACGGGCGTGTTTAAATGCATGGAGTCAGTCGCGTGCTAACACGAGACGCGCAGCCTCGATAATCTTATCTTGCGACTTGTCACTGGCATAAAGAAAACGAATTTGTCTCAATACACTGCCACATTTTCCATCCGTGTGCGCTGGTCTGTGACTTTGGACCTTAAGGTGCTGTGCTGTTGTTTCAGGCGATCTGTTCCATGGCGGGGACCGGTTGCTAAAAATTCGCCGATTCAACGGGTTATCAATGTTGTCTTGCCTCAACTAAGAATGTTCTACCCTTCTTTTTACAATCCACATGAAGTTAGCCCTTTTGTCCAACATTATTGTCAGACACACTAACAACATTTATACAGAAGATATTGCAATCTGTTAACCCTTTACTGTTTGTAGTAGGTATCTTTAACCCTTTCACCGCCGAGAAAAAGTGAACACGATCCAACTGCAAGAGACATAGATCCTCATGAGCCCCCGCAACTGCGGGGGCTCATGAGGATCTATGCCTCTTGCTGAGACCGACGGTTTTGCTTTTGGTCGTTGAATGAACAAAGATTTCAGAACCAAAAATGTACGTACAGTGGCAAGGAAGGGATTATGTCCAAAATCACGAATTAGCAAACTATCGGCACTCAGACTTGAGCACGCATGTAAATGGATGCTCGGTAGACGAAAAACAAATAAATTTATCCATTTCAGGCTCTTTTTTTTTTTCTTTTCTTTTTTTTAGCCTTCTGGTCCTGAATCAGGCCAGCAAGCAATAGACAAACAGCGATTGTTTTTAGTGACATCATTTCGAAGGTGTTTGCTTGCCACATCGTACGTGACATTTTGGCTCGAAATCATGCTTTATCTCGTTCAGTGCCGAGAAAATTTGAAGACCACCCAGCAGCAAGAGGTTTAGATCATCATAAACCCCCGCAGTTGCGGGGGCTCTTGCGAATCTATGCCTCTTGCTGAGACCAATTTCGATCCGTGTTCCTTGAACAGCTAGGGTATTTTGTTGTTGAATTAACCAAGATTGCAGAAACACAGTCTGCGCCAATCGGCAATGAACGGGTTAGTGTGGTGCCTTTTGGGGTTTGATTCCCTTTTCCTGACGAAATCTCACACTTCTATAGCTCCACAGGAAATGACCATTACCACCTTGTGAAAAAAATCTTGCATCGCATATTTTGACCGACTTGTCAACAATTGTTTGGTTTTTTTTAATTTTTGTTTTAACTCGAGAACCAAAACGTGTTAGTTAACGGGTTGCGTGTGAACACAATCGACTTCTAGCTAGCTGCTTTATTAAACAGGTTAAGTTTGATACCATGCGGTCAGACCCTGAACTCTGTGGAAATAACCGGATGGAATATATCTGAACGGCTGTGTGGGTTGAGTTTTTTTTTTTGGTTTTTTTTTAAGCACGTCGGCCTACGTGACGATTGACACAAACTAATTGCGACACAATCATATTAAAATGCTTATTTGAGACGGAAACAGTTTTGGCACAAGTAGTAATTAAGAAGTATTTGCAACAGGGTTTTTGTTTTTGTTTTTGTTTTTGTTTTTGTTTTTGTTTTTTGTTTGTTTGTTTGTTTGTTTTTTTTGTTGTTGGGTTTTGGGGGGGTTTAATGGGGTTTTTTTGTTGTTGTTTTGGTTGGGGTTTTTTTTTTTTTTTTTTTGGGGGGGGAGTTGCACTTATATAGAGATAAGATGGTTTATTGCCATATGTTTCCATGTACAAAACAATAAAAACATTGGAATTTGTCTTGATGTCAGTTACTAAGACTAAACACACACACACACACACACACACACACACACACACACAGAGAGAGAGAGAGAGAGAGAGAGAGAGAGAGAGAGAGAGAGAGAGAGAGAGAGAGAGAGAGAGAGAGAGAGAGAGAGAGAGAGAAACATCTGATACAGTTAAAAAATGACTGTACACAATCATTCTCACTCGCCACTCGCGCTCTCTCCAATTAGTCCGGTTGATCAGAGAGAGCGTGAACAGCAAGAGGGAAAAAACTGTTGCGGAATCTGCTGGTCCTGGTACTGATGGACCTGTACCTGCGCCCTGATGGTAAAATTTGAAAAAGCTCATTGCCGGGGTGGGTGGAATCACTGGAGATAAGACGTGCTCTACGTAAGAGACGCTGCTGGTACAGTGAGTCCAGGCTAGGAAGATCTCTGCCTATGATTTTTGAAGCGGTCTTGACCACCCTACTCAGTCTGATTTTCTCTTTGGCCGTGATGGAACCATACCAAACCGTGATCGAAAAGGTGAGCACGCTCTCAATCACAGCTCGGTAGAATTGCATCAACATGTGGGCACCGAGACCGAAACTTTTCAGACGTCGCAGGAAGAACAAGCGCTGCTGTGCTTTTTGGACGATAAGGCGAGTGTTTTCCTCCCACTTCAGGTCACATGACAGGGTAGTGCCAAGAAACTTAAAGTTCTGGACTGTTTCAATGATTTCACTATTGATCACAAGAGGGGGAGGGGGAGGGGACTGTTTCTTTCTAAAGTCCACAATCATTTCTTTTGTTTTGCCAGAGTTCAGTTCAAGGTTGTTGTTATTACACCAACTAATTAGAGTCTCAACCTGACTACGGTAAGCGGATTCGTCTGAGTTTGTAATGCACCCTTCCACTGTGGTGTCATCTGCAAATTTCAGAACTTTAGTACTGGCATGGCATGAAGCACAGTCATAAGTAAACAGGGAGTAGAGCATAGGGGAGAGCACGCACCCCTGAGGCGTGCCCGTGGATAAAGTGAGGGTGGATGACACATTTCCACCAATTTTAACGACCTGTGGTCTCATCAACAGGAAATCGAGGGTCCAGAGGCACAATGTCTCTGGAACTCCGATTTGCTGGATCTTCTGGTACAATTTGGATGGAATAATGGTGTTAAAAGCAGAACTGTAATCAACAAATAAAATTCTGGCATAGGTGTTTGGGATTTCAAGGTGTTGTAAAACATAAAACAAACCAAGTGACACCGCATCCTCCACGGAACGTTTTTCGCGATACGCGAATTGAAAACAATCCAGCAGAGGGTCGGTAAATGTTCTCAGAAACCGGAGGACGAGGCGCTCAAGCGTCTTCATGACAACTGAGGTCAGAGCGACCGGTCTGTAGTCATTTAGGGAGGACACTTTGGATTTTTTCGGAACAGGAATGATGGTGGACCTTTTGAAACACTGAGGAACAGTGCACTGAGAGAGAGACATGTTGAAAATGTCAGTAAAGACGCCCGAGAGCTGGTCCGCACAGTTTCTGAGTAAGCGTGGAGAAATGTTATCTGGACCGGCAGCTTTCCTGCTGTCTAGACGCTGAAACATGCACCTGACATCGGCGTCTAGAATAATGAAAGGTGGGTTCTCAGTATGACTCCTCTCCACAGAAGGAGGTGGGGTCATATTCTTTTTGTCAAAACGACTATAAAAGTCATTCAGAGTGTCTGGAAGAGACGCATCAGTAACATCAGCAGTCTTGGAAGCTGGTTTATAGTTTGTAATGTCTTTGAGGCCTTGCCAAATATCTCTAGGGTTACTAGCTGCGATTTTCTGTTCTAGTCTGTATCTGAAGTTGCGCTTGGCAGTCTTAATTGCTTTTAGTACTGCATACCTGGCTTGTTTGTACCTTTCTCTGTCATTGTCTTTGTATGCGTCATGTTTTTCGTGGAGTTTGTGTTTAATGTCTACTGTAAACCATGGCTTGTCATTAGGAAAACTCTTGCAGGTCTTGGTGGGAATACAGAGGCTCTCACAGAAGGCAATGTAGTCAGTGACAGCCTCTGTGTACTCGTGAATGTCTGATGTTACCTCCTTAAACACATCCCAGTCAGTGCACTCTAGACAGCCACGGAGTGTTTCAGCTGCCTCAGGTGACCATTGTTTGATTGATTTTACTTTTGCTTTTGCACTTTTGAGTTGTTGCTTGTATGCTGGCACAAGATAAATCATGGCATGGTCTGACTGTCCGAGTGGAGCACGGGCGATGGAACGGTAAGCGCCTTTCATGGTTGAGTAACAGTGATCTAAAATTTTACCGTCTCTAGTGGGGCACGATACTTGCTGTGCAAACTTAGGCATCTCTTTGCTAAGATTAGCTTTATTGAAATCGTCAGCGACTACAACAAAAGAGTCCGGGTTTGAGTTCTCCGCCTTATACCCGGTTATTAGTCACTTGACTGCTGAGGAAATCATGAACACCACTCAACTGCAAGAGGTATGGCTCCTCATGAGCCCCCGCAGTTGCGGGAGCTCATGGGGATCTATACCTCTTGCTGAAACCACGTTGCGTCCATGTGAATAATTAAGCCTATTATTAGTATTTGTTCATTAGTACCTATGTCACGTGTAATTTTCTTTAACACTGTCACCTAAAGCGCCCACATGAGCAGCTTTCATTCTTATTCAACACATTGAGCCGTAAAGCGAACTGCTCCAGAACAGGCCTTGTTTGCTCAAATTTGCCCATGCAGCGGTTTTTCAATGGCTGTCTCGGTTCAGCTGAGACTATTTGCCCTTCTTTTCACAATCCCTGTGAGTAGGTACACGGTAACAGAGTCTACTGCCCCTTATGCGCATATAAAGAAACTCTCTTACGTACAGAGAAGAAGAAGATGAGAAAGTCTTTTCTTTTACGACATTCAACTTCATAAATTAACCCCTTTGAGCGGCATTATTGTAAGAAAAAATACCAAGATCGTTTATAACAGAGACGTTGCAAGCTATTAACCCTTTATTGCCTGGAGCAGGTCGCTTTAATCGAATTTCCCAAATTCGTGAGTTTTCCTGTAAAAAATATATAGAAATTTGTGAGTCAGAACGGCCATGGCAGTTCAAGGGTGGTGCCAGAATAGCTCGGCGCTTCTACATGATAGTTCAAGGGTGGTGCCAGAACAGTTTGGCGCCTAGAGGCGCCAAGCTGTTCTGGCACCACCCTTTAACTATCAGAATCGATCCATATCATGTTGCAGAGTTAAGGCTGTAAGGTTTGCCATTCTTGTTCAAACCACCCTTGAACTCCAATGGTCGAGCCACACCTTGTTTTAGTGTGTCACGTTTGTGGGGATGCCATCCTATTTTGGCTTCACCCATGATCTGTCATGGTCACTTCCATAGCATGGCACAGCTGGATGGGTGTAGGATTGCTCTTGAAAAAAAGGGACGATCATCTTGTTCTCACGCACTATTTTCATCAATCCACACCAAAAACTGTTTTTCATAACTTCTTCTGTTCCACGGCAAAGTGTTTTCTGACCGTAATCTACACCAAAACGGTAAGATGCAAAAAGAAAGAAACACGCTTTGAGGGGACACGCCTTTCTAAGCGTGTTTTTATCTCTTTTTCTTTTTTTTCTTTTTTTCTTTTTCTTTTTTTTTTTTTTTTTTTGGGGGGGGGGGGCAGGGGGGGGGGGGGCGTGAACAGAAGAAAGTAATACTTACATCGAAAAACACATTGTGAAAAGACATGTCTCCACCGCCGCCTGTGGTTTCTACTTCATGTTGCGTACTGCGTCACGAGTCTACGATTGACTTTTCAAAGTGATAAGATTTCACCCGACCTATAAAAAGTGTCGGGTGGAAGCTACAAAAAGCATTGTCAGCATACAGCGATAAACGAGACTTTTTATTCACAAGTTTAAATATCGCCATTTATTTGAGTTTCGATTCCTCTGCTTCCACTTTGTCTATTTGTCTTTTTGACTGTAGCTTGTCTATTTCTGTTTGTCTATTTGTCTCTTTGTTTATTTGTTTGTTTGACTATTCGTCTGTTTTCCTAGATGTCTGTTTGTCTGTTTAAATCTTGCGAGACGTGTAGCGACCGGATTTGCGGCGTAAAGCCGCAAATAAGGACGCGACACATCTCGAAAGTGTTTACTGTTCATTTTTTTCTGTTTGCCTTTTTTTTCTTCTTTTTTTTTTTTTTTTTTTTTTTTTGTCCTATGAAATTCGAACAACAATTTACAGTCAATGCTTCACCGGACAGTGACCAAGAAACAAACATCAGACAAGAAGACCCATCAAACAAATTTAGTCGTCAATCACCTACCTTTGAAGTCAGCTTGTGTCACGTACACCAAAGTCCCAACTTCTTTTTTCAGACACGGTATGTGTACATGGTTATGTTCCAATAAGCTACACACACTTTGTTTGGTTCCTGTTGTCTCCAAATATAAGCTCCAGTCACGAAGTTAACATGTAGGGTATGTTACACTTTTTTCCGAGACACTCATGCAAGTCGTTGGTCGCTTTTGTTTTCAAGACACGTTCATATACTTAGGTCGTTGTTTGTGGCGTTTGCACGCAACACGGTCCACTTCTTTTCTCCAGAGAAGAAATCCAGTAACAAAGTAAATAAGTATGTTTTTCACTTTTATGTTTCCCTCCCGCCTCCTTAGGAATACACACAGCTGCTTTATTGTCACGCAGTAGACACCCAATGCCTGTTGTCCAGCCAAAGGTAAATAGCCACACGCGGCACTCACTCCAACACTCACAGTTCGTAGGTGGTCACTGAGGATGCCACTAGCAGTGACAGGTTTCGAAGTGTGGACGACGTAAGTTTCGTCTTCCTCCGCCTGTGGAATAAGGAGATATGGGTTAATTGGGGAGTGACAAGAGGCACAGATTCTCATGAGCCCCTGCGACAGCAGGGACTCATGATAATCTGTGCCTCTTGCATGCTTGTAGTGGTTGTCAATATGAATTACAGCCAGCGACGTGCGTATATCCTAACGACCAGGAGAGTCATGTCGAACGGTGATGATTTTTTTTTTTTCTTCTTGTCAGATTTTAAGCATGGAAAATGGCAAAAGGGTTGGAACTCCATTTGCCACTGACGAAGTGATATGCATGAATGGCAAGGCTCAGCACAAAGGTTCACTCTGTCAGGAAACGATCTTCTAGATTGCTGGAATGATCAAGTGCCACACTCTAAAACAGTGCCAGTAGGCGTAAAATAATGTCTTTGAAAGTAGGGCGAAATTCAACACAGAATAATCCCATCAATTTAATGAAGACAGATTTAGAAAGGGTCAGCAAGAGGCAAGGAAGCTTATGAGCCCCCGCATCTGCGGGAGCTCATGAGGTTCTTTGCCTCTTGTAGTTGGGTGGTGTACTTTCACCGGCATTCACAGGATTTTTTTTTTTTAATTCTCAGTTTAGTCGCATATCTTCATTTATCACGGTGAAAAAAAAAATCTTTCTTGGAAATAATATTCTCAGTCTGAACGTCTATGATCACCGAGCGAGTGATATTAAAGAAGAAAATAGTACATATGCAGACTCTGAAAGAACGAAATTCAAGGCTGTTGGTTTATGTGCCAAAACTCCGAACCTGACAATGTTCACAATCGTCATAGTTGTCTGAGAACACACTCAAAGAATCATAAATCGCGCTCGTCGAAATCAAATTCTAGAGCTGAGGTCTTTTATCACTAAAAGAGTCAGTACAAAAGGTTGACTCAGGCAGGAAACGAAAATATTCCAACATGTTGGAAGCTATGGTTCTGTGCCAGACTTTAAAGTTTTGCCTTCTCTCGATTCTGTTGGGATTCTTATCGTAGAACACGCTGAATGAAATCACAGAAATATTTCTTATCTGCAAAATCACTGTCAAAAATCACTCGTGAAAACGATATACCACAAAAGAGACTGGCTTTTTCATTGCCTGGATTTACAGTCCTTTCTCTGACACACGCACAAAGTTTGATGATAAGTTATGAGGCATTTTCTGCTGTAAATATCAAACCTGTTCACTGCGGAGAAGAGAAAAAAGAAGAAGACCACCTAACTGCAAGAGGTATAAATCATCATGAGCCCCCGCAATTGCGGGGGCTCATGAGGATCTATACCTCTTGCTGACGCTGTTTTGTATACATGTTCCTTGAATACTGCAACTCTTCGACGTTGACTTAAAAAAAGATTTCAGAAACACAGTCTGCATGCAGTCAAGGGCTTAAAAGAACCATGGAGGAGAAACACTTTATTTTTTGTCATAACCTTTTGCTCCACAAATTCGGATCGTCAGCACTAAATGACATGCATCGTTAAACACATTCGAGACGCATTAGCCGCGCATCCGGATACGGCACGTTTCGAATGAGTTAATCTTAAAGGAGAATCAGTTTCAAGACTTGTGTCTGATTGCCCTGGTTCACGAATCTTTTTTTTTTTTTTTTTTTTACCTTTAGGCACTACCCCAGAAGTGATCATACGTGTATTGGGCGATGCTTTTGGAGCCTACGTCCTTGACTGACCCGTAAGGTTCAAAATCACCGCACAGATCATCATCATTCCCTCTGTCAGTCTGTAACACTCGCACTGAGTCATCGGTAGTGTGCTAACATGTTACTGATTTGCCGGGGTCCTACTGCTTCTAGACGTATCACAGAATGAGGACGTATCAGGAATCACAGAAGTTTCATGTCTCTCCTTGAAGAAAAAGTGTCGTTATCCGTTATCGTTATCGCTATCGTCATTGTTATCTGTCGCAGCGAACGTTTCTCTCACTTGACGCTAGAAACAAAGAGTCATGACACGCAATGCCTATACAAGTCTGCCTGGAAAGTGGTTGGAAGTGAAAGCTCCAGTGTCACTGAGTCAGTCAGTCAGAAAAAAAGTCTCTCGGCTCTGTTTCTCCGCGCCGCGCGTAGCACGTGCACTTGAGTAAATCCTCTCTCTCTCTCTCTCTCTCTCTCCCTCTCTCTCTCTCTCTCTCTCTCTCTCTCTCTCTCTCTCTCTCTCTCTCTGGCGCGCGCGCGTGGAACAGTGGAACTTGTATTACTGCTGCCTCTAATCCCTTGGGCTCCACAACGGCGGAGTGTTCTTTTACGCTGCTTGATTCCTGGGGCCGTCAAAAGATGTTGGACACGATGTTCAACCGAGACATCTGCTGGCCTGTGATTTTGGACCTTACGGCTTTCAGTCGTAAGGTCCAAAATCGCATACCAGCACATGTCAGAGACCAGGGCAAGGTGTACGACGTTGACAATTTTGAGAGCGGGCATACCTCGCGCCCTTAACCCCTTAACTACCCCAGCAAGACGAACACCAGCTGCAAGAGACGTAACATACTCATAAAGATCTGAATGAGAACAAAAGACATAAATCCTCATGAGCCCCCGCGACCCGGTCGCGGGGGCTCATGAGGATTTATGTCTCTTGTTAGTCCTGTGTTGTTAGCATTCATTTTTGTTCGTATTCAGATCTGTGTTCTTCACGCGAAATTCGTGATCACTGACAGCGAAGGAGTTAAAAGCCAGTCATTTCCTGAGGTGGGAAAAAGACGGGCTTGTTCAATAGCATGATTGCTAAAAGGTCCTAGTGAATCAAAGCGGCATAGTCTCGGTGCGCTTGAATTGACAAGTGTTCAGTTCATACTCCATAGGCAATATCTGTCTTTGATTCCATAACCCGCCAGTTATGGCCTTCGATCATCGCTCAGGTGCAGTGAACGTTAAGAACCCCGAACTGACCGTGAATAAAGAACATTTAGCGAACTGTTAACCCTTTGGCTGTGTGAAGCGCGCATTGTCGCGATGATTCCTGCAGGAATCATCGCGACAAAACGCGCTACCGACAGCCAAAGGGTTAACCCAGTCACTGGACCGTTGACTGGAGCAGGTTACTTTAATCAAGCATTGTGTCAAAATGCTTGTCGTGACGGAGCCACACAACAGTGACAGCAAAACCTTTTCACGTATTCCCAATCTGAAACCATTTCCTTTTTCATTTTGAAAACGTTCTGCAAACCGCTGTCAAGTGATTCGCCTATGGCGAAAACACTGAGAGCGCGCATGTCATTGGCTACTATTCGCCTCTTTATGTTTCAAGCATCATCTGTCACGTGCACACACAGTGTCACACATGTCTTTTATGTATTTCTTTTGTGGTCAAAAGTGTTTTAACGTGTTGTTGTAGTAAGGCTATTGCTGAGTTCAACGAGTCAAAGGTCATCTTCACAGGTCCAAGGATACTGGCTGCATTCAGTTATGTCCCTTGAAGGCTCTGAGCCTCATTTGACTCGTAGCGGCCATGGGGACATAATTTGTGGCAGTGCATTCTGTTCAAGTTCCTCCTGTTTGTGATCGCATCATTCAACGCACCTGTATGTCAGCATCTTTATTTTTATTTATTTTTATTTGTTACTGAACACGGCTGCAGAGTGAATAAACCATTTCCTTCAATGCCAGTTGACGCAGAATGTTTCTGATTTATTTTAATATTTAATTCAACGCTATAGAACCCAATATCCGTACGTCCAAGGAACATGGGTACGAAATGGTGTCAGCAAGAGGCATTGATCCTCATCAGCCCCCGCAGTTGCGGGGGCTGACGAGGATCTATGCCTTTTGCAGTTGACTCTTGTTTATTTTTCTCGGCAGCGACGGATTTTATGTGGAGGTTTGGTATTTTTAATATAGTGACAAGTCCGGGCATAAAGAGTTACACTAACGGTGACCGACGCTTTGTTTTACGTAATCCAGACCAAACAGCTGATCGCCAAGCGTGTACAATGCAATACAATAACGAACAACGAATGCAAAGAAATAACCAGCAAAAAAAAGAAAAACGCCTAGAAAGAATGAGCACAAAATAGTTGTTGGTGCTCGTCCTTTCAAAGCGTGTTTCTTTCTTTTTGGGTTATTATTTTTTAAGTTTTACGTTTCCTGTCGTAGCTCTGGATGCCTTGCTAGTTTCCTTGGTTGGTTGGTTGGTTGGTTGGTTGGTTGGTTGGTTGGTTGGTTGGTTGGTTGGTTGGTTGGTTGGTTTACTAACTGGTTGGCTCTCTGGTTTTGGAAAAAAGTTTCAAAACGACTTACGGAACACAAATAATGACGTATTGACATGTGTACAAATTGCAATTTATAAATGCATTTTGTTCTTGCTTCTATTTAGATTTGTATTTGGTGGTGGTGATGGTGGAGATAGGTGGTGGTAATGGTTTCTTTCTTTCTCTCTATCTTTCGTTCCTTTCTTCTTCTTTTGAGAGAATTTGTGCTTACGATAAGAGTGCAGACTGGCCTTCTGAAAAATGACTGTGTGAGTGTGAACCAAATTCTTGTCAAAGTACTATGTAAATAATCAAAGCCCTTTAAAAAGAAAGAAACACGCTTAGAAAGGCAAAGTACAACACAGTATTAGTAAACGGTGTCGTGCGTGCCCTTTCTTTGGCGGAAATGTCTTTTCATTTTACACGTTTAACAGTCACCTTTTTTGTATGGAAGCTGGATCCCCAACAGCCTTCATGAAACATAGATGCACAGGAGTGAAACCCGAAGTTATGGCAAGAGTTTCGTGCCCCTGACTCGGAGCGTCGTGACGCTCCGAGTCAGGGGCACATAACTATTGCCACAACTTCGGTTTTCTCCCCCTTTGATCAGTCTCACAGTTCGTTGAGATCGTAGACATTGCGTGCGCCAATCACACCATTCAGAACAACGCCATCATGCAACACAGCTATTACGAACTACCGCGTGGCATCCAACATCAAAGGCCTGCATTCACACGAACGCAAACCAGTGAGCAACAGGCTTTCAGGCCGTCATCGGCCAACAACGGTTCCGGCGGAAGCCGGTCAGAGGCATTGTCGCTCACTGGTAAACTCCCTTCACGTCTAGACTCGGATGAGAATATTATTACTGAGTAATCATTCCGTGCATGTAGCGATACCGGTTAAGGTACTCGCCCGGCGGTTTAAAGGGAAAGAGACCTGTTCCAGACAAGAAAGGATAAATAGTTCGCACCATCTTCTTCATATAGTGTGTCTTACAATAATGCTGGACAAAAGGGTTAATTTATTTTACTAATTTTGTATGTCGTAAAATACAACTTTTCTGCTCTTATTTTCTTTTGTGTAGGTAGAATAGTTCTACCGATGCGTACGAGGGGCAGTAGAAACAATTTCTGTGATATGCGCTATATACACACAGGGATTTTAAGAGAAGAAGGGTAGAAATATCTTAGGCAAGACAACATTGAAAACCCGTTGTATCAGCAAGTTTTAATAATCTGAGTCCGCCGTGAGGCACATCGCTGTAACCGGTAACGCCTCTGCGATAGTTCAAGAATGTGCATGTACTTGCCACATGACGCTTTCTCATCTAACCTATTAACCCTTTAACTGCCGGGGCAAGGCGAACATGACCCAGGAGAGGAGCTGTCGCGGGGCCTCGTGAGTCGATATGTCTCTTAATAGTCCTGTGTTCTTTACGTCTAATTTTGTATCATTTACATCTGTGTTCTTCACGCGATTGTCGGTCAGTGTGCAGTCGTTTCTGACGCGCAGTTCGTGATCAGTGGAAGCGATGGGATTAATCAACTAACCTACGCAACCAAAACCTTGTGTGAGGTTCGGTCATAAAAGAATTCTTGGCTTGTAATACTTCTTGGCTGATTCACGACATAATCCAATCTGTTCAATCCGATGTCCATTTATAATAAGCAACCTGGTTCTCCATGAAAGACTTCATACTCATAGCGCGAGGCCACGAAAAAATCGATTGTTAATGTTTATAAAGATGATCAAATGTGTGACCTGTATATACTGCATGCAATGTCGTTTTTGTTTGTTTGTTTGTTTTGTTTTTTTTTTGGTTTTTTTTTTGGGGGGATGTTCTTGTTGTTGTTGTTGTTGTTGTTGTTTTAGTGGGTTTTTTTGGGGGGGTTGGGGTTTGTTTGTTTGTTTGTTTGTTTGTTTGTTTGTTTGTTTTGGTTGTTGTTGTTGTTGTTGTTCTTTGTGCATGTGTCGTTACTTTATTCCTTCGTCCATTTGTTCGTTACTTCTTGTGTTTGTTTGTTTGTTTGTTGTGTTGTTTGTTTGTTTGTTTGTTTGCTTGCTTGTTTGAATATTTGTTCTTTCGTTCGTTTGTTTGTTCATTTATTCATTTATGTGTGTGTTTGTGGTTTGTTGGTTTGCTAGGACAACTGACACAAATAGCAGGAAAACATCGAAACATAGGATTGTTCATGCATATGACTATCGAGGCATTGAAAACAAAATGGAACCATCAATACGTAAGACTTTTGAGACAAAACACCATCGACACGCAGGATTATTGATACAGTCTTTAGGATCATCGATACGTAGAAATATCTACCATAGGACTATATCGATACGTATGATCAATGATACGAAGGTCTATCGACACACCAGCAAACTGAACCAGTACAAATACATGCAGCATCTTCTTCAGCAATGCTTCTTAACTCATTACATACTGTCGATGAAAATATTAATTATCGTTTTACGTATCCTTTCTACGTGACAACTGTGGAGACTGGTCGACCATGTTAGTTCAAGGGTGGTGTCGGAATAGCTTGGCGCCTACAGGCGCCAAGCTATTTTGACACAACCCTTGAACTAACATGGTCAATCCACATCCTTCTTAGCATGGGCTAATAGGCCAAGGTCTTCTGTACTTGGTGCTGGAAGTGGAGAGGACTAAAAGAGTACTCTCTTAACCAGTCCATGTCCTTTCGCTCCCAAGGGACAGACAGAAGTGTCAAGAAGATTGAACAGTATTTATTTCAATTACTCGACGACGTCGATTCATCACCCAAGACCTGTGTCAAGCATGACCAATGTAATAATAATATGAACATAACAATCAGATCACAGGCGTGGAAAGATCGTTGCGTACTCGGTCATCCCTATCAGACGGGGAGTAGGAAATAGCACAACTATGATCACCCCACGCCTCCGGTAACAATTAAAAAGAAAATCTGACATAATGCGCGAAGATAATTGAACAGTCCTAGACGATGTCCACCTCACTCCAAAGTGATAATAAAATTGTGTCTGATCGTCAGCAAGATGCATAGATCCTCAAGAGCACCCCGCGAGTTGCGGGGTGCTCCATGAGGGTCTATGCATCTTGCAGATGGAATCCGCTTTCTGGTGCGCTTGTAAAGAGATCAAGTTGTGTACCATCTTGGGTCGTCTCCATGCGTCTCGCACCTCGGGGATGTCAGGAAGACTGAGTGTCTTATGGGGCGCGAAGGAGGAGACCTCATCGGGTCACCATGAGGGCAACTGTCTCAAAAGAGCATTGTCACAGCGAGCAAAAAGGTCCTTGGGCCGACGTCGGTCGCATTCGGCCAGAATGTGCAGTGGCCAGTGAGGTACTCGGGTGGACGTGCGTTAGGCAACTGCCGCTGCCGTCGGACTTTCATCTTTGTTTGTTGTTATTGTTGTTGTTTGTTGTTTGTTTGTTTATTGGGTTTGGTGGTCTATTTTTTTGTTTTGTTTTTGTTTGTTGTTCATCGGGAAAGTACAGGTCAGCTTCAGTATATCGCGGTACCCGGGAGCCATAAAGTCGAACCTCGTTATTTTCGACCGCATCTCTATAGAGATGAATTTATAGTGACTTGTGTAGAGGGGGAAAAAAACGCTTAATAAGAAAAATGTCCTCGGGCCGACGTCAGCCTTAGCTGGCCCGCGCATGCCTGTGCGCGGGCCAGCTAAGGCTGTCGTCGGCACGACGACCTTTTGCTCACCAACCATCTCCGTTGGGAGCCTGGAATCTGTGCGCGTTATAGATCAGATAGCGCGGTACACCGAAGCGATGTAATCCTCAAGCTGACCTGTAATTTGACTCTGTCAGTTTCTGAGCCAGCTGCTGAAAAGAGTCAAGAAATGTTTTTTATTATATTTTGTCCACCACGAAGGTGAATTCAAAGACGGTTGTTACATTACGTTTGTGGTTTTGTTATTCTTTTTAGGGCATGTGTGTGTTGGTCATAGGAGCAGGTCCCATGTTCAGTTGAGTTATTTTAGATTAGAGTCGCGTAAGGCCTTTCAGTATGATTCGTTTTCTTTTCGGCATGGAGAATTGCGATCGATTTTGTTGCTGTTGTTGTTGTTGTTGTTGTTGTGTGTGTGTGTGTGTGTGTGTGTGTGTGTGTGTGTGTGTGTGTGTGTGTGTGTGTGTGTGTGTGTGTGTGTGTGTCTAGAATGTTCCACATTCCGCTAAATTGTAGCAAAATCCGACTTAGATTACGCTGTAAGGTTCTGGAAAAAGTGCGACTGTCCTCAAGCATGACGTCAAAGTCTTGTAGTACACACACGTTGGTTACATTTCATGACGTTTACGTAATGCGCTTAGATTTTAGTGGAAAATTGTATTGTAGAAAATATCTAGAGTGTTCTTTTTAATGACTATTAATGATTTTGGTTACGTTTTCTTTTCTGATTGGTTGAGTTGTGTAATTTGCGGGATTATTCTGGAAATTTGTGAGAGTATAAAAGAGAGTGTTAGAAAGTATGTGCATGCATTGTAAGAGACAGTGTATCAAAATGAGGATACATTTATGAGAGATAGTGAATAGTGAAAGTGTGGATGAATTGTGTTGGGAGTGCATCGTGAGAATAAAGTACTGTTGGAACTGTTACTCCAGTGTGGTCTACAACCTTGTGCCACGTGTGACGAGTTGCAACTGAGTGAGTTTTTTCTTCTTTTTTTTTTTTTTAAACTACGTGAGTGTGTCTGGTGTGACTGCATGACACTACGACCACTAATACGTAACAACGGTGCAGTAAGCAGCTGGGTTCGAACCCGCGACCTTTCCGACGAAAGTCGAACGCTCTACCACCAGAACTACCCAGCTTTCCGAAAGTCACGTCAAGCTAACCTAAGCCACTACAATCATTCCATGAGACACTGTCATTGACCGGTTGGCGACATGAATTCAACATTTTGTGTTGTGTTGTTTTGTTTTGTTTTGTTTTGTTTTGTTTTGTTTTGTTTTGTTTTGTTTTGTTTTGTGTTTTGTTTTTTGTTTTTTGTTTGTTTTGTTTTGTGTTTGTGTTTGTTTTGGTTTTGGTTTTGGTTTTGTTTTTCACAGCAGCTGAGGCACGCCCTAAGAAAATCTTGTTGCTGTCGGGACGTTAAGCAATGTACAACCAAACAACGTACACTACCCTAACAGGTTGACCGTGATGGGTCAAGTGCCCTTGACTCATGTCAAGGGCACTGCCCTTGACTCAACACGATCAACCTGGCACCAATTGCGAAACTGTGTGATTGTTTCTTTGATAGTTCTAACGCATGTCTGCAGTTTTACTGAAAAATCAACTATCCTCAACTGATGTAGATTCGCATGGTCACCAACAATCCTTTCTGGTGAGAATATCAGCTATCAGTTCCTCTCCTCTTTCAGCCAATGTACATCTATGTTCCTACAACGTATAAGGTCATTTTATGTGATGTGCCCGTTATTGAGTACAAATACCATCTTGAATTGTACTTCAGCAGGGTACCACTATCAGAGCAAGAATCAAAGACACGATTTATTGGAGACTCTGGAAGTAACTTCGACACTATTATGGGCGACGAAATTGAGTCACAACAGCCAAAAGCGAAATCGGAAGAGGATCTACTGAGGTGTCCATGTTCAGAAATCAGCCAGAGGCATATATTCTCATGATCCCCTGCAAATGCATGGCCTCATGAGAATTTAGCATGTTTCATGAGTGTAGAGATCGGCCCACTTACTTCTCGACCAAAGAGAGAGAAACTGTGGTGTTGATGTTCAAATATCTGCTTCTATTAGCAGGAGTTGTAGATTTTCATGAGCTACGACTTTTGTTGCTAGGGGTTAATTTCGGTTGTATCTCTCTTCTCAAGCACAGGAAGGGTTATCGTTGACCTTGGTGTTGACTAGAAGATGTTCAAGCTTAGAGATTGCTCTTAGAGAAGGGAGGGAATCCGGCTTTCTGAGCATAACCTTTAACTTTGTTGACACGCATCTGTGTCAGGCGATAAAATATTTACAGGAGAAATTGTTGCGCAAATGGACACTGTTCACTGAGGGGTGAAATATTGGACAGCCGGCGATCGAACCGAAAATGAGAAAGGGGTTTCTAAGGGCGTTGAGATGGAGCATTGCTAACGTGATAAATCCAGTCTGACAAATTGTGAGTTGTTCCATTTCTGTGGCACGGACCTTATACATGACCTTGAACTTGATTTGACATTGATCGAGACCATGACGTTCCAGCATATTGTTTGGTGAACTCAATCAAGGGCATACAAGCAAACGAATTGATGAAAGGTCTCCAGTTTATACTTGCTGCATGGTACCTTGCGTGGACCTTTGGGTATTGTTTTTGCTATGTGCTTTTCACAACTGATGTTACTGATGTTGTTGTTGTTGTTGTTGTTGTTGATGATGATGATGATGATGATGATGATGATGATGATGATGATGATGATAATAATAATAATGCTTTGGTAGCTCATAATAACTGTAGCTGCGTGGATGAATACTCTTAGTGACCTGTATCAGCCATGCTTGTCCTTCGAAATCGAGTACTCACAGTCCCAGCAAGCTCCCTAAGAATAATATTTTCATATGACCTCATTCAGGTCATGTTACATTCAAATGAGGAAGGTGAGGCTGTAAGAGGGCCGGTGTTTTTAAAATAACTTTTTGCCTTGTTTGAAATTTTGTAGTAGGGCTGAATGTTGGAATTTTGCTGGAAATGTCTGGATAAATAAGAGGAGACATGTTTGGTGCATTGATTCATACCATCCTGAGCTTATTCAGTGGACAATTGTGGGCCTATGTTGAGTCGCCGCTGCCATGGTGATTTGAGGGGCACGCTGATTTCAGCTGTGCTTGGTTGTGGGGTTGGTAAGGATTCAAGTTTATAGCCAAGAAATGAGACTGTCAATGAGCTGTTGTTGTTTGTTTGTTTGTTTGTTGTTGTTGTTTGTTGTTGTTGTTTTTTGTTTGTTTTTTTGTTTGTTTGTTTGTTTTATTTTGTGCCTAGCAAATGTGCATCTGGTAGACGGTAGTGTTTTTTATGGGATTGAAAAATTAGGGGATGACTGGGACTGACTAAGGTTAAGAGACTGGACAGTACGAAAAAGGCACTGTGTTCCTTGGCCTGTCAGAGGCACCACAGGCCATATGTGACATAGACCGGAAGCTGGTTTAATGTAACCATATCATTGAGTTTGGATTTTTGCAGTTCAGTCTGTATGAGAACGGACAGAGAGAGAAAGGGCCCAGAATTCCGATGAGTGTGGGTACGAGTCAGTTATCATCAAGCTGTCGTGAGAGATATCTGGCAGATATCAAATCCCGCTCGACCGTATTTCATTCCTCCGTTTTGTTCCTGCGGCTCCCTGGCTGATCAAAATCTTTTCGTATTTTTTAGTTCACGGGTAGTACGGGTTGACTGAAAATCATATCTTCACTTATACCGTGTATACACTATATAGTTATAACCATTTTTACACTTTCTGGTTATCACTATGCTGTTGTTCTCTCTCTCTCTCTCTCTCTCTCTCTCTCTCTCTCTCTCTCTCTCTCTCTCTCTCTCTCTCTCTCTCTCTCTCTCTCTCTCTCTCTCTCTCTCTCTCTCTCTCTCTCTCTCTCTCTCTCTCTCAAGTGTCATTTCATATCACTGGACAAAACGGTCAATATTGACAAAACCGCGGTCAATAATAATTAAGACACGTTTAGTACAAAATCGTACGTGGACTTCTCACGCTAAGTTTTATTTTGCGCACTTACTTAAGGAAAGCGGGGACAAAAAGGAAAGGGACTAACGGGACAATTCCGCCGGTAACGCGGATGCTATCGGGCTAGTGGGGCCATGTGTTTTGGAGGGGTATCGAATTACCTCTGTGCAGAGCAATTTCCGAGCGGTTCGCGTATATACTGAGTTGGAAAACTGGAAAAATCATGACAAATTAGAAATTTTGCCCAAAAGTCGCTTCGCTTGCAGTTTTATAGGCGTTTTGCATGTTTTGCGTTACAACGCCCTGTTTACCTGCACTGTGGGCCATGTTGAGTGTGTTTGTTCATTTATTTTTTGTCTTACATGTAGTTATGAGTATGACCTTCGATCTTGAGCTATGACCTTTGACCTTGACCTTGAAAGGGGTGGGGTTTGGGGCATTCAGTTTGTTAAATGCATGAAAAAAAATGCATTCAGTTATTGAAGTTGTGGGGTGGGGTGGAGTGGGGTGGGGTGGGGTGGGGTGGGGTGGGGTGGGGTGGGGTGGGGGGTGGGGGTGGATTTGGGAGGGGGGGTTAAAGTCAAAGGTTAAGATAAAAACTACAATAAAACATTGTCAGCAGGTTCATTTCATCAGACAACTGACCTCAGAGTGAAATCAGCCGCCAAAAATAATGTGACATGCATGATCCAGCTACATTTGTATACAACATAGGCTGCATCTGAGGTGTCATTCTGCTGTAATTGTCATGAGGGATGTCTCTGGTGTCTATTCTGAACTGAACACAAGCACTTTTACACTGCGTAAAGCTCATTTGAGTGGGTTGTTATGGTAGCCGCAGCTGCAGCCACTAGTACAGGCTTTTACAGGAGTGTTCACAGGTTTGACATACACACATGCCTGCTGCATTTGCAACATGAGTTGAGGTGTTTTGAGACTCTGACAAGTGTGTTTTATATAAAAATTAAATGTACATAACTATTTTTCTCTGCTAACTCCTAAATAAGCACTCCAGACACCTCTTTGGGTATGAGGTGTGTCCCGCGTAGCATAGTTTTGGCTGTTTTGTGTAGTCGTTTGCCTGTGGGATAGCTCAGTAGACTTAATGTTTAAATTGCACAGCTGTTTCATGACTCCTTTTGCCTGAGGAAAAGATTGCAAGCAGCATATTTGGCATGGCAGCTGGTTACAGGCCTATTCCTGCTTGCTGTCACCAGACAACAATGTCAATGAGGATGCCTGGATGTTGTCGTTTTGGCTGCCATGAGATACACAAGGAAATGGTCTTGAGTCTGAAACTCATTTTTCATTAATGTCAGTGTTATTGTAACCTTTTTCAGTTGTTCAGCCCACCGGGAGTCAGTTTGACTGTAAGTGTGTGTAAACTTGGAAAAACAGAAAAAGTAGTGAGATGGGTAATAAAAACATATTTTAAAAACTTTCATGTGCCTGTGCCTCAAATGCAACATATATGAGAATCAGATGTATTACTTGATGTACATGGGAATTTTAGAGGCATTCTGACCCTATATAATCTGTTTTTATGGCATCAGATATGTATGATCTAAAACATAAACAGCATAGTGAACACCACAACGACGCGCTACACATAATGAGCCATAACATAAAGATGCAGCAACATTCAATGGTGTCACTTTGGGTTTGATTTAGCTAGTGTCTAAGGATAAGGATTGCACCGATGGCAGATTGAATGGTGTTCAGGTGGCACAGTTTTTCTGACAGGTCATGTTACATATTCAAATGAGGTAGGTGAGGCAGTAAGAGGACCGGTGTTTTTAAAAATACCTTTTTGCCTTTTTTGAAAATTTGTAGTAGGGCTGAATGTTGATATTTGCTGGAAATTTCTGGTTAGATAAGAGGAGACATGTTTGGTGCTTTGATTCATACCATCCTGAGCGTATTCAGTGGCAGTGGGTCTATGTTGAGTTGCCGCTCCCATGGTGACTTGAGGGGCACGCTGATGTGCTTGGTTGTGGGTTGTTAAGGAATCAGGTTCATAGCCAAGAAATGAGACTGGCAATGTGCTGGGGTTTGTTTGTTTGTTTGTTTGTGTTTTTTCCTATTTTGTGCATGGCAAATGTGCAGCTGGTAGGCGGTAGTGTTTTTTAGGGGATTGAAAAATTAGGGGATGACTGGGACTGACTAAGGCTAAGAGACTGGACAGTACGGAAATGGCACTGTGTTCCGTGGCCTTCAGCGCTCATATGTCTAGTGCATCTCATTCCAGTCTCGAAAGCCTCTAAGAATTTAAGCGGTGTAGATGCACACGCAGTTTTCCTTTCCTATGCCAAGAGGATTTATGCTTGTAACTAAATAAAGAAACATCGTCTGCGTTTCTACAAATAGACGACAGTGTCAGATTTGGTCCAAACGTTGATTAAGAGTTCAGTCTGCCTCTGTCGTAAACGAAAACGTCCAATTGCTTCCCTAAGCTGAGAAACACAGACGTAAGTGAGATCAGCTAGAGGCCTTGATCCTCATGAACCCCCGCATCTGCGGGGGCTCGTGACGATCAATGCCTCTTGCGGAGAGATCGTGTGAAGTTTTTATAATTAGATTTTAGGAGTGGCTTTGGTCAGACCATTTTAATTTCCTGTTTTGTGTGCATCAGGGCTTGTGGAAAAGTCTGAAACACCACTCCATGTGTTGCTAGGGGCCATTTGACGCCCACATCTTTTTCACAAGTTCAGGAGTGACACAATTGAGGCTCTAGGATAGATCATTGTGTATTTAAGCGTGGGTGGAAACAAATTCTCTTTCAGCGCCAACTAGGAACTTAATGTACTATTCTTACCCTTTTCAGTGTGAAATAACTGGGAAAAGATTTACACTTTCTGCGCCGACTGACGGGCATACCTGGATTATTTTGTTTTTACGTTCAATGCCAACTTTAGGATTTATCTGAAGTATTTTTACACGCTATGTATGATATAATTGTCTTAATATTTACAGTGCCAGGTGCCGGGCATAACTGGTATATTTTTCCCCGATTAACTTACCAGTTCACTGTCAACTGCGAAGAATGAATAATTTTTTTTAATGCGCAGCATCCCTTACAAACAGTCATAAAGCTACACGTTTTGAATACACACAACTGTTATATGTTTTTCCCGATTAGCTTACTAGTTCACTGTCAACTACGAAGAATGAATAATAAAGCATTTTTATAACACACAGCATCCCTTACAAAAACACTTACAGCTACATATTTTGAATACGCGCATAACTGGTATATTTCTTTTCCCGATTAGCTTACTTGTACACTGTCAACTGTGAGGAATGAATAATAAATAAATCACTTGTTTAAAGTGCAATATCCCTTACATAAAGACTTAAAGTTCTACATTTCGAATACACAGAAGAAACAGAAAATAAACATTGCAGATAATATGCAGCACGCGTACATAAACACATATATAATAATTATTAGAAACGAAAATCGACAGAGAGAAGCCAAGAGTTGTTAGGTTTGAGGATTTCATCAATCGTGCGAAAGAAATAATGATAGCAACAGCAGTACATTCCGTTACAAGCTTTCTTATAATATAGTTTCCCACAGAGACAAAAACATGCTAGATGCACTCCTACTAATACGAGGTGAAATGCACTTCTCTTCTAACCACAGTCCGTCACCCACTAGCAAGAGGCACATATTCTCATGAGCCCCTGCGGCTAGCCGCAGGGGCTCATGAGAATATGTGCCTCTTGCTGACACAGCTGGGATTCACTTACATCCTCGAAACGAGGCGCATGTTTAGGCGTCAGTAGTCGACTCGATCCACAGAAACAGCTTGCCTTCTACGGCGCACTCGTGAAATGACCACTGATAGCCACTTCGGGGTCTTTGCTGGTCGGATCACGGATTCCAATCAAATCGACGGTCTCTTGACTCACTTATAGTCTCCAGGACAAGGGACCAGCTGCACGAGTGAGCTTAGTCCTGCGCCAGGTTTCGATAAATTAGCATGAAGGAGCAGTGTCACAGCGTGCCATAGGTTTATTTTGTATTTTAGGCCGGCTGGCGACATAATTCAATGCGCTGCTTTCTTTTTTTCAAAAGCAGCTCGGGCACCTCTTGATAAAGTCTTGTCGCTGTTAACCCATATCATACTGCGGCTAAAAGCTTCAAATTTGTACACTGCCATGCAAGCTACATTATAGTACTTACAGATAAGAATATAGACCAATGGCTTTAGTTCAAGGGTGGTGCCAGAATAGCTTGGCGCCTATAGGCGCCAAGCTATTCTGGCACTACCATTGAACTATTTTAGTCAAACTTATTTCACGCACTAGTGTATTCCGAATGATGAGGGCAAAGACGTTATGCAATGCACGTAAGACCAACTACTCGGGAAAATGCCTAACGCATCTTATAGACAATTTCAGGACATCAGAATTATTCACTAGATTCGACGATGAACAGCGGATTAAAAGCCCGGACAAACATGCGATATCCCATGTTTGTCCGTGCTTTCAATGCGCTGTTTTCGCCGCAACACGTGCAGTTTTGATACGATTTCCGTACTAAATCGTCTATTGACTTGTTTATCAGTGGCTAACAAGGGACGTTTCCTATGAAATATGAGCTCTCTTGGCTCTGGAAAGGAAAGACTTAGAGTCCCAGGTGGCTCGTTCATCGAATTACTTGAAGAGAACGGTTCGGTCAGCACAAGCGTCAGACGTTGACCTCAAGTATAAGACAATTCTAGAGTCATTATTTGCACAGACAGACGTATCCGCTGGACCACAGACGCACTCGAATAATTTGATAGAATAGCATCTGGGTTTTTAGAAAGGATGAGTTGACCTTGAAAGTTCAAGGGTATAGTGCCAGATCAATATTTGCACAGACGCACAGTGTGGACCCCTTAGCACACTAAACAATTCGATAGAATTATAGGTTCTTCGCTCGCTATTGCCGAGTGGTCGACCACGTAAGTTCAAGGGTCGTGCCCTCCACGGTTATTGCAGATGTATGTGATTTACAGTTACCTGTCCATGTTATACGTTTCTGGCTTGTTTTGACCTGCAGAAAGTGTCTCCATTCTTAATGTTTTGGCGTTGTACATATAATAACTATATAAACCAAGGGTCGTGCCCGATCACCTTGGTGCCTTTATTCGCCAAGCTGATCGGGCACTATCCTTGAACTCTCAATGATTATTATGAACTCTCACTTCATTATTGTTTGATACCACGTTGTAGCACGCTTGAAATCTCTCACATTATTTTTGCAAAGTGTTTTTTTGCGCAAGCTAATCTGGCGCTGCCCTCTAACTGTCGTGGTAGACACACCTTCCGCAGCACACCGGATGTCTGTCTCGATTCGCACCGGACGTGGTAGCGAATCTAGAGAGACAACCAGTGTACTTCCGTCCGAAGCTGATAACGTAGACATAAGACGTCTCACACATTTTGCGAAGTAGGCCCTGACATTGAAAGTGCGACTGTTAGACAATAGGGACTCACAACAACGAACGACTCGCAACTAACGACAACCCGAAATCACGGCGGACAGACACGATGCCTATTGGAGATGTTTGGAGTGGTGTCCATGCCAATGACACAAAATGATTATCCGCCGTGACTTCGCTCTTCATTGTTGTTGGGAGTCGGTCGTTGCAAACGAAACCTCACCAGCTCTTAGTCAGAACTACCACAAACTGTGTTGTTAGTGTTGTCTCTCCGACACCCGCACTTAAGTCACCCCCACCCTCCATCCCCAACGCCCGACCCTCCCCCCCCCCCCCCCCCGCCCCGCACCCCCACCCCACCCCCAGTCCCCTGCAAGGCGAGTGTCACAGATCTAGTGGTTGGGGAAATGATAGTGACCCACAGCTTCAACAGAACTTGATTAGCAACAGAGTAGGATGGATGGGGGGGGGGTCGGGGGTGGGGGGGGGGGGGGGGGTCGGGAGCTGAAAGTACTCTTGGAGTTAACGGACCCCAGCCCCCGACCACAAGGAATAAAAGTATTAGTGGAAATAGTGAAGGAGCGGCGGCGACAGTCTATCCTCCGAAAATCAAACAGGGCAGGGGAGGGGAGGAGTAGGGGAGGGAGGCAACGGCAAGCAACAGTCCCCCCTTCCAGTATCAACAGGTCTTCGGGCCCACGGCGGCCGCTGTGGGTCCGCGCACAGTCGTACGCGGGCCCACTGAGGCCGTCTTGGGCCCGAGTACCTTTGCTTACTGGGATAACCGTGTGGGGCATCAGATTTTTATATTTTTTCTCATAAATATTTTTCACAACAAAAAATGAAAAATAAAATGCTATGATTTCTTTCTCCAAAAACAAGTTTATACCCCAAAAATATTTTTTCTCTCAAGACATTGGGAGTGACAGGGGATATTCTGGTCTCTCTGCATTTTCATTGGGAGAAACAAGCCCTACCCTCAATCCCAACCCTCCTCCCCCAGGCACCCCCCCCCCCTCTCCCGCCCCTACTCTTCCTAAGGCACTGGCTCGGCGATTCGTGAGAGAGATCATTATAAAAAAAATAAAAATTCTCCCGCTCCACAGTCATCCACCCCCACATGCCCCCCTTCCGCCTATTTCTGAGGCAGCTGATCGCCTTTGCGACGCGCCCGTAACTTTGGAGACCTAAAGTAAATCACGTCTTATCAGGAAAATACGGCACCGATTACAATATACGATCGAACAAGGACAAGCGGATGGAAAGGTTTAGAAATTAGAAAATCTTGCTCAGGATTATCGGACTCAATACCAAATAGGTCAAGCGTGTAAATGGACGAAAAAGGTGGCTTGGTTTTTGTTGTTGTTGTTGTTGTTGTTGTGTTGTTTGTTTGTTTTTGTTTTGTTTTTGTTTGTTTTTTGTTTTGTTTTGTTTTAAATTAATGTCAAAAAAGAAGGAAACACGCTTTAGACTAGACTTTCCTACTTTCTTAACCGGTTCCCTGCCACTGGACGCATCTTTTGTTTCTGCAGTCTGTGTTCATTCAAAGATCAAAATCCACAACCGTCCACCTAATATGGAAACAAACTGATCTCAGCAAGAGGCATAAATCCTCTTGAGCCCCCTCAGTCGCGGGGGCTCATGAGGATATATACTTCTTGCAGTTGGATCGCTTTCCCTTTTTCTCAGCAGCAGTGAAGGGGTTAAGCGCTTTTCTTTTCTTCTTGTTGGCTATTTCTAGCGTCTTCAGACGAAATCATCAGGCGATTGAACATGGTCATGATAATTTAAAAGCGCATGTAAGCAAACTTGGTAGATGACCAGAGTTTCGTGACTGGCAGCAGGTCACTTGAGTGCGCTTAAACCCGCCCCCACAGACAAAAGAAATCAAATCTTTTAAATTGCTGGCATTGAACAAACAATTCGAATTTAATAGGTGTGTATTAATGTATAAGATTCTACACGAGAGAGCCCCACTCCATTTGCAAACTCTGTTTTCATATAATCATAGACAGAACACGAGAAACAGGTCGCTCCACCTACCAAGAACAAGACTAGATATATATATATATATATATATATATAATATATATATATATATATATATATATATATATATAATATATAATATATAATATATATAACTAGCCTGGCCTTTTCAGGTGCAAAAGCATGGAATAATTTACCCCAGCATCTTAAGTCTATTTCTAAATTTAGTATTTTAAGGATCGCCTTTATTATTCTTTGTCATGTCATTCTGATGAAAAGTTAAGTTAATGTATATATGCGAGTGCGTGCATTTACACGCCTGTAAACGTGTGTGTATATAATTATGTTCTTGATTCTTGGCACCTTGTGTTTGCTTTTGCTATGACATGTTCTTTGCAATTTATTTTCCTAAGTAATTTGCGCTGAAGTGTTATTTCCTTTTCCGTATTTGTTTATTGTCACCTAAGTATCATTTGCTGTACTGAGTGTGTCTGTATTATTTAGTTTTGATTTTTGTTTCCGTTAAATATTTTTGCTTGTCTTCATTATATTTCATGTTGTAGTATGTTAGCAAGTTTGAAAAATGACGTATTTGTGTCTGTCAACACTTCTACTGTTGTGTAATAAAGTATCATCATCATCATCATCTCTCTCTCTCTCTCTCTCTCATTAGACGGAAGTCAGCATCTGACGTGTTTCCGATGATTCAAATGACGTGGTATTTCTTTTGCTCGTCAATAGCGAGGTTTTGTTTTAAATGAATGACTCCCAACAACGAACGAGAGCGAAATTACGGCAGATAACCAGCTTGTACCGTAAGCATAGACAACACTCGAGCCCTCTGGGTTCATGAAGATCTATGCCTCTTGGAGATGTTTGGAATGTTGTCTTTACTTATGGCACAAGCTGTTTTGTCGACCGTGATTTCGCTCTCGTTCTTGGAAAGGAAACCTCACTATCAATAATATATTTATACACATGAATAAATGAATCACAGTAATGACAAGCTTATCGTTATGTAACGAGACAATTCAGACAGAAAGTCAACAAATGGGAGTGTAGAGGACCGAGAGGAAATGATATAAATACCAGCTTAGATCAATATGTAAGCTGTGTTTCGATTCTGGACAGGTCTAAAATCACAGACCAGAATGCAGTTAACAATTTGTCTATTTGTACATCTCCAAAGATCATTAGGCAAAGGTGGTCAACAGAGAATGTTGAACCAACAAGCTGAGGTCGGCACAGGGCGTCGTTGTTGTTTTGTTTATTTCTTGTTGTTGCTGTTGCGGTTGGTCATGGTGGTGGTGGTAGTGGTGGTGATGGTAGTGGTGGTGGCGGGTTTGTTTGTTTGTTTGTTTGTTTGTTTGTTTGTTTGTTTGTTTGTTTGTTTGTTTGTTTGTTTGTTTGTTTGTTTGTTTGTTTGTTTGTTTGTTTGTTTGTTTGTTTGTTTTGGAGAGTGTTGTTTTGCTTTGGTTTTTGTTGGCCATCGGATATTTTTGTTTAGGGGTTTTTTTTAGGGATGGGTGTGGTTTGTCGTTGTTGTTGCATGCTCGAAGCACAGGCAGTTTTAGTGCTATACAAATGTTCACTTCCGCGCTATACAAGTGTCCATACTCATCACCGTCATCATCATCATCTTCATCATCATCATCGCCAGTACAGACATATGAAACGAAAACAAAGGTAGAGTGAATTTTCAAATAGTTACTGAAGTCTTGTGGTATTTTCGTTTGTCCGTCGGTTTGTCGGCGCCGTTTGTCGAGGTGATTATTGCAAGAATCACTCGACAAAAAGCGCTAGCGACAGCCATAGGGTTTAACTTTGCTCGGCATTGCACCCACCTGCAAGTGACGCACATTTACAAAAGGCATAGATCTTCATGGGCGATCGCAGACTGTGTTGAGATTATGGTGATCTGTTCCTCAAAGTTTGCGAACACTTAAAATTACGGTTATAAAAAGCTTGCGAAAGAACCAAATAAATCAAAACAGGGCATCGACCTAGGACATTCAAAATACCGTTTCTACAAACCAGGTCAGTCCTGGAGGCTATTCACAATCTGTCTGCTTGTACAGTTATCGAAAGCTGTAGGCCGTAAGCTCCAAAATCACAGACCATCAGACAGATTACAATATGAAAGGGGGAGATAATTTCAGCCAATGACATTTGAAGAGTCAATCCGCATGATCTCTCTACATAATGTAATTACATCCTACCGCTGGCATTCAGTGGACATATGTGACCTGCTCCCACAAAAGGGAACATAAGTCGAAAATTTTGAGTTTGAGATTTACATATACAATCTACAGCAAACAAATACTGATGCAAAAACTTGTTGTAGCCTCTTAAGCGAGAACATGCATTAAAGTTGATCACTCGAACTGATCCAGTGACCCCTGCACTCTTTCGGCTGTAGCTCCATTGGCTGAAGCGACTTAAGTACCTTTTGGGGAGCAGTCCATAGTGTCTAGCCAGAGGAACCAAGTATAGGCTCAAGGACTCGGGCCGACGGCGGCCCGATCTTAATAATTATTGTCAACTGACAGCCGCCATCAGCCTTTTGCCTACTGGGAAGTCATGATCAATTTCGTCAGACGATAGATAGAACAAAAAGTGAAGGTTTGCGACGGAGTCCAACTCAAAACAAGTATCATAATGACAGAAATGTTCCAACGACATCGAGCTCTCCACCTTCGGGCCATCACATTTAGTGACTCTAGACGACGGTGTATTTCTGAACTGTGTAATTCCGATACAGTCAAGATTTAAACTGCAACGACCTTTTTCTTTCAAGACGGATATTAATATTAATGAGACGAATCCCAAAACAGCAAGAAACATAGTTTCGCATCCGCCCCTGCCGACTGCAGTGGATCATGAGAACCTATGCCTCTGGCAGAATCTAGGCACTTGTATAGTCCAATCCTGTACGCCTGAAGCGGGAAAACCAAGATGCTGGCATAAACTCTGAAGGTACAGTTTGCAGCAACCAATTTCATCTGCCGAAAGGCCTAGCCAGTTCAGTCCCGAAAAAATCTGAACAACACCTAGCTGCAAGAGGTATAGATCCTCATGAGTCCCCGCGGTTGCGGAGGCTCATGAGGATCTGTGCCTCTTGCTGCCACGTAACACTTTGAGTCCACTAGATGTTCCTGGGGCAGCAAGGGTTTTCTTTCTGTTCAATTGACGAAGATGACAGAAACACAGTCTGCGTCAACTGGCACTGAGCGGGCTAGATGGTGAATGGATACCCAGTAAGCTAGTATCCTCGGGCAGAAGTCGGCCGCAGTCGCGTCGGCCCGCGGAGCCTTTGCAGACCGGGTGGATCAATCCCTCTGGCTGAATTTGATCGGCCCGCTTTACATCTTCTGTTTTTGTAATACAGACTAGCGGAAATGATCGTCCGCGTACGCCACATCACAGAAATGAAATGTTTTGACTCATTCAGCCCGACGCACGTATTTCCCAAATATTGAAGGCATCATCTAACGACTATGCACATGTTGCAGGAGATGGATCGACCATGATAATTCAAGGGTAGAGCCAGATTAGCTTGGCGCCAACAGGCGCCAAGCTAATCTGGCACTATCCTTGAATTATCATGGTCGACCCATCTCCTGCTGCAGTGCGTCATGGCTGAATGAGTTAACGTTATCAATGTTCAGCATTATTTATCGCCATGTCAGACCGGAAATTAACCCGTTCACTGCCGAGAAAGAGTGAACGCGATTTAACCGCAAGCGACATAGATCCTCATGAGCCCCCGCAACTGGCGGCGGCCCGATGGCTTTTGCGCACTGGGTTGTGGCCGTGTTCTTTGGACAGTTGCCGGTTTTGGGTCGTTCAGTTAAAATGCAGATTTCATAAACAGTTGACAGTGACGGGGTTACAATCCAAAACATACGCACATAAAATAATAACAAACGAAAACGAACGCGTTATGAAACCTTACCAGTAAGCAAAAGGTTCTCTGGCCGACGTCCAGCGTCGTAAAAATCGTGCTCGCATTTTTTATAGACGATTACCACCGGGATGAAGAATTAGGTCAACAAAGGCGTGACATTTGACGCAAACAGTGGATTACAACCCCGGACAAACATGCGATATTGAGTGTTTGTCCGGGCTTTAAGTCCACGGTTTGCGTCAAATGACGCGCAGTTGTTGACGTACTTCTGGTTTCCGGAAATCGTCTATTGTACATTGCAGTCGACTTCGCTAATAATTGTGTGTCAGATATTACAAAATAAGGCTATAACAACATTTTTTTCTGACGTCCTGGCAACACGTTTTCTGTACAAATTGCTTCGCTTAAAAGAAACTTCGCAACAACAAAAAACAACGAGAACATTATTTTGGGTCCCCGTGCGATTTGTTATAACCGAAGTTGAACTCCTTCCTTGCTAACGTACACGTACATTTTGTTCCTAAAATCTGTGTTCGTCCAAAGAGCATGGATACAAAGCGGTCTCAGCAAGAGGCAAAGATCTGTGCCTCTTGCAGTTAGATCGCGTTTACTTTTCCTCGGGTAGTGAAGGGGATAATAAACAATCTACTTAGCTTATAACAAAGTCGGATACAGCAAACGTTGGACATTATAATTTATTGGTCGCAGGGGTTTGCTACACGGACCCTCGTAGGCCTGAGGGAGGTCAAATGAACCATTGTACCCCTAAGACCGAAGGTCTGAGGGGTACAATGGTTCCTTTGACCTCCCGAAGGCCTACAAGGGTCCGTGCAGCAAGCTCCTGCTACCAATAACGTATTTGTTTTCATTCCTTCACAATTTTCGTAAAAGAAATCAAGAAGAAATCTTCCGACCTGGAGCATGCCAGACATGACTGACGTCAAAAGAATATACATTTATACATAATATACTTATGACGTAATTTAAAATATTTCATGGCTTTGCCATCTCCAGTAGTGTGCTTGTTGTTTCCAACAACACTAAGTAACGTTTTACTTAAGAACGTTTTGGTGATCTTTTATAGAACAAAACTCGCATCAAAGATGCGTCACAAAAGAGGGCTACAAGAAGTCCGCCATTTTTCTCTATAAGGATTTTTGTAGCTCGGTCATGTGGTACAGTTTGCGCTAACGCGATTTGGTCATGTGACGTAGGGATGAAAACAAGGAACCTTTGATCCCTTGCCCATTTGTTATATCCGAAGTTTAATATACATAGAAAATGTGCGGTGGAGACTTCTTAACAGTTATTGGTATATCAGACATGTGTTATATCCGATTTTGTCAAATCGACTGTAGTCCAAAGTTCTCATATCAGGACGGAGAGGGTCATGATATAAATTATTATCCTGACTGGCTTCGTCTGGCTGAGACTGGCTTGTCTAAATGACAAGATGACATCTAATTGGGGGAATAAAGTCGGTTCATTAGGGTGGTCAGTGACCGAACGCAGTGCTTCGCCCTCTCTCTCTCTCTCTCTCTCTCTCTCTCTCTCTCTCTCTCTCTCTCATCTCATCCTCTCTCACTCTCTCTCTCTCTCTCTCTCTCTCTCTCTCTCTCTCTCTCTCTCTCTCTCTCTCTCTCTCTCTCGTCTTGCCCGATTAATTATCCACGTCATTTATCGGTTGACAGAAATGACCAGAAAGCAAAGGTCCTCGGACCAATGACGGCCGCAGTGAGCTGATTGCGGTTTGTGTAAAATACAAGCAACGTCTGCTGTAAACAGTATTGGGATCAGCAAATAAAACTCCGTTTCGTTCCAGAATTGTTCTGAAACACAAATGGTTTACGTGGCCGTTTGCGATAGAAACCACCCACGCTCACGTCTAAACAGAAATCAAACTTATCCTGCCTCATTTATTTTAGAAACCAGGTGACTATGCGTTACATTTTGCAATGTAATACAGCTGTGACCAACCATATCGCGGTCTTGGGGTCCACAAAATGGGACCGCGATATATCCATCCGCGAGATATCGGGCTAAAGAGGGGGGGGGGGGGGGTATCCGATGAGTATCGTGGAGCATTACCTATCGCCTGTGAATTCTTTCTTTCATAGTTCATAGCCGAGTATAATCAGAAACACTTACTTGCACTGTTAGCATCACGGAAAAAGAACGTACGAAGAACAACTGGTCTCGTTTATGTCATTCACACACATCAAAAGACAATTTCCGAGACACATTAGGTAGCCTTTTTTATTCAATAAATAGGTTGATCACCTCGCTAGTGTGTTTTGTTTGAAGTAGTCACGCACGGTGAGAAAATCTGATTACGATGACCGGTGAACACCAGCAATAGGGTGGCACACCTCTCTTTAACTTTAACAACAGCGACCGCCTAACTTTGCAGCAAGCATAGACATTCATTATCCCTAGCAGCTGTGCCTAAGGTCTTCCTATCGTTGCCTGTGTTCCTCGTTAGAGGAGGTGAACGAGGGTTCAGCGTCAGATTTTGCACCCTCCAGGTCATAACCTTTTTCTCAGTTTTTTTTATTCTTAAACGTTACTTTTCCCTTTTTTTCGCCCCCCCCCCCCCCTCCCGGTACGTTAAGATAGCCCCCGCCCCTCCCCCTCCAGGAGTTTGGGGTAAAGCCCGCTACAAAGGTGTCGTACCGGAGAGGCTTTTTGACCACCCGCCCCCCTTCTGGCGGGCGGGCGGACCCCGGGGCCCGCGGCGAGCCCAAGAGAGGCTCCCCCCACGGAAGCCATCCGTGGGACGTGCCAAGGGCTCGGGGCCGGCCCCGCGGTTCGCCGGTCAGTAATAGGCCGCTGCGAAGGACACTCCTGGAAGGTCCCCCCCCCCTCCCGCGGGATCGGGGGGTTAAGACATCCCAGGGGGACGGGGTACCCCAGATGGCACTCCGACACCGTGTGACTCCCCGCTCGCCTGCGTACGGTCGACACCCATCAAAATAAATAGAAACCTCAGGGAGTTATAGCATCCTTCGTCAATGCACTCCCTGGGTAACGGAGGGTACAACACCCCCTCCAAAGAAAACACTGAAACATTTATGGGGGGATAGGAGGGACAAAAACCGGACCTTGGCCTGTGACTCACACGGGGAGAGGAGGCACAGAGGGCGGACAGGACCCGGACGAGGAGACTCCGCTCTCCCCCGAGGCTATCCCCCCCCCTCCTGCCCCCCCCCCCCCCCCCACCCCCCCTGGGCGCGGCCAGACATGATGAAGGACTGAAAGAACCAGTACATATAGCAAAGCAAATCGGACTAACTCCTTTAAAAGTGCTTGATGGTGCATATTACTCGGCAATGTTTCCTCTGTAAATAAAAAAATAGTCCGGAAAGATTTGGACCCTAGAAATATATTTTTTTCCAGATTTTGTTGAGCGTTTCGCTGGTGTGCGCGGTGCCATATCATTGCGGCGGAGGCGGGTGTGCGCCGTGGTTACTGGGACTATTGTTTAACCGCAAGATGCAAGACGCGGGAAAAAAAAAACCGAGAATAAACCTGAAAAGCACAGTTATGTACATCCATCGCCAAGCCATTCGAGCATAACCGGAACTTATTTTCAAACACGTATACACACAAAATATAACCCAAAACTGACTTTTTACAATCTATAATTAATTTTGTTTTTAATTGTCCTTTGCGAAGCTGATTTTGTGCATCTGTCCGTAATGCGACGCGCTGAGATGCAAAATGGCGGAAAGTTTCAATCTTCACGAAACTAATGATCAAAAGGCCCCAGTCTTCACAGTATTTATGTAGTTTATTTAATTTGTTCTGGAGGCCAGCTTTTGTAGTGGATATAACCGCTAGATCGTCTGCGTACAGTAAGCACGGTATTTCAGTACCTGTCGTGTTGTTAACGGTTGGGGAGTCTTCGTCCTTTAAGCAATTTGGGAGGTCGTTGATGAAAATATTAAACAGAGTAGGGCTTAGATTATTTCCTTGTTGCACCCCTTTTTTTAAAGGTATGTCTTGTGTGTACCCGCCGAGTACTTTCGTGCACACAGTTGACTGACTATACATGTTTCTGATTACGTTGTAGCAGAGCCCTCCAATGCCTAGGTCTAGGAGTTTCAATATCATAGCGTCATGCCACACACTATCGAAAGCTTTTTGCATATCCACAAAGCAGCAGTATAGTCTGCCGTTTGGGGATTTTATGTATTTATCGACTATGTGTTTGAGCACGAATATTTGGTCTGTGGTCCTTTGCGTTTTTCTGAATCCCGCCTGTTCCGGGGCGTAAAGTTTATTTTGTTCGAGGTAGCTGACTATTCTCTGGTTGATGACCTGGCAAAACAGCTTACTAAGTGTGCTTCTGAGAGTTATGCCTCGGTGGTTATTTGGGTCAGTCGCGTTTCCCCCTTTATGGAGTGGGATACTGACACCTGTTTTCCACGAGAGCGGATAGTGCCCAGACGACACAACTAATCAAGACAGCAGTACAACTGATCTTGAAACGATATATAGACAATGTCCAATGAAAGAGACAATTATCCAGAATTTGCAGATGATGGATGTCTTGATAAACAAGTTAATTACATGCCACACTCCCTGACAACATTGCTTTAAACAATCATTGTGACCAAGGACAGTGACCTGAAGATTGCGTCACTGGGACAGGCCATTGTCCAGGCAGCACGGCCACGCACTGTCATGGCACCCTTACAGCTTGGGTTGGTGGTTCAGGTGCACCACATGTTTGCTTCAAAGATACTGGTGGAAAGATGTTTCTGGGAAGGGTTGTTGTGTGACCTCATCATTGAGCAAACTCTGATGCGGACACTGAAAACAAATGGTGGGCTCACAAGCGGCATAGGCATGGACGAACATCAACGGCTCATGTGGCTGCTATCGATATCTTCATGTGCAGCCGTCAATCAGTGGATGCAGTCTTTGACACAGACAGCTTTTACAACAAGTGAGCAGCATAAAGAATACACTCAGCAAGACAGCAAAGGGACCACAAGGACACCATCACCATCATCGACTACCTGTCACAAAAGAACCCTTTCAGTGCAGATGAAGTCCTGAGATCCATCGTGAGCGGACATGCAGCGGACACTTCTGTGAATGTAGACAATGCAAAGAAAATGGCCAACGCATTATCAGCAGCATGAATGGTCAGCCTTTGTCTGATGTTACGTTCAAGAAGAGTAAGCAGGCTGTCACAATGGCAGTGAAGTCAGATCTGAAAATTGGCCAGGGAGCAGTTCAAGTCGGCCCACAACTGTTCTTGTAAAGACTCCTGCAAGTTGCTGGAGATGACACCGATAGGCTGCACAAAATTTTTCAACATGAACTGACAAGCTTGCCAACATCCCTTTTGATGGAAGTGGGTTTCTCAGAGAGGCAAACAAGTACACTCTGGCACAGTTTCTTTGGTCGTCAGAAGAAAGCACACCTGCATCGCTGCCTAGTGAGAATATCAAGTACATCCTTGGTGGTGGTTCCCTACTCCATCGCTTACCATGGCCAAAAGGATCACCTAGTAGTGATGTACGTCAACTTTGTATCAAGAAAGTACAAAGATGCCAACATCATATTTGGCGGATATTGCAGTGGACCAGGAACAAAGAACATGACTCAACTGCGCAGAAGCAAAGGCATGGTGGGAACTAATATTGCTTTCACCGCAGACATGCTCCTTTGCGAGAAAAAGGAACACTTCCTCGCCAACGCAGAAAATAAGGAACAGTTTCTGCGTCTTCTCGGCAGTGCTTTTTAAGCCAGAGGTTTTGCAGCCCGTCATGCGCAAAGAGATGCTGACTGTCCGATCGTTCAGGAAATATTGCTGTCTGCAAAAAAAATGTGCCGACAGTTGTGATTGGTGAGGACACGGACCTGCTTGTTCTCCTACTCTATTATGTTGAACCCACCATGCAGGACGTGTTTTCTCACCGTCAGGATCCTACAAGAAGAATTGCACTAGGATTTGGGCCATCAAGGCCACCCAAGCACGTCTGGGCAGGAGGGTATGTGGAAACATCCTGTTTGCACATGCATTCTGTGGATGTGACACCAACTCCCGGGCATATAACATTTCAAAGTCTCTGCCTATCAAGAAGCTGAAAAATAATGACTTTGTGAAGGATGCCCAGATCTTCCTAGCAGATGATAGGAACCACCAGGACATCGCCGAAGCCGATGAAAGAGTGTTTGTGTCGCTCTACAACGGGAGACATGATGACACTTTGGACCATTTGCGGCTAGTGAGGTATCAGAAAAAAAGTTTCCTCGAGCATCTCACAGGTTCAGGCCAAAGTTCTGCCTCCAACGTCATCAGCTGCTCGGCGGCATCACTCCTACAGGGTGTACTTTCAAGTCCAGGAACGGGCAACTCTGGGGAGATGTGAACATATTTTATGCCTGAGGAATGGGGCTGGGAGCTTCGACGGGGTCAGCTGATACCCGTTACAACAGACATTCATCCCGCACAACAGGATCTCTTGAACGTCATCCGCTGTACCTGTACAAAAGACTGCTCCTCAGGAAGGTGCTCCTGCAGAAAACATGACCTGACACATGTTAAAAGAATAGGACTTGATGCTCATCGAATCAGTGTTTCCTAAACCCATGTACGTGTGTGGTCATATCTAGGAGCAGTTAACGTTGTAGTCTGTGTGAAGCTGCTCCCACGCGCCCAGCAGCCAATAAAGTGGGAAAACATCTGCCATGTGCCAGAAGCCTAGACCCTCATTATACACGGACTCTGTCTCCTACCTTCTTTATGTACATACATGTATGTATTCTTCATCTGGAGAAGGTTTGTGGGTGTTCAGTGTGTGGACGCCCTCCCAGCTGTCGCGTCAGGCGTGTGTGCAGCACCCCGTGGAGCGCGATACAGGCAAGGCCGTTGACAAATTATTTCGCGGTTAACCGCCGTCCGCGTTCGGTCCGATTATTTCGGGATCCAATGTACCCCCCGCATTATATCCGGGTTTGCGGTGTAACGATTCGCGATATGTCGGGTCAGAGCTGTAATTCGACCGTGAAAGCTCGAAGGTAGTGCCTGATTAGCTTGGCGCCTTAACGGCCCTCGAGCTTTCACGTGCGTGCCACCGCTTCAGATTCGAAATGAAAGTGAAGGAGATACACAGGTCGATGACCACAAAAAAGCCCCATCAGGATAACTCAGTCTACGCTGTCTGCAAAACGACAGTATACCAGTTTTCGCGATTAAGGTTTTGCGTGCATGGCTGAGGCAAGAAATATATAGGGTGATCATGAGTGATCTGTTTTTGTCAAAGTTCACTACCCCTTTATCATTATCCTCCCCCTCCGATGCCCTCTCTTTCCACTCAGCCTCCCCCCCCCCACCCACCCCCACCCCAACCACCCACCTACCCAAAAAAGAGTGTTGATCATTGTCTGTCTTCAGAAGAACAGACAATGAGGTACATAGTCTTTCCAGACAGATGACTTGTCAGTCAGGAAAAGTTCAGCCGTAAACGTCATTATATACGATTCTCATTTTTTCTGATTTATATAATTTCTGTAATAATATTATATGTACTGACTACACTAGTGCGCGCAGTTTAACTCATTCTACCCCAACACCGAAATCCCAAAATTTTGCAGTTATCCTCTGAAGATTGCATTGCATTGCAAGACACAGATCGACCATGATATTTCAAGGGTGATGCCAGAATAGCTTGGCGCCCATAGGCGCCAAGCTATTCTGGCATCACCCTTGAAATATCTTGGTCGATCCTTATCTTCCTGTGGTGTGTCTGGGGTAGAATGAGTTAAGAATAAAGGAAGTGTGCGATCGACGTTAAAGAGTTCATTGCCCCTGCCCTGCCTTTCGCAATACTGATAAACTCTTCAGGCACTTTCTAAACAAACTGACAAATTGCGATATGTTTTATTTTAATTAACTGGTATTTTCATGAAAATAAAGCAAGGCACCTCCCATTAAATTATGATCATTGGTCGATGGTGCACAATTATCTCACCTGACAGTGCATTCTCCTGCTTGGTAGGTTGTTTTTTTTTCACTAAATTATAAGCACTGGCAGTCAATCCGTCTGTATCCATTAACCCGTTCAGTGTCGAGAGCATTTGAAAGCCACACAGCTGCAAGAGGTATAGATCCTCATGAGCCCCCGCAGTTGCGGGGGCTCATGAGGATCTATGCCTCTTATTGACACCACTTTTCATGTTTCTGGGACATCTTGGATTTTAAGTGTTGAATTAACGAATATTTCAGAAGCACAGTCTGCGTCAGCTGGCCCTCAATGGGTTAAACGTACAACCATCTTATGCGTGCACGTTTGAATGCAGAACGTTCAAACTTCATAATTAAACGAAAAGTTAAGTTAGCCCTTGTGTGCGGCATTATGAGGAACATTTATAGGGATTTTATGTGACTAGTAACCTTTTATGGACTGGAGAAGGTTGCATTAATGTGAACATTGTGTCTCCACCACAGTCGGCCAATCTCCCTATCATATTCTATAGGCTACAGCCGCGTATCCAGATGCGACCCATCTCGAATTAGTTAAACCCTGAAAATGAATGGCTCTTAAGGCAAAGACTTACGCTTAAAATAGCGCTCGGTAGCAGTAGACTTCCAAAGTTTCAGCTTCCACCCCTGCAGCATCATGAACATTTCCTGGAGAAAAAATACTTGAATATATGCGCCCGGGAGACTTTATACCATTTCTAATATACCCTAGTGGGAATTTTCCTACTACACTGAACAAACACACACACACACACACACACACACACACACACACACACACACACACACAATAAACGCCCTCAATACTCCATCTTCATACTCGTATTGAACAGACTGATCTAAATACGGCAAGGATGGGACATAGATTCCAATGAGTCCCCAGCAGACTGCGGGGTTCATTAGGATCTATAATCTTCCTGCAGATCAGCATAGATGTTTCTTTCAATCTAACACTAAGACTATCGATCCCATCGAAGACTAATCGTGACCATCAAGAGGTGTAGATCGTCATGAGCCCCCGCAAAAGCGGGGGCTCATGAGGATCTATGCCTCTTGCAGACGTGCTGCACTGGAAGTAATGTCGATCCCTTCTCCGTGACTATGTACACGTTCCTGCTAAACTGAACCATCACGCACACAGGACATCCGGCGTATGGACTTCAAAGACAAGACGAACCTTAGGCTTAGACAATACCACAGTACACACTCTATCCAAGCTGCCTGGGGCAAAGTCCTTCATTAGCGAACGCAACACACGGTGATCTGCAAGTTTGAACCTGACAGCCTAGGTCATGTGTATCCGTTAGTCGTAAGTGTCAGTGATTGTTGAGACCTGTGCCTTTAAACCCTTCCCCGTACATCTTGTTTATGACATCTTTGGTCCTTCAACGACAAAAGCCACAATTAGCGTCCAAGGAACATGGCTACAAGCTGGTCTCTGCGAGAGGCATAGATCCTCATGAGCCCCCGTAATTGCGCGGCTCATGAGTATCTATGCCTGTTGCAACTGGGTGACGTTCACTTTTCCTCGGCAGCGAAGGGGTTAAGTTGTTGGGAAAGATTGCAAAGAATATGGCATCCTCATAACCACCAGCAAGATATAAGGGCTCATGTGATATGTGTGCTGGTCTGTAATTTTGGACCTTACGGCCTTCGGCCAGACCAGCACACCGAATATGCTTTCTGTTGGTAAAGAAGTCGGTGATACTTTATATTTGTGCCCCAAGTCCCGGGGGCGGGGGGGGGGGGAGGGGGGAACGCTTTAAAAATTGAAAGTACCTTTTGCTAAGTCGAGTCGTACAATACCGTCTGCTAAAGGCATACATCTGCATTCGGCAGCGCAAGGCACAGAAACCTTTCAGGACCTCTGCTTTAATTACTAAGTTGGAATAAGCAATTATTATTATTGTGTGCGGCCTTTGCTACTATTTAATTTACTAAGTAGGAAAAAGCAATTATTATTATTGTGCTATTGTGCGCCTTGGGTCAGTGGCATGAGTGAGATTAGTCCTGCGCACGCCATTAAGCAATGTGGCGTGCGCAGGACTAAGCTCACTCTTGATAACTTGCCCCTAGTCCAGAGCACGTCACAGAATACATGACCTTGGGCTGAAGACTAATAACTCAGCAGCTAAATCAGCTTTTCCTCGTAGCAGTATAGATCGTCATCAGTCTCCACAGGCTGTAGGGGCTCATGACGGGGAATATACCTATGCGTGGTACAATTCAGCAATGCGTTCTTCGTGCAAAGAGCATAACCTACTTCGATAAAGAAAAGACCTACGGATTGAGCAGCGATTGTCAGGAAAAAATACTCTTCCACATATGCAACAAATACTGACCCTTACACAATCTTTTCTGCGTGTGTGGTGTAATTATGGACTTGTCGGTCCTTGTGTGCCTCGAAATGTAAGGTACAAAATCACAGACCGATACACAGATCTTGCTGGTATGAATTTTCCAGATTTTTGTTTGTTTGTTTGTTTGTTTGTTTGTTTGTTTGTTGTTGTTTTCGGAGTTCGGAGAAAATACATAGAAAAGTTTGAAAGGGTATTATTAGAGAGGAGACAGATATATTCATTTCCTTATTGTACAAAATTCTTATATGCATCCCTGCAGGCAAACCTACCCACCTGCAAGAAGCATAGATTCTCATGAGCCCCTGCAGGTAGTAGGGGCTCATGAAGATCTTGCTTCTTGATTGGAAAAGTTTGGACACTTTCATATATCCTTGTTCCTTAAATCAGATGATCATGTGCGCATCAGACTGCATCCGGCTTACTACCAACAAAGAGTAGAGAAAGTCCGGTCATGATTATTTGCATTTTTAGAAAAGCATCAGAACCATTACTACGATCACAGCTTACTTATACGCATGAACATTACTACCGAACATCGAACACATAAAGCTGTTCTCAAATAAAGATACGCATGAACATTACTATCGAACATCGAACACATAAAGCTGTTCTCAAATAAAGATACGCATGAACATTAATATTGAACATCGAACACATAAAGCTGTTCTCAAATAAAGATACGCATGAACATTACTATCGAACATCGAACACATAAAGCTGTTCTCAAATAAAGATACGCATGAACATTACTATTGAACATCGAACACATAAAGCTGTTCTCAAATAAAGATACGCATGAACATTACTATCGAACATCGAACACATAAAGCTGTTCTCAAATAAAGATACGCATGAACATTACTATCGAACATCGAACACATAAAGCTGTTCTCAACTAAAGATACGCATGAACATTACTATCGAACATCGAACACATAAAGCTGTTCTCAAATAAAGATACGCATGAACATTACTACCGAACATCGAACACATAAAGCTGTTCTCAACTAAAGATACGCATGAACATTACTATCGAACTTCGAACACATAAAGCTGCTCTCAACTAAAGATACGCATGAACATTACTATCGAACTTCGAACACATAAAGCTGTTCTCAACTAAAGATACGCATGAACATTACTATCGAACATCGAACACATAAAGCTGTTCTCAACTAAAGATACGCATGAACATTACTACCAAACATCGAACACATAAAGCTGTTCTCAACTAAAGATACGCATGAACATTACTACCGAACATCGAACACATAAAGCTGTTCTCAACTAAAGATACGCATGAACATTACTATCGAACTTCGAACACATAAAGCTGTTCTCAACTAAAGATACGCATGAACATTACTACCGAACATCGAACACATAAAGCTGTTCTCAACTAAAGATACGCATGAACATTACTACCGAACATCGAACACATAAAGTTGTTCTCAACTAAAGATACGCATGAACATTACTATCGAACTTCGAACACATAAAGCTGTTCTCAACTAAAGATACGCATGAACATTACTATCGACCATCGAACACATAAAGCTGTTCTCAACTAAAGATACGCATGAACATTACTACCGAACATCGAACACATAAAGCTGTTCTCAACTAAAGATACGCATGAACATTACTACCGAACATCGAACACATAAAGCTGTTCTCAACTAAAGATACGCATGAACATTACTATCGAACTTCGAACACATAAAGCTGTTCTCAACTAAAGATACGCATGAACATTACTACCGAACATCGAACACATAAAGCTGTTCTCAACTAAAGATACGCATGAACATTACTACCGAACATCGAACACATAAAGCTGTTCTCAACTAAAGATACGCATGAACATTACTACCGAACATCGAACACATAAAGCTGTTCTCAACTAAAGATACGCATGAACATTACTATCGAACTTCGAACACATAAATCTGTTCTCAACTAAAGATACGCATGAACATTACTATCGAACATCGAACACATAAAGCTGTTCTCAACTAAAGATGCGCATGAACATTACTACCGAACATCGAACACAAAGCTGTTCTCAACTAAAGATACGCATGAACATTACTACCGAACATCAAACACATACAGCTGTTCTCAACTAAAGATACGCATGAACATTACTATCGAACTTCGAACACATAAAGCTGTTCTCAACTAAAGATACGCATGAACATTACTATCGAACTTCGAACACATAAAGCTGTTCTCAACTAAAGATACGCATGAACATTACTATCGAACTTCGAACACATAAAGCTGTTCTCAACTAAAGATACACATAAACTTTAAAACTTTGAAGATTTTGAGCAAATTCATCTGTAACAGACAGTTTGCGGAAATCAGAAGTAGGTTCAAAGCGAACGTGTTTCAACGAAGACAGTGGATTAACTCATTCTACCCCAGACACACCACAGCAAGATAAGGATCGACCATGATAGTTCAAGGGTGATGCCAGAATAGCTTGGCGCCTATGGGCGCCAAGCTATTCTGGCATCACCCTTGAACTATCATGGTCGATCTGTGTCCTGCACTGCAATGCAGTCTGCAGATGACAACGGCAACATTTAAGGATTTCGGTGTTGGGGTAGAATGAGTTAAAAGCCCGGACAAACATGCGGTGGTGCATGTTAGTTCTGGCTTTCAATCCACTGTTTTCGTCGAAACATGTTCAGTTTTGACCTACTTCTGATTTCCGATTAAACGTCTATTTTCAGAAGGTAAGCACGAACTCTACAATAGATCCTTAACTCATTCTACCCCAACACCAAAATCCTTAAATTTTGCCCCTGTCCTCTCAAGACTGCATTGCAGTGCAGGGCGCAGATCGACCATGATAGTTCAAGGGAGATGCCAGCGTAGGCGCCAAGCTATTCTGGCATCACCCTTGAACTATCATGGTGGATCCTTATCCTGCCGTGGTGTGTCTGGGGTAGAATGAGTTAAACGAACGCAGCTGTACTTTTGTTTAAGATTCGCTTACACTCTGCAATCCAGTACCTCTGATTCATAATTTAACCATCATGTGCATGCAGCCACCGGCACTGTTTACAGTATCAGTGGCAGCATGCACAAGGGGGTTATAAACAGTCTTGTTATTATCAGAAAATTTGGGGTGGTACAGAACTGAATTGGTTAATCAACGTTGATGGGTACAATTTCCCAGATAATATTTTTTTAACTTGATGGTTGGTTCAAAAATATAAACAACAAAATCAGCATCTTTGAAATGGCACAGACTCGGAGCGGAGGGGTTGCGGACACAATTCAAATCGGAAGTGATGGTTCTGCGCTTGTTCAGTCAGCTAAAGGTCCTCAGGCCGACGTCGGCCGTTGTTGCCAACAACTGCCGACGTCGGCCCGAGGACCTTTTGCTCAAAAGCGGGTAATGGCTCTGAACATCAAAACGTCCGCATGTTCGATCGAATCGTGTTTCACAACACCCATGAAATCTCTTATAGTACAGTGCAATTTCCAAGTACACACTTGTGTTGTTTTGCTGAGAATTTGTTAGTAGCCGCAGGAATGGTCTGGTTATTATGTGTGTGTGTGTGTGTGTGTGTGTGTGTGTGTGTGTGTGTGTGTGTGTGTGTGTGTGTGTGTGTGTGTGTGTGTGTGTGTGTGTGTGTGTGTGTGTGTGTGTGTGTGTGTGTGTGTGATTTACCATACCAGTGATGTCTATACTTTTCGTACGTTTGTACTAAAACGCCATTTTAATGTCCCCAGAGCACATACCCCAAAGACAGGACCTTGGACAAAACCAGCTACATCTCAGAGAGGCATGTGGTCTTCTTTGCAGGTAGGCAGAAATTCCTTCTCTTCCTCCAGTATTGCCGATGGTGTGCTGAAGAGGTCGCCAAGACCGAAACAGCTGTCCACACCGGCTCAATATCTGGACCCCCACTTGGGGGACCTAGATTTAAATTTCCATGCACTGAGTGGCTGGAACAGTGGGATATGTGATACGCCCCCCTTCGGGGGGGGGGGGGGCTTCCATATGCATTGCTTTCAGTCACTTACTTAGCGCACCCCCTCTTTCCTATCTTTTTTTTTTTTTGTGTGCTTGGACCAAAGTAGATCTATGATCATTGGTCTATCATGCACACTTCTCTCCCTTGACAGTGCTTTTCCTACTCACTTGGTAGTTTTTTCTAAATTACAAGCACTGGCAGTCAACCCTTTCGGTCTAGTTTTTTACTACAATTTCGACTGCAGCCCCTTCCCCCTTTTTAGTAGGTTCTCTCTTAGGGTGCATGGAAATTTGGCTCTAGGTGGAGGCATGGAATGTATGCCCCTGCAGAAACCACAGTAAAATGTGGTCTTCTTTGCAGGTAGGCAGAAATTCCTTCTCTTCCTCTAGTATTGCCGATGGTGTGCTGAAGAGGTCGCCAAGACCGAAACAGCTGTCCACACCGGCTCAATATCTGGACCCCCCACTTGGGGGACCTAGATTTAAATTTCCATGCACTGAGTGGCTGGAACAGTGGGATATGTGATACGCCCCCCTTCGGGGGGCTTCCCATATGCATTGCTTTCAGTCACTTACTTAGCGCACCCCCTCTTTCCTATTTTTTTTTTTTGTGTGTGTGCTTGGACCAAAGTAGATCTATGATCATTGGTCTATCATGCACACTTCTCTCCCTTGACAGTGCTTTTCCTACTCACTTGGTAGTTTTTTCAGAGAGGCATAGATTGTCATTAGTCCCTGCAGGTGGATTTGTGCTTCGCTGTGGTCCGATTCAGCAATGTGCTCCTCATTGCAAAGAAAGACTCAAGTAAAGGGAAGAGTTTCAGACTGGACACTCTGACTAGACATTCATTGCAAGACCGGAAACCAGTGAAACTCAGCATCTCTCGGAAATTGAAAGGAAATGTTTGATACTCGTATTCCAGACGGAAAGATCAAGTCCAAACGTTTTAAAATCTTCGCATTCCAGCGCCAGAATCGGGTGATGGGTCGACTATGACAGTTAATTAGCAATGTAATATAATCGCCTTAAGATGCACACAGCTAATCAGGCACCACCATTATTATGATTTTCATCACTTGAAATAATTCATGGTAATATCGACCAATATAGAAAAAGTGAATACCGTATGTAAAACTTAAATTGGGCATGTAACTGTTAGCTTTCTGGCTATATTTGATATTTCTTTTACCCTGATTCTCACAGGAAATCGTGTCCACAAGGAATGTTCTGGCTACATCAAGAGAATTTACCCGTCCATGCGACAAGATGGATCAACCATGATAGTTCAAGGGTGGTGCCAAAATAGCTTAGCGACTGTAGGCGCCAAGCTATTTTGGCACCAGCCTTCAACTGTCATGGACAGAGGACATATTCGAAATGTGCCAAATTCCTCCTCGGGACTGTAATGTGTTAAAGGGCAGTCAGCTTCTGTCGGTAAACTCACGCTTGTACACACAAACACACACACACACACACACACACACACACACACACACACACACACACACACACACACACACACACACACACCGTACATAGGGTTGAAAGTCTTCGATTCTCCTGGCCGGATTCGTTCGATTTTTCCTAGTCTAACTTTCACAGGAGTCTCAGCTGTCCTGTTGTGCAGACGTAAAGCACGCTCACTTCTTAACATCTGCTGAAAGCACAAGTCGCGGATTCTCAAGAGCACCTCGGGTTCTTGTAGCTGGCAAGGATGGCTAAAGTTCCGTACAAAACAATCTACACGACTCTAATCAATCCTAGGTTTGCGTCCGGACCACTTTCTCCATTTCGAGATGGACACAGGGGAGAGCTTTACTGTCAGCAAGAGGCATAGATTCTCATGAGCCCCTGCGAATGCAGGGACTCATGAGAATCTATGCCCCTTGCAGACGGATGTTAGTTTGTTGAATCTAAGCAGATGACATTCTTCATCTCGGTATGTACATAGTTGAGATCTTTATGTCAGCAAGAGTAATATAATTATTCTCATGAGTCGCCGCAGAGCATGAGCTGATGAGAATCTATGTCTCTTGCAGTTGGACGTGGGCTGGCTGAGAAACTGTCGCATTGTTAGTTTAAATTTCACAAGGGTCTAGGCAGTCCTGGAAGTCCTCATCAAGTCCAGAAAAAGGATGTAAATAGGCCGAGAGACGAGCTCCAGCAGCAAGAAGCAAATATAAAATACATAACCTCTGCCAATGAGAAGTCTTCCTCTACTTGCACTGAACGGGCATAATCTATGCCTGCTGCAGACGAAATGATTCTTTTAATTATTTTTCACTATTTTTGTTATCTTTATGTGCTGTAATGCGCTCCGAGCTTGCTGTCTGTGGGGAAGGGCGCTATATAAAAACTCTGTATTATTATTATTAAATGTGTCTTTTTTTCTTCTTTTTTATTATTATAAAACTGTCCATGACGTACATGCGGCTTTAGGGAACCATACAAATCGGTAGTTCTTGCAGATATAAGGGGGTTGGCTGACCCTCTGAAAGTTTAACATTGATTTTAACTTCATGTCATTTCCCTGTGACATCGAAGACTGTTTCTTGCGAGGCACCCTGGTGACTTTTTCCATGCAATTACGGATGGTTTGTGCCCCAAAATCGAACAGACGGAAAATCTGGAAAAGATTGCTCCTCCGGGAGATTGGGGGATTTTCTTTTGCAAGAGACATAGATTATCATGAGCCCCAGCAGCTGCTGGGGCTCATGATAATATATGTCTCTTGTTCACGGAAAGATCGGCATCTGCGACAATTGAGGATAAAAAGAACAACGGTCCGGGAATTTGAGGCCTTTTGCTGAGCTCTTCTTTTCGGAGGCGGATAAAGTGCGTGAGAGAACAAATCACGTGATGCTACCCCTGCGCATGCGAATTGATGTAATGACCAGACATCCGATCCGCTTACTATCGAAACTCTCTCTCTCTCTCTCTCTCTCTCTCTCTCTCTCTCTCTCTCTCTCTCTCTCTCTCTCTCTCTCTCTCTCTCTCTCTCTCTCTCTCTCTCTCTCTCTCTCTCTCTGGTGCAGTAACAATTCCATGATCTTAAACCCTGCAAAGACTGAATGTATGGTTGTAAGTACCCGCCAAAAGCACCAGCTCGGCACTCTCTCACTCAGCTTGTCCCTTCAAGGCAAATCTATCAGCCAGGTAACGGAACATCGTCTTCTCGGCGTTACTGTAGATAACCAGTTTAAATGGCAATGCCATCTTAGTAATATATGTAAGACAATATCAAAGAAACTGTTTATTTTATCCAAGTTAAAACATATAGCTAATGTAGAAACACGAAAACTGTTCTTCAACGCCCACATCAGGTCACATATAGATTATGCTTCTACGGTGTGGGATGGCGCAAGCGAGGTCCAGTTAAAGAGACTGAACTCTCTTCATCGTAGAGCCGCGAAGCTTATCCTTTCAAACCCTAACTCAACAACGGATAATAAACTGAAAACCTTAGAAATTCTCCCCTTGAAAAAACATTTATTATACAATAAGGGAATAACGATGTTCAAAGTATTGAATAACAGACTCCCCGAGTATATAAAAAAAATGTTTTCCCTCCCGGCATCAACATACTCCAGATCAAGGCAGTCCATTACTGTGCCACGACCTAGAATCGATCTCTATAAGACTAGTTTAGCGTTCTCAGGTGCTAGCATGTGGAACACATTGCCCAAACATGTTACAACATCAACAACGCTTTCGTCTTTTAAAACCGCTCTCTTTAAGTACCTCACCTCAGCATCGTAAGATTTTCACAGCAACCTGCACTTGCAGTGTACGATTTTCCCCTTTCTAACTCTTCAATTCAGTTATATCTTCAGTTAATACAAGATGCTAATGCTGCATGTATTGTGTGTGTGTGTGTGTGTGTGTGTGTGTGTGTGTGTGTGTGTGTGTGTGTGTGTGTGTGTGTGTGTGTGTGTGTGTTTTGTGCTTGTGCTTGTGTTTATGAATGTATGTATGAAGATTTATACCTTTATAATTGTGTGTATGTGTGAGATTTGTTATGTTTATTTCCACTTTTTCAATGATTTCTTTTTTTAAAACTTTATATTTCAATTTTTATTAGTTATATATTTAGTTTTTCCCTATTTAATGATAGTATTTTTTGTGATTTGTGCATTATATGTAAAGTAGATTAGCAACGGCAAGTTCGAAAAATGGTTTCACCAAAACTTTCACCGTTGTAAAATAAAGAATCATTGTCATTGTCATTGTCATTGTCTCTCTCTCTCTCTCTCTCTCTCTCTCTCTCTCTCTCTCTCTCTCTCTCTCTCTCTCTCTCTCTCTCTGTATTTCATACAGATGGTTTTTATATGTGTGTGCGCATGTGTGTGTGTGCTCGTGTTTGTTTGTGCGTGTGGGTGTATGTGTGAGCGGCGCGCGCGCGTGCGTGCGTGTGTGCATGTGTGTGTGATGAGTATTTTTTTTTTCTGTATATAATGATGCTATTCGGTTTTGTATGTACATAATATATATTTTATAGTTTCCCTTCCTTTTTATCCTGTAGTTAGCAACGGCAAGTTTGTAAAATGACGATTTGTTTTCTGTCAAAACTTTTTACCGTTGAAAAATAAAGTTTCATCATCAATCATCATCATCATCATCATCATATCTCTCTCTCTCTCTCTCTCTCTCTCTCTCTCTCTCTCTCTCTCTCTCTCTCTCTCTCTCTCTCTCTCTCTCTCTCTCTCTCTCTCTCTCTCTATTATGGACAGACATGCAAAAAGGCCTGCGTGCCTACTGTCTTCATTCTTAGGAAATAAAGTTTCAATTCAATGCAATTCAATTAATGTAGCAGGACAGTTTGGAAGATAGGCATTGCTATGCCTAAAACTTTTTATCCTGAATAAAAACGTTTCATCATCATCTCTCTCTCTCTCTCTCTCTCTCTCTCTCTCTCTCTCTCTCTCTCTCTCTCTCTCTCTCTCTCTCTCTCTCTCTCTCTCTCTCTCTCTCTCTCTCTCTCTCTCTCTCTCTCTCTCTCAGTTCTCTTTCTCCGTCTCTCTCTCTCACTCTCTCTCTCTCTTTTCTCTCTCTCTCTCTCTCTCTCTCTCTCTCTCTCTCTCTCTCTCTCTCTCTCTCTCTCTCTCTCTCTCTCTCTCTCTCTCTCTCTCTCTCTCTCTCTCGATTAAGGACAGACATGTAAAAAGGTCTGCCTGCCTACTGTCTTCATCCTTAAAAAATAAAGTTTCAATTCAATGCAATTCAATTCTCTCTCTCTCTCTCTCTCTCTCTCTCTCTCTCTCTCTCTCTCTCTCTCTCTCTCTCTCTCTCTCTCTCTCTCTCTCTCTCTCTCTCTCTCTCTCTCTCTTGTTTTTTGTTTTTTTGTTAATGTATGGTAATTACTACTAGACAAAAGCATCAGCTGAACCCGCCTCCCCTGCAGCTCTATTTGAATGGGCAGCCTGTTGAGCAAGTCAAGGAACAGCGTGTGCTTAGAATCATCATTTATGACAAACTGTGTTGACAAAGCCATATTACCAGTGTGTAAAACAATATCAAACAAAAAACTTATTCTTACTGTCAAAATCAAGATATTTTACTAACTAACCAACAAGGAAACTTTTTTACTCTGCCTATATTCAGCCACATTAGGATTATGTCTCCTCAGTTTGGGATGGGAGCAGTCATGCTAATCTCAAACGGATGAATTCGCTTCACAGGCGGGCAATCAAAATAATCGTTGACAGACCCATGCAAGTCATTAGTACTGATTACAAGTTCAAGCTGCTGGATATCCTGCCACTCGACAAGCAGTTCATTTATAATATGTTGGTACTCATACGCAAAATCACCCTCTCAGACTAACCAGCCTATCTCTCTAATTTGTTCGCACTTGCCCACAGATCTAGTCGAACATCAGGGAACAATCTGGTAGTACCAAGGCCCCGCTTAGATATTTACAAGACGTCCCTCTCCTACTCTGGTGCAAAAGTATGGAACACAGCTCCTGCAGACATTAAAGCAGCACCTTCTTTACGAACGTTCAAGAACCAACTGCATAAATTTCTTAAGAACATGTGAAAACATATTGTTCATATTTTTCTTTCACATACCGTCATTGACCGCAGAAACATTTCGTTATTCATATCCATGTATCATAATACTTTAGACTTGCTGAGGTGTTCTTTGTCATTTCTTTTGCAGCATAACATCATAATTATTTAATGATTAATGTTCGATGTTTTGCTTGGTGTCAGTGTGTGTGTGTGTGTGTGTGTGTGTGTGTGTGTGTGTGTGTGTGTGTGTGTGTGTGTGTGTGTGTGTGTGTGTGTGGACTGGTGGAAATCAGTACGTGTGTGTGTGTGTGTATATGTGTGTATGTGTGTGCGGACTGGTATATATTAGTGTGAATGTGTGTGTGTGTGTGTATATGTGTGTGTGTGTGTGCGTGCGTGTGTATGTGTGTGTGCATGTGTGTGTGTGTGTGTGTATGTGTGTGTGTGTGTGTGTGCGTGCACAAAACCAGTAATATGGGCGACTTTCTTTACCATCCTTCTGGAAAATGGGTGTGTGTAAAATTCTGGGTGACCAAGTCAGGCACCCATTTTTTCTGAGGGTTGTTTCTGCATTATCTTTCATTCAAAAGTCGGAAAAAAAAATATAAAAATTGGATGTCCCATTTTTGCAGGTTTACCTAATGTTGTGTGTTTTAAACGCACTGGGCCAGTGTGTTACCACGGAAGCGAGCGTCGTTCGGCTGCGCAGAGTGAACTGAGTTGTTTCCCCTTCTATTGTCTCGAGCTCTCTCGTCCCGCCAACCGTCGTTCCATCAGGTAAGATTGTTTTTATGCAATATTTCTTAGTTAAAAGCACGCCCAAGTGTACTTCTTCAGCGCAGTTATTTAACTGAGATGCTCCCAATCAGATACAATTGCACAGTAGCCTATATGGACCCGTTTGGCCGAGAAAACTGAGACGCCGGCCATCTGCTACAACCCGCGTCTCAGTCAGTCAGTGCTGCTCAGTCAGTCTTGTAGTAACAGATAATAGAACCCCACGAATTTAACAAAAGCTTTCTTCTTCAACGAAAGGAATTCGTTCAATAACACATTACAAGGTCAATCTGTCACGCGATTGGGTTGCTTTTTTTTCTGACATGTGTGATTGATATCGAAAAGTAACTTGACATGTATGCATGCACTGTAAACAAGATGGCGCCAGATTTCATTGTGTATATGAATCATCGTAAGCAAAACTACCTCGCGATTCGAAGAACAGACTTCCACGAATAGTTTTTTCGGATTTTGCAACTGAAGTGTCGCCTTTTACTGTATTACCAGTTATTGTTCGTAGGGGGCAGGGGGTACTGCTGTAATTATGTATATCTGATTCAAAATGTCAATGGTTTACATGGTTGTATTTGACATGTTTGCAGCAACACCGTTTTGGTCACACTCAGCACTTTCACACATCCAGTGCCAGATGGCAGCAGGATGTCCACACCCATCGGGATCTATGAAAGTGGACAAGCACGCCCCTTCCTGGCACATGACCAAGGCCCATGGCAAAATTAGTCAGCAGCAGCATGATGGCCCAGCGTCGTCTGTCGCAGAGGGTGCGTCTGGTAGGAGGGTGCATAGACAGCAGCGGAATGCCCCCAATTACAAACTGGTAAGTGAATCTATGATCATCTTCATTTTATTGGCTCGCGTGCGAAGCAAAAGTGAGTTTATGTTCTGGGCCACTGGTCGTCTGTCTGTCCGTCCGCGTCCATGGTAAACGTTAACAGTGGCATTTTCTTGGAGACTTTTCAAGCCACATTCTTCAAGCTTGGCCCAAGGATACTTTGTGGCAAGACCTTTGTAAACATACCAATTTGAGTGACCTCTCTCAAAGGGTCACGCGGGGTTGACAGATGTGTGAAAACTGCTTACATTTTCAGAAAACATGAATGGATTTTGCTGCTGCGAAAGCCAGCCCTTGTCACCAAGGTCACACATATGTAAATCGGTCATACACGGGATTACTCTTTATATTCTTGTGCAAGGCCCCTTAAACCAAAATTGGGCTGCTTTTGTACTAATGCAGCTTTCTTTTTTTTTTCCTTTCCTTTTCCAGTTGGCAAATGGAGCCTGGGATGGGCCTGAGACTGAGAGTGCAAGCGCATCGCAATACAAGGACAGTGATGACGAGGACTTTGTTCCTGGCTCGAGCTCACAGGATACAGATGGTGTGTCGCCATCAATCTCTGGGGTCTCTGACACAGACAGTATTGTATTGAATATGTTAGATTTCAAAGTGGCTGTTTCAGGGTGGGCAGGTGTCAGTGAAGCAAGTACCAGCAAGGTGCAGTGTGCGTTAGGGGATGAATTAGTGGGTGGCAATGACAATGTGGATAGGCAGAAGGAACATGATGTTGGGGGTGGGGAAAGAGCGCTTACCAAAGAAACGGGTGTGCACGTGTCACAGAGAGGGAAAGGAAAGTACAAATGGGACAAGAAACATGCATGCAAATTTTGTGGCAAGCTTGTTTTGAAAATGAGCACGCACTTACACGATGTCCATGCAGATGAGGCAGATGTTGCTAAAATTTTGATGATAAAAAGGGACTAAGCAGAGACGTCAAGCATGGATCAGAATACAAGATGAGGGTGATTACATGCATAATGTTGCAGTTCTTGAAAAGAAATCAGGATGTTTGATTCCTAAGTATCGCACCAAAACTAGTAAGGTAGATGACCTTCTCGCCTGTAGCCATTGCAAAGGGCTCTATCAAAAAAAGCTGATCTCTGTACACTCAAAACGTTGCTGTCAGAAACAAGAAGGGTTTCAGTTCGCTAAGCGAGGTGAGGCTGCTCAACGTGGGAGGCTAATGCTTCCAATACCCTTAGACGTTGACTTTTCCTTCTATCATAAGGTTTTAGCCAGACAGAGAGATGATGAGATAAGCCGTCTCATCAGAACTGACCCCTTGCTTCTGGAGTATGGAAAGAGATTATTTGACCACAGGGACATTGAAGAACACACGGCTGGGCAAATCAGCTCTAGGATGCGGGAGTTAGGGAGACTATTAAAGATTCTTAGAGTGAGGTCAGAAATGAAAATCGCAAGTTTAAATGCTGTGGTCAATTCAGCTAGCTTTGATCATGTACTGGCTGTAAAAGAGCTAGCAGAATTTGATGAGGAAACACATCAGTTCAAAAAAGGCAATCTTGCAATGCGCATAGGCCATGCTTTGAAAAAAAATGTTCTCAGATCAAACAGTCGCTGGCATCCAAACAGCTTGGGCATGGTTCAGATGACAGGTGGCGACAGGAGCTCTCTGACGCGCAGCGCTTTGACTCTGTCTTCACCAGGGACTGGTACGATTGTGTGTCAGCTACAGCAGCCCAGTCGGTCAGGAAAATGACCATGAACAAACCCAAGCTGATCCCATCATGTGAAGATGTGAGGAAGGTCCAACAGCTTCTTGAGACAAGGATGGTTTCGGAAGATTATCAGACAATAGGTTAAAGCAACTCTTTGCGCTGTATCACTTTTCAACCGAAAACGAGGGGGAGAAGTTCAGAGAATGAAGGTATCAGACTTCCAGAATGCTAAGATTGGATCGATCACCAATCAAGATATCTTGAAAGGTCTCACAGAGGTTGAGAAGAAAATGGTGAATCATTTTCAGCGAGTGGAAATCAGGGGCAAGTTTAATAGGAGTGTTCCCATTTTGCTGACGAAGAAGATGATGACAAATGTGGACAGAATCCTTCAAATGAGGCAATCAGTGCCAGCTCTCGCCGGTTCCCAGTACATCTTTGCCACACCTTCTGGTCACAGGCCTTACAGAGGCCATGATGTTCTGAAGGAACATGCGCTACAAGCACGTGTGTCAAACCCAGCCATGTTCACATTTACTCAGTTACGGAAGCAGGTTGCAACTTTGGCTCAGTCCATGGCCATCTCAGAGTTAGACCAGGATCAGCTGGCAGACTTCCTTGGTCATGATATTCGGATACATCGCCATATCTACCGCCAACCTCAAGACGTCCTTCAAAAGGCAAAAGTGGCAAGGATTCTTCTGTCAGTGAACAATGGGATGACAGATTTTGAGAGTTGCATTAGAGCTGAACTGGGCGATGATAAAGAGATTGACTTTGACAATGAAAACACATCAGAAACTCGCAGAGAGGTCTCTGGGGAAACAGCACCTGTGAATGAAGCAAATAGCAAGTCAACAACACAGAAATCAATGAGCATGACCGAGAAAAGACGTCCAGAGCCTGATGACAAACTAGATAGTTTTGATGATGACAGTTCTGCGTCGGCTCCTGTTCGAAAGAAAGCTAGATTTACAAGGAAACCATAGGGGAAAGCTGAAGAGAAAGCTGTTGAAACTCGTTTCAAGTCGCACCTCGTCGTGAACAAACTTCCTGGAAAGGCCGAGATACAGCAGGCAATTGCAGAAGAGGCTGCACTTAGACATAGGCGCTGGACGAACATTAAGGATTACATCCGCAACAGACTGAAAAAGTTACAAAAGAAATGAATTGAGATTCTCCGACACTCGCGTCATTTTCGTTTTCATACAGATTTATTACAAGAGTGTTCATTATTATTGGGGTAGTTTCAGCATGTCTAGGTTGTTTTTGTCAATGGAACTGCAAATGGAACGACGCTTGGGGACGAGAGACAATAATAAGGGGCAAGGAAACCATTGTCAACATAAAGATTTATTACAAGAGTGCTACTATGGGGTTGGTGCGCCTGCATCATTTTGTATACTGTATTATAACATGTAAAACTTTGAAAATGGAACTGCTGATGGAACGACGGTTGGGGACGAGAGACAATAATAAGGAGTAAGAAAACCATTGTCAACATAAAGATTTATTACAAGAGTGTTACTATGGGGTTGGTGCGCCTGCATCATTTTGTATACTGTATATAACATGTAAAACTTTGAAAATGGAACTGCTGATGGAACGGCGGTTGGGGACGAGAGACAATAATAAGGAGTAAGAAAACCATTGTCAACATAAAGATTTATTACAAGAGTGCTACTATGGGGTTGGTACGCCTGCATCATTTTGTATACTGTATATAACATGTAAAACTTTGAAAATGGAACTGCTGATGAAACGGCGGTTGGGGACGAAAGACAATAATAAGAGAAAAAGAAACAAACATTGTCAACATAAAGACTTATTACAAGAACGTTATTATTCGGTTGTTTTTAGCGTGTATAGCTCTGATTTTATCTGGTGTACACCTGGATCATTTTGTATGCTGTGTAACATTAAAGAAGTACCCAACAGAGAAAGAAACACGCTTTAGAAAAGACGGGTACAACACAATTTATTAATATTTCGGGTAAATACCCTTTGTCAAAATAGACAAACAAACAGAGAGATTAGCCGCTACTTACCTTCATTGGCAGAAGGAATGTGCAGCACATTCCTTCTGTGAACAAAGATAAGTAGCGACTGATCTCTCTGTTTGTTTGTATGTTTTGACAAGGCGGATTTACCCGAAATCTTACTGAATTGTGTTGTAACCGTCTTTTCTAAGCTTGTTTCTTTCTCCGTGGAGCACTTCTTTTCTTTGCATTTTACATGATTGGCAGTCAGCTTTTGGGTCTGAATAATTTTTTTGTTTGTTGTTGTTGGGTTTTTTTTTGTGGCTTTTTTTTTTTTTTTTTTTTTTTGGGGGGGGGGGGAGGGTGGTGGTGGTGTATCTCTCTTGATTTTGGATGTGTGTTGTTAAATTATCTTAAGTTTATTTAGCGTATTAGACTGGCTGGCGACATACATTCAATATTCTGTTCATCATTTTATTTTATTTTTTTCCCCCTTCATTATCAGTGCTGGCACGTCCGGACGTTCAGCAATGTACAACCAATCGGGATGAAAGACAATAATAAGATTGTTACGTGGTGGAGTTGTAGTCGAAGTATGATAAACACACCAGACAAACACACGTAGAGTTCTTTAAAATAAACCTGCAATCCGTCACACGTGGCTTAAGGATGTAGACGATACTGGAGTAACAGTTCCAACAATATTTAATTTAGCGATGCGATATCCACACAGTAATGCACTTTCAAATGCACAAACTACTGATACAAAGTCTCTTCTGCGATGTCCATACTGTGACACAAAGTTTCTCATACACAGCGTCTCTCCCAATAAACTACGTGTCTCTACGACTGACAAAGCAAGACAATGTACGAACGGGCTTTCCCAGCGTCCTACTTATATATACTATCAAATTCCAGAATCGTCTACGGAAATCATACAACGCAACCAATCAGAACGAAACACGCAGCCGAAGCTCATTAAAATAAACTTTCCAGAAATACTATAACAGGCTACAAAAACTCAGCTGCTCACTTCAGCTCTAAATTCTAGCGTATAATGAAGACACATAAAAGTATGGTATCCCTATCACCACGTTCTATGATAGCTGAAAAAGGTACGAGAACATTCCCAAAACAAAATAAAGGCTGCTCAGTTCAGGCGCACAGGAAAACAAAAAGTAGCGAAAAATGTAGCGAAGTGTTGCCAACTACCCGACGTGACACGTACGAGGCCACCAGACAGTGCGACCTCTCCAGAACGCTCCGGACTAAACACAACAAAACGAAATCGGCTCTACTCACGAACAAAAGAAAATCTTACTAAAAAGGCACGTGAATCGAAACCGTGATAGCTCAAATAAACATCGGATCGTTACCTACGAACAACACACGCACGCTCTCACAGGATAACACAACCACAATCGTAACAAATATAAGAAAACCATTGTCAACATGATAAACATTTATTACAAGAGTGTTATTTTTTCAGTGTGTATAGCTTGTTTTTATCTGATGTACGCCTGGATCATTTTGGAAATGTCTGTAACTTTTTTTTTTGGTTACTATAAAGTACACTTTGCATACTGTGCATTGTTGTTTCTAAAGTCACAGGAAGCTTAAACCTTAGCTGAGTTGGTATACCTCGCCCTCTACCTAGGTTAAACGCACCAGCGGAGCCACTGTTGCTATTTTCGCACCAGACCGGTCGCTCGGACCGGTCATGTGCACCAGAACTGCGCGCGCAGGTTGGCTTGTGCACTTGTAGTGTGGTCTTGTACGTTCACACAGAAGATTGTGATCGCAGTCCAAAAAAAAGGTTCGTTTGCGGTTTTAACTTGTAGCCTTTTATCTCCCCGAACACGCCAGTTTTGTGTTGAGATGGCGGAGGCTTGAGTCATGCCCAACACCACTGAATCAAGTCTATTGTACATGTAGTGCGCTCATTTCTCGAACTTCAACTTTGACGGTGCTTTCTGCCGCAAACGACGCAGATGTCGCAAAAATCACCTCCATTGACGGTTTAAAAAAGCTATTTTTAAAAATCTGCCAAATCGCGTAATGTTTCGTGGTGCTAGCATAAGGATGGATGCATAATTGCTGGATTGCATATATGGGAAAGGGTTTATTCTTCATTCATGTTATTTTGCAGCAGTCAAACGAAGCTCACGTGATTCTTTTTCCGAGGTTGCCCATTACAGGTGCAGAAAGCACACGCTCTAAACCGATCGGTCGCTCGGACCGGTCTGCTGCCAATATAGCAACATTGGCACCACTGGTGCATTTAACCTAGGCACTGGACGAGGTATACCAACTCGGCTAAACTTTATTGTCGCACTTGCTAGAACTCAGTATTATATTTCTCTCTCCATTTTATGAATAGAGGCACATAAGTCGCGGTAACCCTTTACGTGCCGAACTTGGACAAGAACTAGTTTTCCTCATCACAAAGTTACCAGAAAAAGGTTTGACTGCTCTTGATTGTTTGATTTGAATTGTCTACAAACAATTACTGTGTTTTTATATGCATGCACCTTTGATGTGATTAATAAAGGCTGAAGTTTCAAGTGATTGATTTCCTATGTTGTCAGTTCATTAATTAATGTCAGTGTTCTGTTTTGTCATTTTAACTCATTCTACCCCAATACCGGAATCCCCAAATGTTGAAGTCGTCTTCTGAAAACTGCGTTGCAGGGCAGGACACAGATCGACCACGATAGTTCAAGGGTGATGCCAGAATAACTTGGCGGCCATAGGCGCCACTCTATTCTGGCATCAGCCTTGAACTATCATGGTCGATCTTTATTTTGATCTGGTGTGTCTGGGGTAGAATAAGTTAAGTGTTAGTTTCTTCCTCTGGGTCTTTTTCTGTCTTTCATATTTTTCCACACTTTTTAACCTGCATCATACTGAGGCTAAAAGCTTCAAATTTGTACACTGCCATATACGCAAGCTACATTACAGAACTTACAGATGAGGACATAGACCAATGGCATTATTAGTTCAAGGGTGGTGCCACAATAGCTTGGCGCATAGAGGCGCCAAGCTATTCTGCCACTACCTTTTGGACTATTTTAGTCACACTTGTTGCACACACTGGTGTATTCCGAATAATAAGGGTTATTATTCAAAATGCTCTGTTGCTGTTTGTCTCAAACTGCAGAGTACATTTTTTTTTTTTAAGTCGTTCAATTTCCAGAATTCTCACATAAATGCCATGGATAAACTGTTTTGCTTCAGAATGACAAAACGTAGCAATGTTTAAAAGATTTCCTCTGTAAAAATCATAATCGAAAGGTTACAGGCCAGTGTTCATTCAATTTTGCACCATACAATGTTAAGAATGTTAATGCATACATACACATTAAGTTGAAAAAAACAAAACAAAAAAATGAATGTGAAAAAAAAGTATTCCATGCACTTGACCTTATTACAGACGCCTAATGTTGTGAAACACCCATTTTGACTGTAATGGCAGTTTTTGTGTGAGAGAGACACCCACCCACTTTATTGGTAGAAACCCATTTTTTCTGCATCTAGTGGCTCTGTTTCTAGAAAATGTCTATTTTATTTTAAGTTATAGAGCTTAGTTATAAGGTGAGTTCTAAACATTTGCATCAATTCCAGAGCCCTAGAATAAATATAAATATGGGAACCCATTTTCACATCAAAATGGTAGGTAACCCACTGTGAGGCTTTTGTGCTCCTGTGTGTGTGTGTGTGTGTGTGTGTGTGTGTGTGTGTGTGTTTGTGTGTGTGTGTGTGTGTGTGTGTGTGTTTGTGTGTGTGTGTGTGTGTGTGTGTGTGTGTGTGTGTGTGTGTGTGTGTGTGTGTGTGTGTGTGTGTGTGTGTGTGTGTGTGTGGCGTAATGTGAGCATTGATTATTTGAAATGGAATTATCGTTGTCTGTACTTTTTACTATTACGTCTACTTTTATATATAAAATTATGTGTATGTGTGTTTATGTGCGTGCTATAGCTTAGCAAGGACATGATTGAAAAAAGGTCATTGAAGGTACCTAATCATTTATCCTTGAAAAATAAAGTTTCATTTCATTCCATTTCATTTCTCTCTCTATCTCTCTCTCTCTCTCTCTCTCTCTCTCTCTCTGTGCGATCGCACGCAGTTGATTTCGCTCTTACTGAGCAGTGATTTGTGTAGGCTATACAAGGTGCACATGCTGGAATTTTATACCTGTGGACTTGTGATATGATCCTCTACACAATGGTGATGTTATTTTCGTGACATTCTACGATTCTCGTGGATTATTTATACTTTTCACAGATTTCTTTGTTCAGTCTTCACTGATATGGGCCCGGTCTACAACGGCTGTACACGGCGCGCAGTCGAAAACCGCGCTTCCTATATTTCTCTGTTGTAGGTGGTTTATCGTTGCGCGCACTCAGCGCATGGAATTGGGGTCAGTGCCGGTCTGGCATACATCACACCGCCTCTGAGTCTGTCAAACGTAGCCGAGTCAGAGCTGATAACGCCACACAAACGCTACAGTAAAACTCGGCTCTGCTAAACTCGGCTCTGCTGTTGACTCGCCAGTGTTTACAAACATCGGCCACGATCATGCGGATGCTGCGCCACACTCTCCTCACGCTTCGTGTGTGATACAACTCTGGCTTAGCCGTGATCTGTGAAGCTGAGTGGCATCATGGTTGAGTGACCTTGTAAGACTGACGGACGCACTGACTTGTCGGCCAGCTTTGGCTGGCTACTTATCCTTTCAAGTAGGTGTCCAGCTGATTAGCGACCAACATGTCGTCACACCTCGAGTAAGTGACTATGGCGACACCACCATCCCCTTACAATGGGCCCCTCCACACGCTCCTCTTCATCAAACTCTCGCCTTTCCCTTGAAAAGATTATCCGAACGAGAGACCCGATCCAAGTAAAGTTTGAGTCCGACATAGCAAGAGTTCACCTATGGCCCGCGACGTGTTCTGCATACGCTGTATGTTGAAGAGCGTATGCCCACAGGTGTGAATCTGCGCTGGGAAGACAGAGACAAGAAGCAAAGCGTACTGAGTGCACCTGTTCCCATTGACCCTCCGTACACCAACAAACTGTTTGAAACACTTGTGCAACTGTGGAATGGATCGAAGAAACTCGTCACAATAACTGTATATTACACCACAGGGACTGTTACTATTCAAGGAAACTGCTGCCAAGAATGGGTCGATGAAGAATTTCGGATGTTAAAAGACACTGTAGACAACATGGCCTCCTCTCAATCCCAGTCCGCACCTGAAATCCCGTCACCTCTACCCACTGCCCGCGATGTTCCGTCTGACTGCACTGATGAGATTAGTGCGGTCTCATCTCTGACCAAAGATGCCGTCAGTGACGTTTCGGCTGAATGCACAAAGGAGATTAGTGCAAGCACTACCCACATACCGCAGCCACCAGCCACGGAAGCGAAACACACTGCATCTGAATCTGACAAGACTCACATAACTCCAGCCCAGGCTATCGAAACTAATCCTGACGTGTCGGCCAGTGACACGACTGACGCCAGTGGATCCAAAGATGCCGACTCTTCAGTCCTCAGCAGCGCCTCGGGAGATGACGTGTCGGCCAGTGACACGACTGACATCAGTGGATCCAAAGATGCCGACTCTTCAGTCCCCAGCAGCGCCTCAGGTGATAACAGCAGTCCCTCTTTATCTGACCTGATTACTCATGTGTCCTTAACCCAGGTCAGCCAGCCGGCCATTACATTTTACCAGCCTTGCGACCTCTCGACAACAACCGCTGATCAGCCCATTTCACTCGCAACTCTAGCACAAATAGCACAAAACCCAGAACTAACGTGCGTTGCGCGAATGCAGCAGCAACTAGCCCTGAACGTAGCTACTATTAGGTGCCTCCAAATCCAGCTACAAGAAGTGCAAACTGAACTGGCTAATGTCAAGAACCAGTGTGCTGCACACACTAAGACCCTTGCAGAGATGGACTGCCTTGTGCGAGATAACGAGGTCAAGGCGAAAAGTGGGAGAAAGGCAGTTGAGGAATATGCAGAAAGCATTAACTCAGCTGTAGAAGGACTCTCAGCGGACCACGTCAGGCTAAATGAGAAAGTGACTCAACTGGCTAGCAGTAGAGACAACCATGCCAGTAGACTAAAAGACCTAAAAAAGCAAGTGGAATCCCTGTCTAAAGCCAGTGCCTGCAGCAACACCCAGAATTTTGAACCAGCCAACGAAACCCCCAACGCCCCCAAATGCTCACCCCAAAAAGATAGTGTCTCACAATCCCTCATGTCCCCTCCCCCTAAAGACTCTACCACGACCGACAACACACTCCTCGTGCAAGTTCCAGTTAAAAACCGGTATTCTGTATTGTCTGAGTTGGATGAGAACAGACGAGGCCACGATACCTCCACCCGCATTACCAACGACAGTAACATCAGCGCTAAGGAAAATGCACCCGAGAACAGACGAGGACACGATACCTCCACCCGCATTACCAACGACAGTAACATCAGCGCTAAGGACAATGCACCCCTAGAACAGCTTCAGCTCCTGCAAGTACGACCAGGTGTCAACACGCTGTTAATCGGGGATTCTGTGCTGAAAGGTGTTGACGAGCGCAGGATCCCCCGTTTCTTGACAGCTAATCTTGCGCCGCGTCAGACTCTGTTCCAGAGAGACAGAAGTCACCTGACAGAGGAAGGCACCAAGCGACTGGCACTCGCCATCAGGTTCGCCGGAGCAGCACGCCGCTCACCGGGATACGATGTGCCGAAAGCGGATCGTCATGCGCCTACCAACCCTCAAAATCGAGGACCACAGCACTACCAGAATCAGGCTTCTGGCAGGGGCACAGGATGGGGACAAGCAAATGGAGGAAACAATTTCAAAGTCCATACCCATCCCAACCATTCCCACCCCAACCATGCCCACATCAACGCCCACCCCCACAACAACCAAACCCCTCGCAGCCAAGCTAAATCCAACCACGTTCAAGCCCATTTTCAACAGTCTCAAATTTGCCAAGCCCATTCTGCTCAAACCCAGTTCAACATGTCTGACAATGCCAGTTACAACTCTGCCCAGCCTGGTTACCCCCCGACATTCTGTCCCCAGCAAGGTCACGCCGGGCAGTTCACTCCGTCAGAACGCGAATTTCCGCGCATTCCACCCTCCGACCAAGGCTCTAACAGCGCCCTTCACGCCCTCGCCACCGCTAATCCCACACCGACCAGAGGGTGGGAGAGCCCTGCCATTACACCCGGATTAGACGCAACGCAGAGGATGCGCATGCTTGCGCAGCTCCTACAGCCATTCATTCAGGGCTTTAACGGCTAATAATCTCATTAACCCTCCTGTGCATGCAACCACCGGTGCTGCAAACAGTACATGCTGCAAACAGTACATGCTGCAAACAGTACCGATGGATGCATGAACAGGAGGATTAATTGTCCATTGTTGGGTTAATAGGTGGTGTCTACTATTAACTGATTAGCTGCGATATCAACTGACAAGTTAACCGCAGCCTTTCCTACAGGGATTTATCTGCCACTAACTTGCTTAACCCCGTTGTGCATGCAACCACCGATGCTGCAAACAGCACCGGTGGATGCATGAACAAAAGGGTTAATTTTCATTTGTTGAACTAGTTCATCACTGATTTACTGACGCTTTAATTAGACGTTTATATTTGGTGATTGTGAACACGAGCACGGCAAGCTGACTGCTATTGTTACAGATGTAACTTGTTCTTACCGTAAATCAGTTAGAGTGACTACCAACGTTATTGTCTGCATCCACTGTGCTGTTTATTGATTACTTTGGTTCTACCTTCTAGCCGCGTTGGTCATAAACTGATGTGACAGTAACATTGAGTGTTACCACCAGAGACTGTGTTAGTTTACACTGTAAAGATTGTGCTCATTTAAGAAAGACTTAATTTTCAGCCTCTTTCGTGTCTTTACAGTGAGACAGACTATTAGCTTGAGTGATTTAATTAAAATTGTACTGGAACGACAAAGAAGGGAACTTAGTGACAGCCGAACATACAGGTGTTCCATGCGGCGTTTCAAGTTGCGTCAGTTTTTTCTTGTGGTTCAGTCACTCCCGCAGCGAGTTTTTTTGAGAGCTCAGTAGCTTAACTGCTACTTGTTCTCTGGAGGACTTTTATTCAATTACGTGGCCTTTTATCGTTTTATAGTTTTATAGTATTTTTTATTTCCGTGTTTTTCTGTATTCAATTGTTTCTTCATTGTTTATCTTGTGCACTCTGTATTTTGTAATAAGTCCAAGCGAATTTTCCATCAAAGGTGCAGTTATGAGAATAGGGCACCTCAATGTGTTTCATTTGTACAACAAACTAGCCGACATATCTGTATATATTAACGATCCTACACCGTTCCACCTGTTTGGACTCAGTGAGACGCGTCTGAGTTCCTGTGTAAGCGATGCAGCAATCAGTATCCCCAATTTTTCAGTTATTAGACGAGACCCCTTGTCTCCCGGTCAAACTGGCATCGCTGTCTATATTCATAATTCTATCCAGCATTTAGTTCATCGACGCGTCGACCTAGAAATGATGGGGGTGGAGTGCGTATGGGTCGAAATCAAAACCGGTATTAATTGGGTTCTTATATAGAAATCCCGCCTCAACTTTTGAGTGGTACGATCAGTTTAGTCATAACCTTGACAGAGCTTTAAAAAAGAAGGCCGACATTCTTCTATTGGGCGATTTTAATATAAATTTACTTAAGCCGCACCCCGCCTGGGGCTCAACGTCATCTCTGTTTGGCTTAGTACAGTTAGTGAAATCACCCACCAGAATTACTCCAACTACTTCCACGCTTATTGACCACATATATACTAATAAACCCAAAGCCGTCTCTGACGTTGATGTCTCAAATCTTAGTGTTAGTGATCATTATCCTGTGGCTTGCTCCTGGTCTTCTAAACTCCCTAAACCAAAAAAGAACGGCCATACAACTATAACGTATAGGACATTCAAACACTTCAGGAAAGACGAATTTCTATTTGATCTAGAAAATACTCCTTTTAATGACGTGCTCCTGTCCTATGATCCTAATACCGCCCTCAGTATTTGGTACTCTCTTTTCCTAAATGTACTTAATAAACATGCTCCTCTACGCGAGAGGAGGGTAAAATCTAACACTCTTCCTCCCTGGCTTACTCCGGAAATCATGCAGGCGATGGCGCTTAGAAACGATCTACGTAGCAATAAAATGTTCACTGAATATAAGCAACAGCGTAACCGTGTTAAATACATGATCAGAGAGGCAAGAAAAAAGTTAGTTCGTGACACGGTTAAAGACAGCAAAACTATATGGCGCCTTCTAAACACACTTACTAGGGGGTCTCCAAGTACCGCAACTACCATTCCCACTAATCTTACTGCTGATACATTCAATGACCATTTTCTTTCGATTGCCAAATCTCTAATATCGCCAAGCCAGGATAACACTTATCACCGTTCAAATTTGCTGTCTGAGTTTTGTCAACAAAGAACAATGGGCACAGCCCCCTTCAACATCCCTATGTTAGCTGTTCATGAAGTGGGTTTACTTATAAGTAACCTTCCAAATAAAAAGTCCTCGGGGCCTGATGACATCAGCCCGAAAATACTTAAACTGTCTCTCCCATACATTGTAGAATCCTTAACTTATATTTATAATCTCTGTATCCAGCATAACACTTTTCCTAACGAACTTAAATATGCCAAAGTAATTCCACTTCCAAAAACAAAAGATCGTTCTGATCCTAATAATTATCGGCCTATTTCTTTATTAACTGTTTTGTCCAAACCACTGGAAAGGCACGTTCATAAACACCTGCTTGCTTACCTAGAAAACCGTAAGCTCTTCCACCCTTTCCAATCCGGATTTCGTCCGCAGCATTCATGCCACACAGCACTTACACGCCTTGTTGACACATGGCTCAAGGGTATGAATAAGTCACAGTTAACAGGAGTAGTCTATCTGGATTTTAAGAATGCTTTTGATCTGATTAACCATACTATTCTGACTGCTAAGCTTCACACATACCTCAATAACGGAGACGCAGTTGCTTTTTTCACATCTTACCTTACTAAAAGAAAACAAAAGGTTCTTGTTCATGGCTCATACTCCTCTCTCAAAGATGTAAGCTTCGGTGTGCCCCAAGGGTCTGTACTGGGCCCTCTACTGTTTTGCTTATTTATCAATGATTTGCCTCTACATATTACTTGCCAAGATGTACAATGCGACCTTTTTGCTGACGACACCTCAGTTCATACTACTAGTAAAGATATACAGGTAATTTCCGACAACCTACAACAAAGTCTTCATGAAGTATCAGCTTGGTGTATAAACAATTCTATGGTTGTTCATCCAGCCAAAACGAAATCGATGGTAGTCGCCACGCGCCAAAAACAGCAGATAATGCCTCTATTACTTAACCTTTCACTTAAAGGTAGTCAGGTAGAACAGGTAAATGAACATCGAGTACTGGGGATTAAAATCGACAGTCAGCTAAAATGGCAAGCTCATACAGACGCCTTATGCAAAATAGTAGCCAAAAATCTCTTTATGTTATCAAAACTGAAATATTATACTGATTCAGATACCCGTAAACTATTTTATAACGCTCACATACGTTCTTATATCGATTACGCGTCATCGGTATGGGATGGGTGTAGTGAGGTCCATTTAAAGAGACTCAATTCCCTACACAGACGAGCGGCCAAAATAATCTGCCCTGATCAACACCTTAGCACTGAAGAAAAGCTCTCAAAAGCAGGTCTCCTGCCACTTCAAGATCATTTTAAATATAACAAAGCAATCTTTATGTTCAAAGTGTGGAAACGCAAAACACCTGAGTACATCTCCACTTTGTTCCGTAAGTCTGAGTCCAAGCTTGGAAACATCAGAAAGCTTTTCATAGTCCCAAAACCAAGGATCGATCTATATAAAACTAGCTTATCCTTCTCATGGGCACTTATCTGGAATGCCCTTCCAGACCATGTAAAATCCGCCTCCTCGCTAGCCTGTTTTAAAAAGGGTCTCTTCAAATATTTTGTGGATCACTCGTAGGGATGACTCAACCACTTGTATTATATGTTTCTTTTTATGCTGGGTCCAATTTATTCCCAATTAAGTCTGTTATCCTTTTCAATTATCATTTGGACTACTTAGCTCTGTCTATGTGTGAAGGTGGGTGGGTGGGGTGGGGGGTGTCTGTGAGTCTATGAGTATGTCTATGTGAATAGTGTTGTCATCTCTTTGCAAGTATTATGTTTACTTATATGTATGTATATTTGTAGTTAGTCTTGTAGTTGTTAGCAACGGCAGGTTTGTAAAATGGCTGTGTCGATGACGATGTCAATGCCTAAACCGTTGTAAAATAAAGTTTCATTGATTCATTGATTCATTGATTCATTGATTCATTGATTCTCTCAGAACCTGGTACCTCAGCTGTTTTGGCGCCGTCAGAGGACTAACACGGCGAGAGCACTCACAAAAGACATTACTCAATGCATTATCAGAAAAAAAAAAAAAAAAAAAAAACAGTCGATTCCGCTGTGGCATTGATGAAATAGTTTCAAGCAGTCTCTATTTCTGAGGTTCCCCCAAATTGGGATTACGTTATCAAGTTCATCTCGGACTGAATACTGTGGCATGACCGACATAGCCGTATTATATTTCTGCAAGAGAAATAGATCCACAGGATCCCTCGCAATTTACGGGGGCTCATGAGGATCTATGCCTCTTGTTAATAAGTAATGTGAGCATATTTGGGTAGCTGTCTTCCAGTTTGGTGTAGGCATAAATTATAACGTTAAATGATGCATTTGTAACTATAAGGGCACATTGACGAGAATTTGTCGTTTAAAAATCGTTTCTCTCTCTGACTTGCATTAGAAAGTCGTGAATGCCTGCAAACTAGTTAGCAGCAGCAAAACCAGCAGCAGCATCAGTAGTAGTAGTAGTAGTGTAATAATCATTATTAACGAAAGGTTGTTTGACGCGTCGAACGACAGAAGAATGTAACGGGACAGACAGACAGACCGACAGACAGACAGACAGAGACAGAGAGAGGGAGAGACAGAAAAACAGAGAGAGAGAGATGTCGATAAAGGAAAAAAGAAACTTTCTCGATAGCAGACAGTAGTCAAAGAAGGTCAAGCCCCTAAGACTCACTGGTTAAACCTGCGATAACTTCATCCAGACAGACCTACCATTCACGAGACAGAGATTCTCATGAGCCCATGCAACTGCAGGGGCTCATGGGAATCTTTGCCTCTTGCCCATGGAAATTCCGACCGAAGTCTTTGAACCACTGATACTCACAAGCGTAACACCCAATGTCTTTCTCAGTCTGAGAGAAATTGAATTTGTTGGCAACTCCATTCCTACCGTGTTCTCATGAACCTCTGCGTCATTAAAAGTTGTGTCCCTTGAAGATTAAAGGTGTCATTCAAATCTTTGTTCTTCGCAGTAAATCGGAGATGTCGTTTAAATGGTGTCTACGCCAACTGCACAAGACAGACAGACCCAGACAGTTTATCCGTGGTGCCCGATTTGCTCCCAAGGAGATTGCTACTTGCAATGCTATTCAGACACGACCGTTAGCGTTATAATCGTGTCACGGTCAGCCAGTCAATCCCCTTATGTGGTGTACATTGATCTGATATCGATTCGAAACTGTCTTCTGCCCGCAACGTAAATGTTAACCCTCCCACTGCCATAGTCCAGGCTGAGGATGTTTTTTAAACTTTGCTAATTTAACGACGAAGAGCTCTCCAGCCCTTGGAGGAGCATGGGTACCTATGATGTCAGCAAGAGGGGTATATCCTCATGAGCTCCCGCAACGCCTCTTGCATTTGAATCATGTTCATTTTTCCTGGCTGGACAGTGAAGGGGTTAAAAGTGAAACTGAACCTAAA
>BTPG01000008.1:138324627-138437127 GCA_036245525.1 Semisulcospira habei
TCCAACTGCGAGAGACATGGATCTTCATGAGCCCCCGCAATTGCGGGGGCTCATGAGGATCTATGTCTCTTGCTGGCACCCCTTTGAATATTTGCTCCTCGGACGTATGGGACTGTCTTAAATTAATACAGATTTCAAAACACAGTCTGGGTCGACTGGCAGACGCTGGGCTCATGAGGATCTATGCCTCTTGCTGGCAACACTTTCAATATTTGGTCCTTGGGCGACTGGGGCTCTTTGGCGTTGACTTAACGCAGATTACAGAAACAAATCTGCGTCCACTGGCAGACAAGGGGTTAACTATTATGACGTGGGAGGCATACCGAAGCCAAAACAGAGGATGGTGAGGCATACACAATAAATGTGATTAACTCCTTCCCTGACACTGGACGCAGATTGTCTTTCTGAACCCTTTCTTTATTCAAAGTATAAACAACAACAAAAAATGAAAATTCATCCATCTAAGCAAGATGCATGCAAAGTTTGTGTCAGCAAGAGGCGTAAACCCGCATGAGACCCCGCGCTTGCGGGGGAAGGAAATGCCGACATTTTCCACAAAAATGAATCGCCGGACGCCCACACACACACGAGGCAGACAGCATCACATGGAAATCGATGCCTGGAGGATCGGTTATGACGACGTTAATGAGACCGGATATGACGATAAGCTGCGTCTGTCATTTAAAAAGTTGAACCTGACGGAATTTTTGCATGTCACGCCTGTGAAGCGTGCTGGTCGGTGATCAGGATGTTGCCATAACCAGGGGCGGATCTGGGGGGGGGGGTTTTACAAGGGTTCCGGTCCCCCCCCCCCCCCCGACCCAAAATTGTTTTAAATGTTATAACAAAGTTCCATTTTCGGGTGTTTGGACCCCCCGATTCCCCCCCCCCACACACACACACACACACACACACACATTGGCGAATCCCCCCCCCCTTTCACACCACTCCCACCCACCCCCACCCCACCCCACCCCTCCCCCAGTCCCGGCTTTTTTTTTTTTTTCGACCCCTGGAAGCAAGGTTTAGCGTCGGGAAGGCCTTTTGTATCAGGTTGAAGGTCCCAAACAAAAAGTTGGACCCCCTCCCGCCCCCCTCGAGGTAACTGATCCGCCCCTGCATACCCAAACTTATTGCAGGCCTCATAGGATAATCGATCACCTCTATATCGTGCTATTTCTTGCAATCCGTGTTTATAGACGTGTTCGGTTACTTAACCATCATCCTCTGCCTTTGGCTATAAGCGAAGTTTACTGTTCTTGTATTTTGCTTGAAAATGTATACTTCATTCCATTCTAACAACAATTACACTTTTACAAAGCAGTCATTATGGTATCTGCCTGTTTTGGCCACGAGCCGGGTTTGTTTTTTTCTGTCCGTCAGTCGAGTGTATTAACTCTTTCCCTGCCGCAGGACATATTATGTTTCTGAAATCTTTATTCATGTGACCGCCCAGTCACAACCGTCCAAGGAACGTAGATGCAAATTGGTCTCAGCAAGAGGCATAGATCCTCATAAGCCCCCGCAGGCGCGGGGGCTCATGAGGATCAATGCCTCTTGCAGTTGGATCGCCTTCACTTTTCTTCGGCAGTTAAGGGGTTAATTGGCCATCTGTCCGTCAGACAGTCATATGTTTGCTCTGTGTGCAGCTACATTTTCGGCCTTCTATCCGCCTGTCTTCTACCCCAGCAAGCAAAAGGCCGTTGGGCTGACGTTGGCCTGATGGATTTTAGCACACCCGCCCCCTGATGATGATGATAGAACTTTATTGCCATATGTAACAATACATTAGGAAATCGTTGCGGTGCCGCGCAACATAAAAGGAAGAACATTAAACACATCAAAATAAATTATAATTAAGCTACTCACGTGCACACACACACACACACACACACACACACACACACACACACACACACACACACACACACACACACACACACACACACACCGTATTACTGTCGGTCTGCTAGTCTTTATACACATTGTATCTGTCTAGTAGTCTGTCGACGGTATTCTTGGCTGAAAGCCGGCGCATTCATCCCTCTGTCTTTCGTTCCGTGCGACAGTTTAATGCTAAGCGCTAGCAAAATTGAACGAACAGCAGGTTTTGTGAACAGCAGGTTTTATCAACAGCAGGGTTTGTCAACAGGGGGTTTTGTCAACAGCAGGTTTTGTCAACAGGGGGTTTTGTCAACAGCAGGTTTTGTCGAGGTGATTCCTGCACGAATATCCTCGACAAAAACCGCTACCGACACCCAAAGGGTTAAGAACGATCTCGATGAAAAGCGCTACCGACAACCAAAGGGTTAGATATGACTCGTCATCCCTCCTATCTGCTGTCGTCATACTATCCATCTGCAAGAGACAATACTCGTAGATTCTAGCGAGCTTCGTTTAAATCCTTCGGCTGTCGGTAGGGTTTTTTGTAGCGATGATTCCTGAAGGACTCATCGCGACAAAAATCGCTACCGACCGAAAAAGAGTTAAAAGGAACTGTTCGACCGATTAAATCCGTTCACTTGCACCATGTGGTCAAAATATATAATTTACATTTGATTATTTTAACATGACTGTCCTGTCCCTTAAATCGATATCTGCATACCTTTATTAATAAGTATTATATTTATTGTATCTGCCATAAGATTTCAGACATGGAAGCATTATAGTTATGAGGACTCGATTGGCTGGCTGCATGTCTCTGTCTTTCCTTCTGTCCATTCGCGTAGTAAGTCATTACTATTCATCCGTTTATGCCTTTGCCCGAGTTAGTCAGTGCGTCGTGGGGCCTGCTGGTTTTGACTAATAGCCGTTAACTCATTCGAGACGTGCCGCCTTCGGATACGCGGCATAAGCCGCGTATTCGGAGTAGGCACGTCTCAAATGAGTTAACACTCACCTCAAATGTGTGTTATCGTGGTGTGAGTCCAGCTGGTAGCGCCGACGGTCTACCCTCCGAATGGCTGCAAGTTCCAAACTCAGGTCCGATTCCAAAATTATTCAATCGTTTCCGTGCCTCGTGCTGAAATCATCTTTACGTTGGCAACAGGTTTTATTTGCCTGTCCGACTGGATGTCTGCCTGCCCATCCGTGCTTCCGTTAATCGAATTCTCTTGCGCATTCTGACGCATCTGTTTGCAAATAGGCACGTCCGTCATGTCCGTGATCCTTGACGTATCGTTCTAGACGCTGAGGTAATCAGTTACAACTCAGTGAAATCCACACGCGCAGTTGACAACCCGCCAAGCCAAACTGTCGGATGTTTTACCGATGTGCTCAGTCTTTGTGTGAAAATCCGATTTTTTGTATTCCCTCGCTCTGAGAAGCAGAGATGTGGGTTAATAAGATCTTCTCAGCAAGAGGCATAGATCCATCCGCAAGAGGAATAGATTTTCATGAGCCGCTGCAGTCACAGCAGTTCATGAAAAATCTGTGCCTCTTGCGGGTCCCAATTTATATTTCTCCAAGAGTTCAATGATCTTCGATTTATGTATATATGTATATATATATATATATATATATATATATATGCGCTGTACTAGTGGTGCTACCTGTAAATTCTGGAGGCGGCTTCTAGTACACGCGTTGTGTTTGCAATTTGTCAGGTTACGCCGTGTGCCTACCTGACGAGCCTCCCTTGGGGTGAAACTGGTCGTAGACGGCAAAAATGAACCTAAATCTGCTCAGCAGGTCCAATATCTGGGAATATTTACTAGCATCCCCTCTCGGGGTCAGGACTTGATATTCTCGTCCAGCGGATTGCGGGGCGCCTGGGGGTAGTCCTTAATGCTTTATGCATTAGGTGTTCAGTGGAAGGCTCAAAATGATAGGTCTGTCATTCCTTCTCTCCCACTACCCTCTCTGTCTAGATCTAGTGATACCTTTATATCAACACACATCAATTCACGAAAAACCAACAAACCCTGCTGGTTTCTAAAGAGGTATTTCTTGTTGACGAGCTGGCGAACGGTGTCCAGGACTCACGTCGACTATACATATTTCGACAGCTCTCTGACACCCCCAAGAAACAGAGCAGACAGAAATACTGAAATAATTTTGAGGAAAAAATATTTACTGCTTCCCTTGCAAATGAGGTCTCCACGGGCAGCAAAATTCCATATAATCCCGTACAGTTTCTCTTTTAACCCCACATTGATATCTCGTGGTTTTTTATTCGTGCTCACTCCGTGGAAGAGCACGGAGAACCGTAATATAATCTGATCAAGCCTTAGTCTGTCAGGTCTTCATGACCCGTTCCAAGATTGACCGTGATAGCTCAGGGATTTGCCTGATTAGCCTGGCGTCATTACTGCTGTTACGAAGGATTTATCTCAGTATGACGACCCTTCCCCCTCCGCGCTCCTGAAAGTAATACTGGTGCAAGAGGCGCTTGAATCGCTTGTGGGCTCGATGTAGCGGTATCGTTTATGAACTAATTAGTTAACCCCCTGGTGCAAGTATCATCGGAACTGTTAACCCTTTCGCTGCTGATTAAACTTAAACATCAGGCTACTTGCAAGAGGTATAGATCCTCATGAGCCCCCCACACCCCCCACACTCCCGGCTCATGAAAAGTAATACTGGTGTAAGAGCCGTTTGAATGCATTGCAGTATCATGTATAAACTAATTAGTTAACCCTCTGGTGCATGTAGCCATCGGAACTGTTAACCCTTTCGCTGCCGATAAACTTGAACACCAGCCAACGTGCTAGAGGCATAGATCCTTATGAGGCCCTTCAACTGTCTCTTGCTTGAAAACGCTTTGCATCCACTGACGTTGCTTTGACGGCGCCCCCCCATCGCCCCCCCCCCCCCCCCCATCCCCCCATCGCCCCCCCCCCCCCCACGCCTCCCCACCCCACCCGCATCCCCGCAGCTCATGAGGTTCTATGCGTCTGAGGCCAATTTGAATCAATGTTCCTTTGGGGATCTTTGACGTTGAGTTTACAATGATTTCTCTACAACGCTGCCTTTTGCTAGTCCTTTTCCACAGCCATGCACAATTCATCACTACTGTCACGTGTGTGTGTGTGTGTGTGTGTGTGTGTGTGTGTGTGTGTGTGTGTGTGTGTGTGTGTGTGTGTGTGTGTGTGTATGTGTGTGTGTGTGTGTGTGTGTGTGTGTGTTAGTTTTTAGTTATTTCATTGTATCAGCGTTTGGAGCTACTTTTAAAATAAGCGCTTAACAAATCTCCAATATTAATATTATTATTATTATTATTATATTTCAAAAACACAAAATCCAGACCGAAACAGGTGACTGCAAAGAGTGTAAACTGCAGAGAAGAACTCATCGATCCAACGGGGAAAGAAACACGCTTAGAAACGACAGTTACAACACAATGTATTGTAATTTATTATTATTATTATTCAAAATAGACACAAACAGGTATACAATTCAGTCGCAGTGACGGAGTTGAATTATATCAAAGATTCTTTAGGCTGCGTGCCGCTTATACAGCATCTTTAACCTGTTGCGTGTCGGTAGCGGTTTTTGTCGCGCCGATTCCTCTGGAATTTTCGCGACTAAAACAACTACCGACACGCGAAGGGTTAATTATACTAGCGAGTCCTTTGATTTCATATCCCTAAGTAACTCACGTTGGAACAGTTTGCTAAAATAATTTGCGTGACAAAATAAAATCACACAAGATGAGCCGAACATGATGACACAACCCAAGGTAGTGCCTGATTAGCTTGGCGCCTGAAAAGGCGCCAAGCTAATCAAGCACTACCCTTGAACGATCACATGCACGTCGAGCCATCTTTTGTTTTAGCGACTCTGAAAGGGAAATATAACAACAGGCAATTAAGTGCCCTGTCTGGACAAAACTGAGCCTCGCTAAAATCGCTCGTCGACGTACCCCGGGTCGACTACCTCGATCTAAGGAGGCATAAACTGGAGAATCTACCGACAAGAGGCGTAGATTCTCACGAGCCTCTGCTGTCGCAGGGGCTTATGAGAATCTATGCCTCTTGCAGATGGATAGTTGCTGGGTGCGGAGGCTGACATTACAGACATGGGCAATTTGAATTTCAAGCCATACGAACGAGGAAAAGGCTCACAAAAGCACATTAGCCGACTACGGTTTAAAAGTCGAGCACTGACTCGAACTGTTGATGTTACAACGACCTGCTCTGCTTGTCAAACACAGATGTAAATAGGGCCCAGACATGGCGTAAATGGACTACGGAAGGTATAGGTCCTCATTCCCACTGTCAAGATGGACGAACTTTGGTACACAACCTAAGTTGACATCACCTGTTCTTAGTTCAGTGAAGATTAACTTAACACTTTTTGCGCCAGCTGACGCAGATCGTGTTTCTGCAATTGTTGTTAATTCAGCACAAACAAACCCAAGAACATGTATTCAAAGTGGTGTCAGCAAGAGGCACAGATCCTCATGAGCCCCCGCAACTGCAGGGGCTCATGAGGATCTAGACCTCTTGCAACTGGGTAGTGTTCAGATTTTCTCGGCACTGAACGGGTCAACTTTAGTCAGGGACCTCCTTCTCCGCCTGAGGAAACGAATTAAGTAAATTCAGCAAAGAGCCATATATCCACATGGGCCCCCGCAATTTACGGGGACCTATGTGGATCTATGCCTCTTGCAGTTGCCAGGAGCGGCTTTTTTAGTTTTTACTGAACTTTAAAGTAACTTGAAATAACTGAAGAGACAAATCTCTGCCAGGCAGAGATGCGAGACGGAAAATACTGTGCGTTTGGGAAGTGGAGAAGTGAATGAAAATTTGTTACAGCTGTTAGTTTCACTTTTTCTTTTCTTTCATTTTTTCGGCGTAGGCGTGTGCTTCAGATACTGTTCAAAATATCGAGACTATATAGACTAAGTTAAATAAATATGTATTTATTTCACATCTCCGCCAGGCAGAAAAGCGAGACGAAAAATACTGTGCGTTTGGGAAGTGCAAAAGTGAATGCAAATTTGTTATGACTGTCTATTTCATTTTTTTTTTTTTTTTTTTTGGCGTAGGCGTGTGCTTCAGAAGCTGTTCAAAATATCGAAACTATATAGGCTACGTTAAATAAATATTTATTTCATTGTTCAGTAAACGGCTTCATATATAACAAATCGCCAGGGCCTGACTCAAACAATCATGTTACATCTAAAGTTTGTAATAAGCAAAGTAATATAGTATAAGTATGGTCAGGACCTCTGAATCAGAATTCTGAGTTTTATTTATCGTCTTTTCACTCTCTTGTGATATACCCCACAAATACACAATAATACATACTTAATACGCAATAATTAATAACTATTTCAATATAATAACAGTTTGCATACGAAACGATGAATTATTACATTAAATTTATTAAAACTGCGATGGTGTGATGTAAAACATCATTCATATTTTTTTCTGATAAATTTTCGACCTGTATGTTATTTTGTCCGAATAATTTTTTTCTTATTACTAGGATATTCACACAGTACATGGTAAGGACCTTTGACTGAAAGTGTTGCTACATTCGACCGTTTTATTTTACTCGACCTTGTTCAATATAAGCGAAGTCGACTGTGTAAACGGAAAATAGGCTGAACCAGGTGCGCGGGCCAACGGCGACCGACGTCGGCCCGATGTCCTTTAGTGCATTGGGACACGTTTAAAATTCAGAACATCAGTTTGATTTGCTGCATTAAGGTATAGATCATTCATGAAATACAGGGCATCGTGAACCTTACGAGACGCTTACAAAACACTACATCATGTTTGTGTATAATAAGCCACTAGGTCGGACACGAAGAAACATCCATTGTACTTTCTGGCACCGCGAAACTATGTCTGACTTTTCCAACCACACTCTCTCAGCAAATGTTTCCCATGTGCAAGAGGCGTAGATTCTCATGAGCCCCTGCAGTCACAGGGGCTCATAAGAATCTACGCCTCTTGTTGAAAAGCACATTGGTCATTTTCGTCCCCAAACTGAGGAGGATCGTTAGGATTTAAGTCTGCGACTGACTGCATTTTTCCCAAGCGCTGACACGTTTGATCTTGATGGCCAACGAAATGGCAAGTTTTCTCCCTTGTCAGCCCCTCGTCCACACTTTCAGTCTATAAAGACACAGATTCACAAGCGCCAATGCAACCAACACGTGCTCGTGAAAATTTGTCTATGCCTGTTCCTTGACTGAGGTCGATTCCAACCGTTCCTGTCAGGTGAGTTGTTAAATGGTACACCATCTTCTTCTATTGCTGGGATCGTAGGCATTTCAGTCACTCATCCACGCCGTTCCATTCCGACTGCAAGAGACATAGATTCATATGAGCCCCTGCAGCCGCAGGGGCTCATGAGAATCTATGCTTGTTACTGATAGATCCGTATTCAGCCGTTTCTCAGACTGAGGGGATTATATGACACTAAACTGCCCCATCCCCTTTTGTTTCGATTGTTTGTGCACGCGCTGTGCTGTCTGTACTGACAGTACGACCGCCCGTTACCTAACAAGATCTGTTTGTTTGGTATTTTAAGCTTTTCTCTGACACTTTGCTATGGGATGCCATTTCTTTCCTGCAAGAATAAATTCAGGTGTTACTAGTCCCGTAGACGTTTTTGTAAAGCAAGCACCCATGCTTGAGTTATCATAGTTGCTTCATTTATTAACACTCAGTTGGAACGGGCATAACACTGGCTGTCTCCCTCGATTCGCTACCGCTTACCAGCGGTAGCGAATTAAGGGAGACAACCAGTGTGGGACAGTCTTCATCAGACACTCGCGTAAATTAAAAGACAACATTTTTTAAGTCCCTTCTATTTATAGAAGGGAATTTTTAGGACAGGTCGCGGTGTGGTGAATTTAATAGCATGCCCAGGATGTCAAAGGCGGGCAGGCTAAACCTCTAACAATTGAAGTACCAAGATAAAAACTACGTCATGTCTAGTTACGCTAACCTCGCTGCTGAACGTACATTTGGCACGAAGCGCCGTATGTGCGTATGTGTGTGTTTATGTATGTAAACAAAAGAATCTCCGATATTTCTGCACACACAAGCTTGAAACTTGGCGAAATACTTTCTTGAAGGGGTGGCTAAGAGAGACTCCGAGCATATTGTAATTGAATGTCTCATTGAAGACATAAACAACCGTTTATAGGAAGTCGGTTGACCCAGATTAAAGTCCGTAATTTTTGTGGTATTTACTTGCACTTTTGGGTTTAGCTAGTTTGGAGAAAGATATTGAATGAGTTTGTTAGCCAGCTTTGTATCTTTTCAACTTCTTTAGTAAAAATTAATTCTTTTTAAGAAGGAATTAAAACAGTAAAAAACCTTGACTTCTAGAGAAAGTCAGACAGTGGAAGTGACGTAAAAGAGGCAACTCCGTCACCAAGCAGACATTGACATAATATAAATATGACGTAATTCTCTCTCTCTCTCTCTCTCTCTCTCTCTCTCTCTCTCTCTCTCTCTCTCTCTCTCTCTCTCTCTCTCTCTCTCTCTCTCTCTCTCTCTCTCTCTCTCTCTCTCTCTCTCTCTCTCTCTCTCTCTCTCTCTCTCTCTCTCTCTCTCTCTCTCTCTCTCTGTGTCCACCCGATCTCACTGCGGATGCGTTTAACGCATATTTCCTAACTGTTGCTAAAACTCTGGCACAGACCAATACCAATGATCCTGACAACTACACATGCTCGGATCAACTGCGTCACTATAGTCAGCAGAGAGCGGGTCACACATTTTTTGTGCCTCTTATGAGTGTTCTGGATGTTGGTAAATCTATTTCTAGTTTAAAAAACAAATCATCTTGCGGTCCAGACGACATCAGTACTCCGTTTTTAAAATTATTTCTGCCATTCATCATTGAGTCACTGACATTCATCTACAATCTAGCCATTAAGCATAATGTATTTCCTAACGAATTAAAAAGAGCTAAGGTAATTTCTCTTCCCAAAAGCTAAGACTTAATCAATTTAAATGAGTACAGACCTATATGCATTTTATCATCAATTTTTAACCACTTGAAAGACATATACATACTCATCTCCTAAATTTCCTTGAACAAAATTATCTGATTAGTGTTGCACAATCCGGGTTTCGACCTTTACATTCCTGCCAGATTACTCTAAATCACATTATTGATAAATGGCTCTCTGCCATTAATGACACTAAAGTATCAAGCGCAATTTTTCTAGACCTTAAAAAGGCATTCGATCTTGTCAATCATTCCATCCTCCTGAAAAAAAAACTACCACTTTCACTCGAATACTGTTTCCCTCTTGTCTTCATATCTCAAAACAGAATACAGAAAGTACTCCTAAATGGCAAATTTTCATCAAACGGTGTAGTGACTTGCGGTGTTCCGCAGGGATCTATTCTAGGGCCTTTATAGTTTCTATTATTTATTAATGATCTGCCGCTGTGCATATCTCACCCAGAGGCTAACTGTGATTTGTTCGCTGACGACACAACCGTACACACATCTAACAAGGAGCTAGCGAACATCACTGAGGTACTCCAGCAGAGCCTGGACGAAGTAGCTGACTGGTGCATTACTAATCACATGATAATTAGCATTCCAAAGACAAAGAGCATGTTGGTTACAACACGCCAAACACGCTATATTTGTTTGTTTGTTTGTTTGTTTGTTTGTTTATATTTTATTGTGTTGCTCGGTGTACATTTATGTGTGTAGTGTAGCAGGACAGTTTGTAAGAGAGGCATTTGCATGGCTAAAACTTTATCCTGAATAAAAACGTTCCATCATCATCATCATCATCATCATCTCTCTCTCTCTCTCTCTCTCTCTCTCTCTCTCTCTCTCTCTCTCTCTCTCTCTCTCTCTCTCTCTCTCTCTCTCTCTCTCTCTCTCTCTCTCTCTCTCTCTCTGTGCTTTGTTGTCCCTGTTTTATGTATATTTTGTACTTAGTTAGTCGTAGTTGTAGCCACGGCAGGTACGAAAAATGACATAGTCACTGACTGTGTTAATATCTGCACCGTTGTAAAATAAAGATTCATTGATTCATTGATTCTCTCTCTCTCTCTCTCTCTCTCTCTCTCTCTCTCTCTCTCTCTCTCTCTCTCTCTCTCTCTCTCTCTCTCTCTCTCTCTCTCTCTCTCTCTCTCTCTCTCTCTCTCTCTCTCTCTCTCTCACACACACACACACACACACACACACACAATCATGTGCGCATCTCCAGGAGGAATAGATCCTCATGCGCCCGGAGGGTGCATGAGGATCTATGTGTCTTGGACATGTTTGGAGCGCGCGCGCACGCACGCACTAACACGCACACACACATCGACGCGCTTTTAGAAGATCATTGAAGTGACCCGTGTACTTAGTATATCATGTAGCTAGGTAAAGTCAACCTGCTTTCACACAAATTATAGCAAGACGGAAATAGTACCGTGAATTTCTAGTTTTGTCACCATTTTCTCAAGCCTATGAAGCTAAAAGTGAAACTAATATCACGTAAAAATAAAAATTACGTAAAAACTATAACTTACGTCATGACAAATGACGTTTGACAAATAAATGACGCGTATGTCCTGCGCCCCTTATAGAACTCACTGACGTATTGGCAGATCTGCGAGATTTTTTCAATAGTAGATAATTCAACATCAAAATCAGGTCAAAGACAAAAGGTAGAGACCCTTGACAGCGAGGTCAGCTCTCATATGGAAGGGACTTTGTGGGTTATGGTTCATCCCATCTTGTTTTGAAATTACTGCGTGCGTCCGGATCACCCGATAGAGCAATCGATAAGCGAAAAAAAATATATCGACCTTTAACTCATTCGCACCCAGCCGCATCCGGATACGCGGCTTATGCCGCGCATCCGGATGCGGCTGGCAACAAATGAGTTAATCTATGATCGCTCCATCCACTTGACGGTCGTGCTTATCAGCACACGATTATTGTATTTTAAAGGAAGCTCGGCAGGAATGAAACGCCATGAGAGATTGAGCTTAAACCAGATCATTATTGGCATGATATCGAAATGATATCTAGGAGGACTTCTGATGGGCGGGGGGTTTGGAGCGCGTTTGGGCCTTTCCTAGCGCGGAGATCCCATCTTGACCGAGCTGCTGTGGACTGAATCTAGCGATTCATGACGCACTAGTTCAAGATGCATACCATACCAACTTATTTACTCCCTGTCTGTAAGGTTATCAGTGGCCATCACCACTTTTCATCTGTATCCTAGGTATTTGATCGAGAGCGGTTTCATCCAACAACTAAATCGGTTCCATCCTCAGTAGGCATAGACCATCATGGGGCCCCAAAAGCTTGCAGGTTCTAAAGAAACCTGAATGTTTCCAGCTGATTGCATTGACGTTTGCAATCCCCAGCCGAGCGGACTGACGAAAGTCATTGATGATTTCTAGAATCTCTGATAGACCTGCAGTGATCCACTCTACGGAAATATATGATCATGACACGTTACTGAATAGTAAAGACGAAAATATCCACCTGACGTCTGAGGTTGCAAAATGAGGTCAACTTCTGCAAGTAAGCGGCATCGATTCTCATGAGCCCCTGCGTCTGCCGCTGGCAGATGAATTGAATTTTGGGAATGATCATGAGTGATGGGCAAACTGTCATCTACAGGACTTTACTGTGGTCACCGGTTGTCAGTGACGACAAGGCCACACGTCCGGCGGTGTCAGTGCCGCCCGTCAAGGTCAAGGTCAAAGGTTCAAGGTCAGTAGTTGGTTTTTGTCTGAATCTTGAGCTAAAATCATCATAAATCAAACACCCTGCATTTGCATTTTGTTTTGTTATTCACTAGTCTCTAACATCTGTGGATATCCTGGTGTGGTACAAATTCCATGGAAAGACAAACATTATGTAAACAAACATTTAATTTTTTTATATCAGCATTTAAACAGTAAAAATATCCTTAAATACACAATTGAATCGGAGTAGTATCGAAAACATGGTGTGTGTGTGTTTTTGTGTGTGTTTGTTTGTTTGTTTTTTGGGGAATTGTTTGTTGTTTTTTATTTTCTTTGTTTGTTTTTTCTTTCTCTTTTTTAACTTTTACTTATCTGTTTACACCGACGACCACACAACAGTTACATGTTAACTGGATAATAAAGTTGTCCGAATCTGTATCTATATCACGGTCCGTCTGTGACATTATTTTTTATAAAATCGAAATCTTGTCGCTAGCATCCCAGCAGACAATTATTATCTTGTAAAAACAGATCATCTTTTCATTCTGTGTCATGTGAATTTGACTGAAGTATTCAAACTCAAATACCTCATGCAGCGTTTCGTTCCGGGAGATAACCCGAACAGGAGGAATTACAGTACATGACCGTAATTCTCCCCTGGAAAGCCGAACAATTACGTCGATTGTTGCTAGGTCAACTGTTGAGAAGAGTCTGTTGTGTTACAGCAGCGAATAAGGGTTACTTAAGCATGGCCATAGCTGCTGGCCGAGTAAACTTTCTCTTTTCAACTTCATCTTTTCCCAGTGTCTGTCCATCATGAAAAAAGACCACCACTAGCGTATTCGACGTTAATCTCATTTCATTGCTGGTCGCAGGGTGAGTTTATAAAATCTTTGTTACTTTTAACACCAGAGAGCCCAGCCGTTCAAGAAATATGAATACAGAGTGGTGTCAATAAGAGGCATCGATCCTCATGAGCCCCCGCAACTGCGGGGGCTCATGAGGATCTATGTCTCTTGCGTTTTGGTCGTCTTCACGTTTTCTCGGCAGTGAAGGAGTTAACATCCAATATTTAGTTCGCCGCTGAGCTGTTCAGACAGGCGTATTTGATTTCTATCAAAGGCATAGATTCTCACGAACTCTGTAGCATCATGAAATCAGCCCGAACTCAACCCTCAGTTAATCCACGTAACCCCAAAGCCCTGCAGCAGGAGATGGATCGACCATAATAATTCAAAGGTAGTGCCAGACTAGCTCGGCACCTGATGGCGCCCAGCTAATCTGGCACTACCCCTGAATTATCATGTTCGACCCATCTCCTGCTGCTGGTACATGGTCGTTAGATGACGCCTCCAACATTTGGAAAATGCGGTCATGGGGTTAGGCTTCTCAACAGGATGTCTCGTTAGTTAGTTCCGTAGGTTCCTTTTGGAAAATAATAATAATAATAATGCATAGCATTTATATAGCGCATTTCTCATATTTATAATATAACTCAATGCGCAGAATGTAGCCGCGAACTGAACCCAACAAGCACGCTCACGTGAATCACACGCATTCACTCACACACTGTACGTAAACACAGAAGATTCACGTGGTGCTAAGGGCAAGCTCAAGCGAGCTACTGACGGTATTTGGAAATCGTTTTGTATTTGAAATTTTATTAAGTTGGCTGAAACTGATACCAAAGTGGAGGGGGAGGAAGAGCCGGAGTACCCGGAGAAAGAACCCCCGAATTAACGGTGACACTTACTAGAGGAGAAAAATCCGACGCAGGAACCCGGAATCGAACCTCGCACCTTTAGCATTGGTGGCAGGCGCTTTAACCACTGCGCCACGGACCGCCCCAAAATATGGCCTTTGAGTTAAATGGGTTAATCATTTCGCCCGGGATAACCCAGCGACTGATCGCGAAAGTAGAAAATTAGCGAAATTCTGCAAGAGTTCATCTTCGGAGTAACTGCATAGTTAGGCTTCTCAACAGAAGTCTCGCTAGTTAGTTCCGTAGCTTCCTGTTGCCCTCATTGCTTGTCTCCCTCGACAACGAATCGAGGGAGACAACCAGTGTGTCTTTTGGACTTCTCTGCGTCAGCAAGAGGCATAGATCCTCATGGCCTCCTGCGCCGTGAAGGGGCTTATAAAGATCTATGCCAGTGGTGGCAAGAAATATTTAGGTTACATCTGTGTCTTCGGTTTGGACGAAGGCTGCTGCTTGATCTGATGATCTGCAGTTCAATGTCCGCGTTTAATTGGGTATGTGTGCCGACCTGTGATTTTAGGCTCCTACTAGAAGCCGTAAGAGCTAAAATCACAGGCCATCACAAATCGCAGTAGTGAGGTTGCGTTAACGCCGAACGAGCGACTCTCAACAACGAACAAAAGCGAAGTCACGGCGGATAACCAGTGTGTACCAGAGCTTGGACACCACCATGAGGATCTATGCCTCTTGGAGACGTTCGGAGTGATGTCTGTACGTATGGTTGAGGCTGGTTCAGCGTCCGCGGTGACTTCGCTCTCGTTCCTTGTTGGGAGTCGTTCGTTGCAAACGAAACCTCACTAATAACTGGACATTGTACACAGGCAGGAATTCTAGCAGCAGAGCCAAATATAGCTGACTGGTACACGGAGAGCGCGATGATTGCTCGGACTACACGGAGGGCCTATACGTATCCCTGCCTCCGCATAATTTAACTGAGGACGTCTAATCTTCATGCGCCAGGTCAATCAAATGATGAATATTAGTGATGCGGGTGTTCAAAGGTGAAATATGTGTGTTAATTGCGATTTTGGACCCTACTACCCGAAGACCTAAGGTTTAAAATCTCAGAGTAGCGAGCACACATTTAAGAGCGACCAGAGAGATGCGCCGTCGATTTCCCTCTGCAAGCTACTCCTGTCGTAATTTTTACCCCTTATCTGCCGAGGCAAAGCGAACGCCACCAAGTTGCAAGAGACATAAATCCTCACGGTCGCGAGGACCCATGAGGATTTATGTCTCTTGTTAGTCCCATGTTTTTTACGCCTAATTTTTTTCATTTACCTCTGTGTTCTTCACGAGAATGTCCGTGAGTGTGCAGTCCGTTTTCTGACGCGAAATTCGTGATCACTGGCAACGAAGAGGTTAAAGCTATCGTTGATGGGCTTGGCTTGGACAATTATGTAAAGTCGCCTGCGATTGAAACAGGTGTTGTAAAAATGGTGTAATATATGATTTCTTTACGCCAGATGTGCGTCTGTTGACGCAACAGTGGATTAACCCGTTCAGTGCCGAGAAAATTGAAACACTACCCAACTGCAAGAGGTATATAACGACGTCTGTTGTGCATTATTTAAACATCATTTCTACGCCATGAAATGTCAGCCGTGACCGCCACTGGCACGTGACGTCTGGCAACTGCGAATTTGCCTAAATCCAAAGCCATTTCCAACGTGACGTCTTACAACTGCAAATTCGCCTAAATCCGAAACCATTTCCATGTCTTACTAAACTCGTTCGTGACAAACCACATGTCAATCGCACACTTACCACCTTACCTCCACACTCTTTCAAAGATGCAGAGAAAGTGAAGCTTGCGAAAATCGCTTTCACGCTACCTTGACACTTTTCGTTTTATCCTGTACCCTGCGAGAAATACAGATTTGCATGAGCTTCTGCGGCAACAGCAACTCCTCAGAAGCTATGCCTATAAATCGTAGAAATCGACGTAACCAAGCCCTACGTCCAATGGATTTTGGTTCAGTTATAATCGGTTGCCGCTGTTCCTGAAAATGAGGGTTTGGTTAGTTACCTATTAGGGTTTAACCCCTTCCCTGCCAACGTAGGTACATTTGTTTCTAAAATCTGTGTTCACTGAACGACCAAAAGCCACAACTGTTAAAAAGAACATGGACACAAAGTGGTCTCAGCAAGAGGCATAGATCCTCATGAGCCCCCGCAGTCGCGGGGGCTCATGAGGACCTATGCCTCTTGCAGTTAAATTGCGTTTAATTTTTCTCGGCACAGAAGGGTTACCGTCGAGCATGCGACTAAGACCATCTCACGGCGGAAGGGCGTGGTATTGAGTACGTTGGGACATCTGTGGTGTGGCTACGTGTTATTTCGCTACGTGTAGTAAATTTTGGATATATTTATAACACAATAGCAAGGGATCCAATATATGCTGTTGTTATATCCAAAGTTTGCCATAAGAAGTAATATACATAGAAGAAGCGCTGAAAAAAAAAACGTTTGTTTTATCCGTCTGTTACAAATGATTTTTTTTAACGAGCGATGTGATCTGATCTGTGATCTGATCTGTGATTTTGGACCTTACGGTCCAAAATCACAGATCAGCATACCCATAATATAGTACAGCAGGTTTAGCCGCATACATGAAACCGTAGGCGCCTGACCAGATTAGTGCGTGTTGCTATATGGGAGACAGCTCTCTCCCGAACGCGCGCATGTGCAAGTTGTAGAGAAGGTATATCGCTGAGCGTGCGCGAGGGGGCTGACTCGAAGCATCAACAAGCACCGAGCTCGTCAGTTGCCTATCATCTCAAACATCCTTCCTGTTTGGTTTCCGAGTGGATGAGAACCTTCCCTCTGTACCCAAGCAGCTGCTACACTAGCGTACATTTTCACCTCAACGATCCCGAACAAACACTTTCTTCAGCTCCTCGATGAACCTAGCTCCATCTGCAAGAGGCATGGGTCGTCATAAGCCCCTGCCTCCGGCAGGAGCTTATAAGGAGCCATGCCATCTTGCTGGCCACGGCCTCCAAGACGATTTATATACATCTACTTTCTTTCAGACATGAGATTTTGAGGTTTTAGTCGATGACGGTCTTTTGGGGGTTTCAGGTGGGAAAGTGCCCATTCATGCGTGTCGGGCCTCAAACGAGGCGGATCTAAGTACATGTATGTACTTGTGATTCGCCGAGGCGTGGCATTTTGCGGTATGCCCAATATCCTCAAAGGCATTGTCCACCCGATGTTTCTCAAACATTCGCGACAAACTGAACGCGAGGACACGTGTAGAAAAATAAAACAAATGCGGCCGGCAGATCTAGAAAAGGTTAGGTTTTTCACATGGGACTCACTGAGTGTGTGCTGGTATGTGATGCTGGACATTACGCCTTCAGACCGTAAGGTCCGAGATCACAGACCGGCATACAGAACTCAGTTGTATAAATACAAAACAAAAGAAACATGGCAGCGTTAGTGACGTCTAACCAAAACAAAGATAACATGGCAGAGTGATAGTGAGTGGCCCGCTAACCAAAACAAGGTAATAATTTATGTTAGGTTTGTCAAATGGGATTTACGTATTGTGTGCTGATCTATATTCCGTAAGGTACAAAATCATAGACCAGCACACAGTTTTCTTTGAACCTTGGGGGATCTGCAGGTATATCATTTACGGACAAGTACTCCAACGTTCTTTTTATTAAAAATACAGACCAACAAAGTTGACTGCAAAATGCAAAAGCCGTGTACAATTCAAAGATAAACAAAACATGGTTAGAAAGTACAGGTACAATATAAGTCAGTGCTTTTATTTTCAAGACGAGAACACGATGCACTACTTTTCTTTTTTAGGCGAGGAGTGTTCTGAGGTTGTTTTCCTGGAATCCTGGAGAAAGTGACTGCTCGCTTACTCGAATGTAAAGACTGTTTCTTCGTTTGCTTTGTTGTTGGTGGTGGTCGCGGTTCCGGGTTGGTGGTGGTATACTCCTTCACTGCCGAGAAAATGTGAACACGATCCAACTGCAAGAGGCATAGATTCTCATGAGCCCCCGCGACCGCGGGGGCTCATAAGAATCTATGCCTCTTGCTGGGACTAACCTGTATCCGTGTTTCTTTTGACGGTTTTGGCTGTTGGTTTTTGAGTGAACAAAGATTTCAAAAACAGACACGTATGTACAGTGGCAGTGAAGGTGTTACAATCCGAAGGGAGTGAATCCAGCATCGTTGTCTGCCAGTTCTCGGCTAATTAGATCTATGACATCTGACCTATGACGGCACGACTCTACCTACTTGATCTACATACTTTCACCTTTCCTTGTACCCTGATTACATCAGAACAACCAGTAAAACCACCATCCCACTCATTTCGAATGACGTAACCAGAAACCTGCTCAGTGCCACGCCACTGGCAATGCATGCATGCTCTGTTACTCAGACAGTAAATAGGTTCGCAAGAGTCAACATTTGTAGAAACTACGGCGGCATGTAGAACCATCTTTTCTTGCAAGAAAAAAAAATGGTCTTAACCCCTTCTCTGTCACTGGACCTATATATACAGTAAAATCCGGATATAACAAATCGCCAGGGAACCCAATTTTGCTTCTGGTTATATCTGATATTTGTTATAAGCGAAGTAATTTTCATTGAAAAACTGCTGTTAAGACATTTGAAAAAGTGTTGCTATATCCGACTTTCGTTATGTCCGACCTTGATATAAGCGGAGTAGACTAGTGTACTTGTATTGCCCCTGAAATCTTCGTTCTTTCAATACCCGAAGCCGCAATCGTGCGAGGAACATGATACAAATTGGTTTCAGCAAGAGGCATAGATTCTCATGAGCCCTTGCATCTGCGGGGTCTCTTGAGGATCTATGTCTCGTACAGCTGCATCGTGTTCAAGTTTTTTTCGGCAGTTAACGGGTTAAAAGATAGTTGCTTTATCAAGAGAAGCCTTGAAAGGCTATAAGTTTCACCATCATTAAAGATCATCATTCGCGTGGCTACAGACAGATTCGAAATTCGATGGATCTCTCAAAAGGGTCGTCGCTCAAAACATGTCCTGCCGTAATATGATATTCCTGTCTCGTGCGTATCACCTGTCATTACAGATCATCATTCAGGTGGCTACACCCGCCTGAATGACGGTCTTTAATGACGTGATCTCTGTTAAGATTGGTCGCTCACAACATGCTCTGGTGTAATGCGAAACAAAGCATCAATGATGAGGGATTTACTCTTGATAAGGGATTCACTCCTCAATCTTGCTAAGCGCCTGGCCAGCGATCGCCCCCGCCGACTGACACTTTCATTGCTAATGTTAATGTAATGTCAGCAATTTTGGGAGCTTTGGCGCCAAGCTTATCTGACAGCGCAGTGCCTATGGCAGCTCAAAGTCGTGCCGGATTAGATACGCGTATTGACACTGCCATATTTCCTACTGTGGTGTCTGAACTCATTCGAGACGTGCCGCATCCGGATACGCAGCAAACAGCCGCTTATCCGGTTGCGGCACGTCTCGAGTGTGTTAAAGAGATGAAGCACGACACGCGTTGTGAAAGGCCAGAGAAAGATCCAGGGGCCAGTCGCATGAGTAAGCTTAGTCGTGCGCCAGCCAATATGCAAGGTGCTCCGCTGTAGCGGAGCACCTTGCTTAGTGGCTGGCGCAGGACTAAGTTCACTATAGTCGAGCACCTTGCATAGTAGCTGGCGCAGGACTAAGCTCGCTCATACAAATGGCCCCAGATTTTTTCAACTGTGAGGGCTGCGGAGGGAGGGGGTTGCTCCGAAACCCATCCGCTGGGTACTTTAGCTCTTCTTTTTTCTTCAAAAACGGAGTCAGTCTCATCAGAATCTAAACCTATTGCAGATGGGTTGACTGTTGGTTGCAAAACTCCAGTTTTTCAGCTCCTACCCAGTAATTGCTACCCCTGAACTAGCCAGGGGTCATTTGAGGTGCATTCCTTAGAGGTCTCCCCGCTCCCAGTTTTCCCCTACCTTTACTACCCTCAGCCTAGCCGATCCCTAAATCAGCTCTTTGGCCCGCAAGAGGCAGAGATTATCACGAGCCCCTGCATTTGCAGGGGCTCGTGAAAATCTATGCCGCTTGCAGCGATAGAAATTAGCACTTGCATTTACAGAACAGAAATCAGCGCTTGCAGGTACAAAAATCAGCAACGGCGGGCACAGAACAGTAATCAAAACTCGCAGGTGCAGGTGCAAACCCTGTCATCAGCAACTGCGTGCACACACCAACAACAAAAAATCAGCACTTTCGGCGGGTACAAACTTCAGCACCTGGGGTTACAGAACAGAAATCAGCGCTTGCAGGTACAAAAATAAGCAGCTGCGGGTACAGAACAGAAATCAACACTTGCAGGTACAAACCGTGACATCAGCAACTGCAGTTACAGAATGGAAATCAGCACTGGCAGGTACACAAATCAGCAACTGCGGACGTCGATGTACAGAAATCCGTACTCGTTGCTTACACGTCTACCTTTAACGACGATACTTGTTTTAACGTTACGTTTCTGTGAGAGGGTCGTGAGAATCTTTGCCGCTTTCATTGACAGATGAATCAACAACCGTACCTGCTGGCGCAGAAATGAGAACTCGATTCTTAACCATTTAACAACAGGGGCAAAGCAAACGTTACCCATCTACAAGAGACATAAATCCTCATGAGCCCCCGCAAAGCGGGGGCTCATGAGGATTTATGTCTCTTGCTAGCCCTGTGTTCTCTCTGCCCACGTTGGCCCGGTCTTATTAAATTTGTATTCTTCACGCGAAGGTCGGTCACTGTGCAGTGGTTTCAGACGCGAAATCCGCGTCTACTGGCAGTCAAGGGCATTAACGTTCTGCTTTTGGCAGTCAAGGGCATTAACGTTGTTACTTTAGTCTCTGTTTCTCTGAAAGAGGAAGTAAATTGGGTGTTAGGCCTGTACCTGTGAGTGTGGTCGGTGGGAGGTTGTTTGGGCGTAGTCTTGTTTCTTCTGCCAACACGTCATGATAATTATCTTGACCTATAAAGAAAAGGAGTTGCCACGGCCAATTGAACTCTCTTTTTGGGGAAACCAAATCGACCGTGACAAGGAGATGTCGGGCTTACGTCTCCGTGCGCCGGAGCATTGTAATCAGTCTGGTTATGCGGCTGTGCTCGATTACTTTCCCGGAAAAGATTCTTGGCATTGTTATGTCATCGAACTGAGAGAAAAAAAATCGTGTGTGCTTTGTCTGTGATTTCGGACCGTTCGTCGATAAGCCACAGGTTCCAAAATCTCAGACCAACACACACACACACACACACACACACACACACACACACACACACACACACACATTTTAACGTACGTTGGTGGCAATTGACAGGACTCAATACTGGCTCGGAGAGAACCGAGCATCACGGTCATACGCAAAACGCTGATTAGCGGCATCGAATCGAGGAAAGCAACCTGTGTGACACATAAAACATAAGTGAGCGTTGATTTTTTTTTTCTGTCCAGATACACATCAGAATCTCGTACCCAAAAAAAAACGGCCCGAGTTTTTCAAAACAGAAGACAATTCAAAACGCTGTGGGAGGACCCCAAGTTCGCTCTCATGGCCGCACGCAATCTATCTGTTGCCTCCAAAAGATAGGTGACTCAATGTAATTCTATCTATATGTCTGTTGAGAAAATGCAATAAGCTATGTTGCACTTGTCTTTTTCTAGCGTGTTTCTTCAGTTTCTCTGCTGGGCATTTCAGTCATAGCAACATAAAATTGTGTTTTCATCCCTACGTCACACGACCAATCTCTTTATCGCAAATTGTACCACATGACCGAGCTACAAAACCCCCTATAGCGAAAAATGGTTAACTTCTTGTAGCCCTCTTTGTGACGCATCTTGGATGCGAGTTTTGTTCTATAAAAGATCACCAAAACGTTCTAAAGTAAAAAGTTACTTAGTGTTGTTCGAAACAACAAGCACACTACTGGAGATGGCAACGTCATGAAATATTATAAATTACGTCATATGTCTATTATGTCTATTTTGGGGACGTCATTCATGTCTGGCTTGAACCAGGTCGAAAGATTTCTTCTTACTTTCCGTTTTCGAAAATTGTGGAGGAATTAAAACAAATGCGTTATTCGTAGCAAGGGCTTGCTGCACGGACCCTTGTAGGCCTGAGGGTCCGTGTAGCAAACCCCTGCTACCAATAACTTATAATGTCTACTGGCCGCTAATCCACAAAAGATAACATGCATCACACATTTAGGAGTAGAAGCTTTCCGATTATGAACACGCTCGTTCAGACCAGCGTTTTAGGTATTTGGTGCATTTGTTAGTTCCCAATTATCTGTAGTAAAGGCCTATATGTAATGTACAAAATGGCCGCAAATTTCAAGCACGAGATTGCTGTATCCGGAAAGACAACAAAAAGCGTTACAAAACTAACGAACAAAAACATCTCTTTTGTAAGCCTATTGTACTTCTTCAAAACACCTTCCGCCCTGTAACCCAAAAAGCATTTACTAATTGCCACCATAGTGTGTTGGTCTGTGATTTTGGACCTTACGGTTTTCAGTCGTAAGGTCCAACATCGCAGACCAGCACACATATCGTTGATGTTCGCATTCAACCTCGTAAGTGACATTTTTGTGCGCAATCATGACTTGATGCAGCTGCTTTCTTGAATTGTTATCCCATTTTCTGACGAAATCTCGAAAATGCAGATCGACAGGGAATGCTCATATTCATGACCGACTTGTAAAGAAAGCATCTGATCAAAATGCAAACTGGTTTTATTTCGTTTTGTTTTGTTTTGTTTTGTTTTGTTTTGTTTTGTTTTGTTTTTGGTTGTTTTTGGTTGTTGTTGTTGTTGTCTGGTAGTGTTGTTGTTGTTGTTTTGGTTTGGTTTGGTTTGGTTTGAGTTTTTTGTGTTTTTTTTTTGTTTCTTCTTGTTGGTTGTTTTTTTTTTTTGTTTGTTTGTTTGTTTGTTTGTTTTTTGGTTTGTTTGTTTTTGTTTTTTGGGGATTTTTTGTTTTGTTTTTGTTTTTGTTTGTTTTTTGGGGGGAGGGGTGTGTTGTCGTTGTTGTTTTGTTTTGTTTTTGTTTTTCTTGTCTGTTTTTTGTTATTGTTTTTGTTGTTTATTTGTTTGTTTGTTTGTTTGTTTGTTTGTTTGTTTGTTTGTTTGTTTGTTTGTTTGTTTGTTTGTTTTTTGTTTGTTTGTTTGTTTGTTTGTTGTTTTTTGGGGGGAGGTTGCTTTTTCTTGGTTTTTTTTTTTTTTTTTTTCTTTTTTGTTGTTGTTTTTTTTGGGGGGGGTAATTCGTTCTTCTCGAAACGCCAGCGAAATTGTTACTCACGAGTTTGCATGCGAACACTATCGGCATGTGGTCTGCAGATACTATCATACTTAAGGTACCAGTACATCGTAACGAGCAGAAAGGCACAGCAAGCAAGCAGCAATTATGGTGCCATCAATTGAATTAGTCAAGGTTCGTTACTGAGCCAGTCTGCGCAGACGAAAGATGATGTGTGAATCCTCTTAGCTGTCAGTGCCTTCTTATCACTTCCAGGGTCAAAGAGGCAATCTCGGTGTACCTCTGATGAGCGGGCCAATATTTCGTCTTAAACGCCCTTTACTGCCGAGAAAAAGGTTAACACTATCCAACTGAAAGAGACGTAGCTCCTCATGTACCCCCGCAGTCGCGGGGGCTCATGTGGATCTATGTCTCTTGTTGAGGCCAGTTTGTATTCAATTTGGGCGGTTGTGGTTTTTGGTCTTTGAATGAACAAGGATTTCAGAAACAAAATCCGCGTTCAAATGCAGGGAAGGTATTAGTCCCTTCCTGCGGCGGAGTTCGACGCGTCACGTGAGGTGCAAAGGTTTCATGGGTAATGGCAGAAATAGTACGAAAATAGGGCCTATCATGGTCGATCCATATTATGTAATAGTGGGGCAGGGTTGACTATGTAATCAAGGGTCACTGGGTCCCAAAATTATTAAAAAGACTAAAACTTCTTCCGCTAAATAGCGCCAAACATGACTGATGCCCTTAACTTGGCAGCAGCATGGGCGGAGTGAGTGACCCCTTCGCCACCGAGAATAAGGCAACACGATCCAACTGCAAGAGACATAGATCTGCATGAGCCCCCGCAGTTTCGGGGGCTCATGACGATCTATGCCTCTTGTTGACACCATTTTGTATCCCTGTTCCGTGGATGGGTGAGGCTTTTTTGCTTTGAATAAGAACACATTCCAGGCACCCCGTTTAGCACTGGCAGTAAAGGGGTTAATCGTTTTAAAGTCGCTTGGTTCTGGTAGGAAAATCGGGGTTAACAGTCAGTGGGTCTCGGTACTATCTTGGTTGATCAAGAAACTGACAGAAGCCAGAGACGTTAAATAAATGGCTGTAATGGTCATAGTCGTATACTTTTGGTCGGGGCTCTGCGACCTGTCACAGAGGGATGTTCAGTGTGGAGCGAGCATGGGCAGAGATACCCTCTTGAAGGAACTTTCGTCTAGTCTGTCGCCAAGGTTACGAAATGAAAACCGAAAAACCTACCAATGGTTAACCCGGCAGACTAATCAGATCATTTATGCCTGCCTGGTGTTATGTTTTCGTAACTCAAGGGCGCCGAATACAAGAAACAAAATGAACACCACCCAACTACAAGAGGCATAGATCCTCATGAGGATCTATGCCTCCTGCTAAAACCACTTTGTACTGTAATGTTTTTCACTATTTGTGGTGCGTGAGTCATTGTCTAAAGCGTGCGCATGCGTGCGCGAGTTGTGAGTGCGCGCTTAGAGTTATAATTATTATAAGATAAGCGCATTACAAATACCGTAATTATTATTATTTTTATTATTGGTGTTTCTTTGACGGCTGGCTATCTATGACGTTGAATTTAACAATGATTTTTTTTTTAATACACAATCTGCGTCCGTTGGCAGTGAAGGGTTTAGAAGGGGTGTATTTAAAGTCCGATTTTGGTTTTTGTTTTACTCGCCCTTTCATTATCGTACGGTGTCCCTTTTCAGTCGTATGCCAATTCACAATGATATCCTATATGAAAATGAAATGATGTTGATGTGAAAACCTTATATCAGTACTCACATTACTATACTGACGCGCAAAAGAAATGCGACGTTTTGATGATTCCAAAAATGTCGCATTACTTTTGCTCGTCAGTATTTAATGGCTTGCACAATAGTTCGGGAAATGAATGAAGTAAACTTACTGCAGACTGTGCAGAAATCTGACCCAATCCAACGCAGGCCCATTCGCATGCCGCATCAATAGAGATTGCCCCTGAATTAGAATTAGGTCCAACATTGCACGCACTTCAAACATGCTGTGGATTCATATAGCCATCTCCGCTCTGCTAGCGGCATATATTTTCATGGGCCCGAGAATCTTTAGGTCCAACATTGCACGCACTTCAAACATGCTGCGGATTCATATAGCCATCTCCGTTCTGCTAGCGCATATTTTCATGGGCCGAGAATGCCTTAGGTCCGCCATGCTCGCACGTTCAAACCTCATGGATTAACTAACTAACTAACCGCTCTGCTAGCGGCATATATTTTCATGGGCCCGAGAATCTTTAGGTCCAACATTGCACGCACTTCAAACATGCTGTGGATTCATATAGCCATCTCCGCTCTGCTAGCGGCATATATTTTCATGGGCCCGAGAATCTATGCCTTTTGCTCGCAAGGAGTTGCCTCATTTACATAAATCTACAGTTTGATTTACTTGTCCCGTATTAACTGTACGACCTCCATACGAGAACCCATGCCTCAATGATCAGGTATATCCAGCGAATTCGCTCCGTTTGTCCTTACTAAAAAGAGGAGCAATTTACTGTCTACTTTTTACTATAACAGGGAAGAATCGAACGAGGGAAGAAACACGCTTAGAAAAGACAGTTACAAGACAATTTATTAATATTTTTCAAGGTGGTCTACAGTGACGAGAAGATGAGCACAGCTGTATTAACCCATTTAACCCCAAGGCCGATTCATCACATTTTGGAAAGGTAACCGAATGACTCTGTGCCATGTGCAGGAGATGAATTTACGGGTAGTGCCAGATTAGCCTGGCACCTGAAAGCGCCACGATAATCTGGCACTACCCTTGAATTATCATGGTCAGTCCATCTCCTGCTGTAGGGCGTTGGGGCTAAATTGGTTAACTTAAAAGAAAGCCACATGATAATTATGTACGAGAGAAAATCGAGTTCTCGTGCCCGAAGGTTACGACTATGACTATGTCAGCCTCACCCTGATAGTGAGGACAGTTTATGTCTGATTAGCTTCACACAGTACACAGTACATGTACCGTACACTCATGCATGCTGAGACCAACTGATAGGAAATATTTTATGCACGCTGAAGGATACGCACACGAATAACTCAGATAACAACTGATATAAACATAGATTCTGAGAAACAACAGCTACAGTGCGTTTACTATACGATATAGTCCTACCTAACAAAACATGAAATTGTTTGGTCATTAATTGCAGCCCCTTAACCCCTTCCCTGCCACTGTGCGTTTATTGTATTTCTGAAATCCTACTTCATGCAATGACCAAAAGTTACAACCGTCCAAGGAACATTGCTACAAATTGGTTTCAGCAAGAGACATAGATCTTCATGAGCCCCCGCAACTGCGGGGGCTCATGAGGATCTATTTCTCTCGCAGTTGGATCGATCGTGTTCACATTGTCTCAGCAGTCAAGGGGTTAAGCAAGACTGTGTTTCTGAAATCTGTATAAACAACCATTGGATCCAAAGTTGTGTCAGCAAGAGGCACAGATCATCATGAGCCCCGCAGAAACTGGAGAGGGGGGGGAAGGGAGGGGGGGGGGGGGCTCATGACGATCTGTGTCTCTTGCATTTGGGTTGTGTTGACGTTTACACGGCAGTGGAGGGGTCAACAATTTTCATTTCATTGCACTTGTGTGATGCTGTAATCAAAGACTGATATGACACAAAACAAAACAAAAAGATTCTATGTACATTTTTATCCTGTTCTCTCCTTACCACTGTAGGTGAGTTGGTCTGTGCTTTTGCACCCTACGGTTCTATGTCGTGAGGTCAGTCTAAAATCACTGACCAACAGACACATGCGAATAAGTTGTTTTGGAGTCAGAATCGGCGTCGTTTCAACGACAACAACAACAAGACGAACAACCACAACGCGATAAAAAGCAACAACAGCAGCAACAACAACAGCAGCAACAACAACAACAGCAGCAGTATCATTACCACCACCAACAGCATCAAAAACAATAACAATACCAAAACATCAGCAGCAACAAACTCCTCTGAGTTTGATATTCTCAACTCCGTAAAAATGAAATGAATCTTGCATTCTCACAAAAAAAATACGTAATGAACAGTGCAGCAATAGTCTAAATATGACAGAGGGTCATTCATTCATTCTGCCCCAGACACACCACAGCAAGATATGGTTCGACCATCTGCCACCACCCTTGAACTATCGTGGTCGATCTGTCTCCTGTATTATAATGAAGTCCTGAGAGGATAAATCCAAAATGTGGGTTTTCGTACCTCGGGCACAAAGAGTTAATTGCGAAAGAAAGAAAGCCGCACGCGACGTCCAAGACAATGATAACTGTGTTTACGCAACGAATGTATAACGGGTCACAAGAGCTCTGTTAAATGGCCGTTTTATTCTATAAAAAAAAAAAGGTTTGTAGCACAATATTGCGAGATAACAAATTCTAACTGTGTCTAACCTCGGACATGTTTACGTTCTGAAATTCAACGTGTTTTGACCGAGTTAATCAGCAATTACGACAAAATAACACACAGCTTTACCTTCGTTAAATCGTGCAGTCTTGAATTCAAATAATGTTTTTTTAATTTGAACACATCCCATATTACACTTAACTCCAGGTTTTGACCAAATTAATTAGTTATCACGTCAGACTAACTCAGAACTGCAGACTCATTGTCACGTTCAACCTTTTAAGGTTCTTTAGCGAGATAAAGCGTTTGACAGGGTGTGGCATGCAGCCCTTTGGTCCACCATGAAGCTATACACCATAAATGCCAACCTGATCAAAGTCATAGCAAACCTTTACAACAAGGCCACTAGCGCAGTCTGCTTCAACGGCAAAATAGGAAACTGGTTTAGGACTACAGTCGGAGTCAGACAAGGCTGCTTGCTCTCACCTACTCTTTTCAACATCTTCCTGGAAAGAATCATGACAGACGCTCTGAAAGATCATGAAGGAACTGTCAGTATTGGAGGCAGAACAATCACGAACTTGCGCTTTGTGGACGACATTGATGGCCTTGCAGGAACAGAGAAGGAGCTAGCTCAGATGGTGGAAAAGCTGGACAGTACAGCCATTGCGTATGCGAAGGAAATCAGTGCAGAGAAGACCAAACTGATGACAAATAACACCAGTGGCATTGGCACTGACGTCATGATTGGAAGCCAAAAACTAGAAACAGTTAATAAATTCAAATACTTAGGAGCCATTGTGACAGATGAGGGATCAAAACCAGAAATACTTCCGGCCAGGATTGCGCAGACAGCAGCACTGACAAGATTGAAGACCATATGGAAGGACAGAAACATCACACTCTGCTCCAAGATCAGACTGATGCGCTCCTTAGTCATCTCAGTGTTCTTGTATGCCTGCGAGTCATGGACCCTCACAGCAAGCCACTGAAATAAGATGTTCTCGAAGGCTGCTTGGCATTTCATACAGAGCTCACATCACGAACGAGGAAGTGGGAAGCAGAATCAGGCAAGCCATCGGGCCCTATGAAGACCTATTAGCCATTGTGAAAAAACGCAAACTTAAGTGGTATGGGCCGGCATGTCACGCGTTCAGCAGGGCTTGCCAAAACAATCCTGCAAGGCACTGTGCAAGGAGGACGAAGGAGAGGAAGACAGAGGAAAAGATGGGAGGACAATATTTCAGAGTGGACAGGACTGAGGCTGGGTGATACGCTAAGAATGGCAGAGAACAGAGAGGAATGGAGGGAGCTGGTTGCCAAGTCATCAGTGGTGCCCCAACGGTCGGCAAGACTACGGGAGATAGATAGATAGATAGATAGATAGATAGATAGATAGATAGATAGATAGATAGATAGATAGATAGATAGATAGATAGATAGATAGATAGATAGATAGATAGATAGATAGATAGCGAGAGATGGGTCGGACATAATAGTTCAAGGGTAGTGCCATATTAGCTTGGCACCCGGTAGGGCGCCAGGCTAATCTGGTACTACCCTTGAACGATAATGGGCGACTCGTCTCCCACATCTGGCACACGTTTCTTTAACCGCCTCGCAGAGCACTTTAAACGCCTTCCAAAGTAACCGCTTCACATCGATTAATCAGTTTAAAACTTATTATAGGCGCAAGCCGCGGAACCTGGAAGGGCAGCTTAAGAGTAGTGCCTGATGAGGTTGACGCCTTTCTAGGCGTCAAGCTGATCAAGCACTACCCTTAATCCGAACTGCCGTCGAATCATTGGCGCCTTTTCGGCAGTGGAAGTGAGGCGGCAGAAGAATTAATCAAGAGGACATAAAATACATCTTAGAGCCCCATTTAGAGCTTGGAAGAATTCCAAACGTTGATAAGCCTCCGGGGCTGTTACAGAGAGAGGCATACACTTTTTTTGCGTTCGATAATAGCTTGCAAGCGTTTACTTTCTACGGTTCTTGCAACGTCTTATTTACGTAAATCTAGATAACATCACGTACGAGCCTCATTAACCCGCTCAGTGCCGAGAAAATCAGTGTGAACACCACCCAACTGCAAGAGGAATAGAGCCTCATCCGCCCCCGGAGTTGCAGAGGGCTAATGAGTATCTATACCTCTTGCTGACACCACTTTGAATTCATGTTCCTCGGACGCCCAAAGTTTTTGGCCTTCAATTAACCCATTCAGCCCTGACGCACTACAGCAGGAGATGGGTTTGACCATGATAATTCAAGGGTAGTGCCAGATTAGATTAGCTAGTCTGGCGCTGCCCTTGAATTATCATGGTCGATCCATCTCCTGCAACTGTGCATAGTCATTAGATGACGCCTCCAAAATTTGTGAAATACGGCCGTCGGACCGAATGAGTTCACGAAGATTTCAGAAACACAGTTGTGCGTCAGCTGGCACTGAGCGGGTTAAAGCAATGCCGTCACAATCGCCCGCTGTAAACCGGTTTTCTGTATTATACCCGTAAACAAGTTTTAGTTCTGAAACGATCGTGGGCAGCTGGGTGCCAGCGTCCGACTCTCGTCAAAAAGGTCGCGGGTTCGAATCCAGCTGAGTTCCGAATTCGGTACCTAATCTTACAAATCACCTTCGTGGTGCACAAAAGACGTTAAACCCTAAACTTTTTTTTCTCTCTAAAATGTACGTAATCCACTTTAACCCTCTTGTGCATTCAGCCACTGCTGATGTATACAGCAAAAGACGGGTCCATAAGCCAAGTAAGCGAATAATCGTAACGAGCGATTTCCGTTCGAGTGTTGACTATGAGGAAAGCTTACCGTGCTAACGCTTTCTTGGTTCAGCCGTCTTCTAGTTCAACAGTGGGTGTTGCAAGTCAAACTGAAAAACTGGAAGGCATCCAAACCGTAGATATACTGCCGGGTCTTTTGTTATAAAAAGAAAGAAACCATTTGGTGTCTGTAACTTACACCAGATTACCTCTTATCTTCAATGGCAATGCCCAGTCTCTGAAGACGGATCTATGATTGCTCAAGGGTAGTGCCTGGTCAGCATGGCGCCTTGACAGGCGCCAAGCTGACGACGATCCTGTAAGGCATGATGGTTGGTTCCTATAGTTACAATCACTATCCTTTGTGTTAACACATTCCAGACCGTGCCGCATCAGCATACACGCGGCGTTACGCCGCGTATCCGGATGAGGTATGTCTCGAATGAGTTAACCAGTCTAACAACGTCAAGGGGAAAAAAAACAGATCCGGATTACCTTCCGCGGTTTGTTACATCAGCTTATCGTAGTACATTACCTGGTACTAGCCAGGTGCAAAATAGCTTCCATGCCTGGCTGGGTTCCTTTCATTCTTTTCCGTTCAACCGTTTTCTGCCCAGCCTATCACAGTACTTTGACAGGCGTTGCTTTTTCTGGATCTTTTTCAATTCAGTGTTTAAATAGTGTAGGATCTGAATGTCTAAGGATCTGTTCTGCGCTGGTGAGGAACATGAACATAAATCAATTTTGCAGGAGGCTTAGTTATATAAAGGACCCGTGGGTCTTGTGCATACGTTGCATTTTGTCTACAAGAAAAGCTTTAAAATCCCATGAATCCCAGCTGTGGTTTTCAGGTGTGTGGTGGGGGCTGGCGAGTGGGAGTGGTGCGTTTGCGGTGGAGGGAGGTATGGGTGTCATGAGCGGTCTTCAAAATGCGGTGCATCTTTTACCCTTTCACTGCCGAGAAAACGTGAACATAAATCACCTGCAAGAGACATAGATCCTCATGAGCCCCTGCAGCCGCGGGGCTCATGGGGATCTATGTCTTTTGCTGAGACCAATTTGTATTCATGTTCCTTTGGGCGGCTGTGGCTTTTGCTCGATGAATGCCGGAACAAAGATTTCAAGAAATACAATATACGTACAGTGTCAAGGAAGGTGTTAAATGTCTTTAAAATGCTGATTTCTCTGTAGACACACGCATGGAATGAATCAATGAAACTTTATTTATGATGCAATGAGGGCAAGCGAGACACATTAATATTAATGTTCCCGAACGCAGTTTGGCATCATTTCATTAAATACTTCGCGTATGTGTCAGCAATAGACACCAGCGGACGAACATAGACAATAAATAGGTACCAGCAAGAGGCATAGAGCCTCATAAGGCCCCTCCGTGAGGGGGCTCATGAGGCTCTATGCTTCTTGCACCTGGTGGCGCCGTTGTTCATGTTGAACTTTGTCTGTGGATGCCAGTCTTCTGTCAGGTATTCACTCGACATTGACATAGCGTTTACAGACAAACTATCTCCAACGAGGTGAGGTTTGTTAGTGCCTCCATCCGGCTTTTCACATCTGCAAGAGACCTAGAACCACATGAACCCTTGCTGTAGCAGGGGGGGGGGGGCATGTGAATCTATGCCTCTTGTTAAGATTGTCACCACTTCTTCTTCAGTTCTGTTCAATCAGTTCGTCATGTCTCACAGACAGGCCCATTGATTTGTGCTGCGCCCCATTCGTCTAAAGTCTCCCAGAGACCAACATTGGTCAGGTTTATCACGGCTTACATCCTCGCTCCTTACAGCAAGGATTTTTTTTCTTGGTTTAACCCGTTCAGTGGCAGCTGACGCAGACTGTTTCTTAATTTAAGAACAGCAACAACAAACTAGATGTTACAGGAACATGGATTCAAAGTGGTGTCAGCAAGAGGTATAGATACTCATGAGTCCCCGCAGTGCGGGGACTCATGAGGATCTATACCTCTTGCAGTTGGGTGATGTGCTTCTGGTTTAACTCATTCTACCCCAACACCGAAATCCCCAAATTTTGCCATTGTCCCCTGAAGACTGCACTCTAGTGCAGGACACAGATCGACCATGATAGTTCAAGGGTGACGCCAGAATATCTTGGCGCCCATAGGCGCCAAGCTATTCTGGCATCACCCTTGAACTATCATGGTCGATCCTTATCTTGCTGTGGTGTGTCTGGGGTATAATGAGTTAAGAACGCGATTGCAAGGTGCTTGTAAGGTGGTGTCAAGCCATTTAGTTTTGGTATTTTAGGGTTTGGATCCAATGGCCTGGTGCCACTGGCCTATCTCAGCGAATATTCTGTGGTAATAGTGCAGGGTGAGAAAGGGGAAAAAAAGAGAGAAAATGTTTCAATTTGTGTGTTAAGGCCGTAAACTATTTTGGTCCTGCCGTTTTCTTTTAACGCAAGTTAAAAGCAGTGCGAGGTCCCCCCCCCCTCCCCCGCCCTAAAATTGTTGAAAAAGCCATTATATTCGATTATCGTAAAAGGCTAACACTTATTGTGCTAAATAAGTTCAAGGAAATTGTGTTGTCTTGTTTCCAGGCCATTCCCGAGGTTAATCCGGCTTTGCAGTCGGCCGCGCAGCGCTTTTTGTCGAGGTGATTCTTGCAAAAATGAACCAGGAGTCACATCGTCAAGCAGCGCTACCGACAACCAAATGGTTAATTCGAACCAATACGCTTAACGTCCATGTGTGCACGCTTGCAACTTTTTGGAGCCTCCACACAGACCGTGCACCGACTGTCGGCAGTATGTGGATCGGCCATTACTAGTACAGTGCGCGTCTCCATCTCAGGCGCCAAGTAATATGGACAGCTGACGTGGCACTAACCCGAAACAGTCGTGGCTGATCCATCTCCTGTTGTGGCGTCTTAAAAACATCTAGTTTTAACCCCATTTGGCTGTCTGGACAAGACGAAAGCTACCCTGCTGCAAGAGACATAAAACCTCATGAGCCCCCGCTGTCGCGGGGGCTCATGAGGGTTTATGTCTCTTGTTAGTCCCGTGTTCTTTGTACTTATTGTTGGTCCCATTGACATCTGTGTTCTTCACGCAAATGTCGGTCAGTGTGCAGTGGTTTCAAACGCAAAATTCGCCATGACTGACAGCGAACGGGTTAAACCCATTCAGCCCTGACGCACTACAGAGGGAGATGGGTCGACCATGATAACTCAAGGGTAGTGCCAGATTAGCTTGGCGCCTGTCGGCGCCAAGCTTATCTGGCACTGCCCTTGAATTATCATGGTCGATCCATCTCCTACAACTGGTACATAGTCATCAGATACGGTCCATCCACCTGGAACAGTCTCCCACTCTCTCTCCGTCAGAAACACCCTCTCTCCTCCTTCCAGTCCGCCCTCACAACTCACCTCTTTCAACAGTTCTAGCACTATATCACCACACTCCCCACCCCAAGCTGACCGTCGTAATGTATTTTCACTATTTGTGGTACGTGAGTCATTGTCTAAAGCGTTGCTCCTGAATCGGCTGGTACCTGCCATCGCTGAAGACCACCTCCCAGAGGGCCAGTGTGGGCCAGTGTGGCTTCAGAGCCAACAGGAGTACCACCGACATGGTCTTTGTGCTGAGACAGCTTCAGGAGAAGTGCCGCGAGCAGAACAAAGGGCTGTACGTAACGTTTGTCGACCTAACAAAAGCGTTTGACACTGTGAGCAGGCAAGGTATGTGGCAGATCCTGGAGCGACTAGGCTGTCCCCCAAAGTTCCTCAACATGATCGTCCAGCTCCACGAGGACCAGCAAGGCCAGGTCAGACTAAACAGTGACCTCTCAGAACCATTCCCCATTCGCAACGGCGTGAAGCAAGGCTGCGTGCTGGCACCGACCCTCTTCACCATCTTCTTCAGCATGATGTTGAAGCAGGCCACAGTGGACCTCGACGACGACGACGCAGTGTACATCAGGTATCGTCTCGATGGCAGCCTGTTCAACCTCAGACGACTGCAGGCCCACACGAAAACCCTAGACCAACTGGTTCGTGAGCTGCTCTTTGCTGATGACGCTGCCCTCGTTGCACACACAGAGAGAGCCTTGCAGCGCATTACGTCCTGCTTCGCAGATGCTGCCCAGCTCTTTGGACTTGAGGTCAGTCTGAAAAAGACAGAGGTCCTTCATCAGCCGGCACCCAAGGAAGAGCATCGCCCTCCCCACATCAACATCGGCGAGTCCGAACTGAAGTCTGTACACCAGTTTACCTACCTTGGCTGCATCATCACGTCAGACGCCAAGCTGGACAAGGAGCTGGACAACAGGCTGGCAAAAGCGAACAGTGCTTTCGGGCGACTATTCAAGCGGGTGTGGCACAATCAACAGCTGAAAAAAGGCACCAAGATCAGCGTGTACAGAGCTGTCGTCCTCACCACCCTGCTGTACGGTTCCGAGTCCTGGGCCCTCTACCGCAGCCAACTACGACTCCTCGAACGCTTTCACCAGCGCTGCCTGCGTACCATCCTCAGCATTCACTGGAGTGACTATGTCACCAACGTCGAGGTCCTTGAACAGGCGGAAACTGTGAGCATCGAGGCTTTGCTGCTGCGGACACAGCTTCGCTGGGCGGGGCACGTCTCCAGGATGGAGGATCATCGCCTACCCAAGATCACTCTGTTCGGCGAGCTCGCCACTGGACACCGAGACAGAGGGGCACCAAAGAAGAGGTACAAAGACGGTCTCAAGAAGTCACTTAGTGCCTGCCAAATCGACCACCGCCAGTGGTCTTCGCTTGCTGCGGACCGTGACACCTGGCGCTCCACCATTCACAAGGCAGCCGTCTCCTTTGAGGACTCTCGCAGAGCTAACCTTAAGGACAAGCGGCTCAGAAGAAAAAACAGAGCTGTCGTAACTCAGAACCCTGAACAGACCTTCCCCTGCAGCCACTGCGGTCGTACCTGCCTGTCCCGGATTGGCCTCCGCAGCCACGAAAATGCCTGCAGACGACGTGGGCAAGCCCTATAGAATCTTCGTTCGCGAAGTCAAGCCAAGAGAGGGGGTACGTGAGTCATTGTCTAAAGCGTGCGCATGCGTGTGCGAGTTGTGAGTGCGCGCTTAGAGTTATAATTATTATAAGATAAGCGCATTATAAATACCGTAATTATTATATATTTGTAATTACTGGAGCTGATCCGGAATGAAATGACGGTTTACTGCAATTGCGTCAGTTTTTACTGTGGGATTCGTGTTCGTGAGGGTGCTTACGTAGATGACTGGTCAGTTGTCCGTTGGTAAACCTGAGAAGCAAGCTCTGTCAGATTGTGTCGTGATGGGGAGAATTTACACCAATTTAACGACCCTTAACTCATTCAGCCCGACGGCCGTATTTGCCAATTTTTGGAGGCGTCATCTGATAAATAATAAATAATCATTACGGTATTTATAATGCGCTTATCTTATAATAATTATAACTCTAAGCGCGCACGCACAACTCGCGCACGCATGCGCACGCTTTTGACAATGACTCACGTACCACAAATACATTACGACAGTCAGCTTAGGGTGTGGAGTGTGGTAGCGTTATAGTGCTAGAACTGTTGAAAGAGGTGAGTTTTGAGGGCGGACTGGAAGGAGGAGAGAGAGTGTTTCTGAGTGTTTCCAGTGATTTTGATCGGACAGCATTGCTGCCGGGGAAATAAATTTGGTTCTGCTTCATAAAAGCTGAAATACATGTTCCTATTCAAGCACCACCACTATATACGTGCAGGTCTGTGATTTTGGACCTTACGTCTCTAAGCCGTAAGGTCCAAAATCGCAGATCAGCACAGAAATAGTTCTTGACACCCGAAGGACCACACATATTCATAATTGAAACACTGTCAAGTTCTCCGGTTCCCACGCTTAATAAATTCTATAACATTGACATTGCTAGGTTCTCTGTTCTCTGATTATCGACACAGCGGGGCGTCGTTGTTGGGAAGTTGTTGCTGTTGTTGTTGTTGATGTTGTTGCTGTTGTTGTTGATAATGATGTTGTTTGTTTCTTTCTTTCTTTCTTTCTTCCTTTCTTTCTTTGTTTGTTTCTTTGTTTTTCGTTTGTTTGCTTTTTATGTTGTTGTTTGGTTGGGTTTTTGTTATTGTTGTTTTGTTTTGTTTTGTTTTGTTTTGTTTTCTGGGGGGGGGGGGTGTTGGTTGGTTGGTTGGTTGGTTGGTTTTATTGTTGTTGTTGGCTTGTTTGTTCTGAAGGGGGAGAGTGATTTTATGTATCAACTGGCATTATACGGAATATGACAACTAGCCTCGTCATCAGTCTCTACACCAATTTTTCATTTCGAAGAGTGCTTTTCCTTAAACTGTTTTTCGATTTGTGTGATGATACAAATGCATCCGAATTGCTATTTCCGGCATTAAAACCGCCATAAAGGCGAACATTTATCTCAAATGGCTACTGAGTGCTTCCTCATTCCACTTTTCCAGAAGGATAACGAGTTTCTAAACCCCCTGCCATTAGCCACACGTTGGTTTTCCGAATTATCGTAAATTCAACGTCAAAAGATTTCAACCACCCAAGCTGAGAACATGCACACAAAATTGGGTTTAGCAAGAGACATAGAACCTCGTTAGCCCCCGCATCTGCGGCGGCTCATGAGGTTCTATGCCTCTTGCAGTTGTGTAGGGTTCCCATTTTGAACCAGCGTTGATGATGGATTCTTAATTTGTTTTGTGTAAACAGATGAGAAAAAATCTAATAGCTTCCATTAGTTCTTTCCACTTAAAAAGTTAGGCGGTTTTTATTCTTTCCCTGACATTGCGCACATCAGTTTGGTATGGCAGACGTCTAAGCACTTTGTTTATCTAAATGTCTGCAAGTCTAAAAATAAAACGACGGAGTTGCTTTCCTTGCCCCTGTCTCTCTATATTTGAAATAAAGCGGTAACACGGGGAGACAACCCATGTTTTGATCATATCTATTTTTAATCTGCACCTTACTGTGGTATGTTTCACGTTTTGGCATAAGCTGAGTGGTATTTGTATAAGAGAGAGAGAAAGAGAGAGAGACTGACAAACACAAACACAGAGATTCTGGGTTTGAGAGAGAGAGAGAGAGAGAGAGAGAGAGAGAGAGAGAGAGAGAGAGAGAGAGAGAGAGAGAGAGAGAGAGAGAGAGAGAGAGAGAGAGAGAGAGAGATGGTGTGGAGGATGAAGATGATGTGGAGGAGAAGGAAATTGCCTCTCTTCTAAACTGAGCTACTGACAAAGACAATCCAACAAAAAGAAAGGACATACTTTAAAAAAGGACAATTACAACACAAATCTCTTGTAATTGTCCTTTTTAAGCGAGTTTCTTTCATTGTTGGGATTTTTCTTTACATTCAGTCACACAAGTAGCAGTCATATTTTGGTCTGGACTTTATCTTTCCACTTAAAAATACAAGACAACATATCAACACACAAATCAGCTGTAGTGGCATGGGCTCCGTAGGGCCAGGGAACGGGAGGAAGCTTGGGGTGGGGGACTGACCCTCGAGAGAAAATGAGGAGGAGCTGCCAGAGTGTATTGTGTCACCTCCCTCCCCCCCCCCCCCTTATTTTTTAGCAGAACAATTAGGTCGGTAGTTGCGGGGAGGGGTGGGGGTATCCCGTTGCCCCGAGGTTAGACTACTGGCCCTCCTCCCCCCCCCCCCACCCCACCCCACCCCCATCTCCGGCATTCTTTCTCCCCACCCTCTACCCCACCTCGCCATCATTTGATTTTTTTTAGGCTTGAAAGTAGCATCTCATCCACGCCCTTCTCTCCTTCCGTGAAAAAAAAAATCTGCCTACTCCACTGAAGTAGATCGACGTGATAACAGTAGCTATTAACTCGGTAGAACGAGAACATCAAATGCAGTCAGTGCAATCATAAGCAGGAACGCCGGAAAGATTTCAGCGCAGCGCTGCACTCTGGAAGCAAAACACAGTCAGTCCGTTTTTGTGAAAAGCGAGATTTTCATTGTAAATGCTCTCGTTTGTCTTCGCAGAGCAGCTACTATTAGTTGACCACAAAGCTGAAGAATGCAATAATCCGAGACAAGACGGAGAGACAAGCTGGCAGACAGACAGACTCAAAAATACGCTACACAGGTCAGCCACAGTATTACGCGATCCATTGTACCGCGGTATCTGATATGAAAATGCGCACAGGTCTCTGGCTGCCACGATGAGAAAAGGTCCTCGGGCCGACGTCAGCTTTAGCTGGCCTGCGCACAGCCGTACACGGGCCAGCTAAGGCTGACATCGGCCCGAGGACCTTTTGCTCATAGATATCTCTTCTTCTCTGTAGTCCACAGAGAGAACAACACTGAAATAACGCGATCGCCAATAAGGCGGTTTGACTTTATGGCTCCCGGCGCCTCAGAACCGTGATACACTGAGGCTGACCTGTAACACCGATGCGAAGTTGTTTCCAAGGTAAATGGAGGTGCACGGTAAATGAACAGAGACAGGGAATGAACTTCACTCACCTGGCTTCACTTGAAATACTTGAGTAATCTCCTTAACAAATCAGCCGCACTCAAAATCCTGGCATGTTTTTCTCTTTGCGTTCGTCAGCTTCGCTTCTTTCACGCCTTACCAATCTCGACTCAATCTATCTCTGAAACGTCTATTTCAAAGAAAAAAAAGTATAAAAGTGGAAGAGAAAGAAACGAGAGAAGAACAGAAGAAACATTTCAGAAACTTCGGGAATGTTTCTTCTTTTCTTCTTTCATTTTTACTTCTTTCAGAATTATTTTATTTTGTTATCCTTCGCTTGTCTATCTTTTATAAACTTTTTTTTTTTGGAGGGGGGGGGGGCGGGGCCGGAGAGGAGGGGTGCAGGGTCCTTTCTCATGTGTCCCTTTTTCTCCTCTACTTCTTTTTTCATTGTAGATCTCTCCATAATTATCACAATTTTTTCATAATAAACATTTTTTCAGTCCAACTTTTCCACAGTGTTTCCTGTCACTGAGATTTCATTCTTTTTCTTTCCACAGTTCTTCAGTCTGTCACTAGAATCCTTTTCTCACTCACTTTTTCTGTGTTCACAATTATCTGCTATAAACTTGAGTTTCTTTGCTTTTTAAGCTTTGGCCATCACTTTTTATTTTTAAAAAGATAGTCTTTTTTTCTATTTTAACAAGCACAGCTTCGTCTTACATTTGAAGTCACTCTTCACAAACAAGTCGCTGGACACGTCAGCAGAGGGCCTATACACCCTGCATTGTGTCAGTACACAGTGAATTCTAACTTTCAATGGCAGTTATTATTTTCAGAAGGGATATTTCACTCGAATACTGTGGGACTCGGCATAGCGTGGCGTTACTGAGGCTTCTAACGCAACACTTAGTCACAGCGTGTCTGCTTCGTTTTCAGCAAGAGGCGGAAAAGATTGGGGAGGGCCCTCTCAGTCTTGCTCAATGCTATAACTCCCAAATCTTCCTCAAACTGAGCAGCAAGGGATGTAAGGTTACGGGTCCTTAACCCATATAAACCCACAGCCAAATTTCCTACATTTTGAAGGTGTAACCGAATGACTACATACCAGTTGCAGGAGATGGATTGACCATGATAATTCAAGGGTAGTGCCAGAAGACCTTGGCGTGTAAAAAGGCCTGCGTGCCTACTGTCTTCATCCTTAGAAAATAAAGTTTCAATTCAATTCCTGCTGTAGGCCGTTGGGGGTAAATGAGTTAACCCCTTTGTGCATTCAGCCACCGGTACTGTTCGCAGTATATAGTACCGGTGGTGGCATGCACAAAGGGAAAAATTATGACTAGCAAGAGACGTATAATATGTAGGAAGATGATGGGCATAGATTTTCATGAGCTCTGGATGAGAATGTATGCCTCTTGCCATTAGTGCTATAGTTACATGCTCACAGTCCAGTGTGAGCGGCTGTCTGAAGCGGCTGGTGTAAGAAATAGAATTTCAAGTGAAACTGAAGGCCAGCGAGAGACGTGTGTAACTGTAAAACAAAAATGGTACCGAAACTAATTACAGCAAGAAGCATAGGTTCTCATGAGCCCCTGCAGTGCACGGGCTCAGGAGAATGTTATGCCTCTTGCAGATGCTGTGTTTTGGACAGAGGGAGGGGGGGGGAACATAGGATGTTGCCTGTAGCTTAGTGGGTGATGTAGTGGTTGATGAGAATCTATGCCTCATGCAGGTGCTAGTGAAGATGGGGCTTGATTAGGGCAAGAGCTTTCTGAAACTTGCTCGGTTGGTAATCGCCACGGTTTCACGGTGGTTGTTGTGTTCCATGCGTATTTTGGTTTGTGCGGTGCTCTAGCTGTAACTTTAATTTTAGGCTGCCGCGATTTTAGTTCGTAATCCCATGTTGAGTGCTTCACATTGCTTTCTAATTTCTGATGCGATCGCGATGACTTTAATTGATCGTTTCATTGTAGTTTTTTGTATTCAAGTTTTTCTGTTTTCAAGTGTATGCGGTGTTACAATGTAAGATGCAGCTGTGGAATTCAAAATAATTGTACATGCTAAAAACAAAAGTGACTAGTCACCGGAAACGCACATTCATTGTCATTTCTGTATTGAAAGTTCGTAATTTTCGTAGCTAATAGTTCTAAACTAAGTGCCAGGTTAAAACACTGGCCACACAAGTCTGCACAAGGTAGGAACTGCGTACTACATCACAGTGTGTATAACCTTCTTGTTCATGCAGCCACCGATATTGAGAGAATCTGCTCTGGTGTGGGCAGACACGTGCCCACGCGCTCCAGCGAAAGCCGGCAATTCTAATAATAATAATAATAATTACGGTATTTATAATGCGCTTATCTTATAATAATTATAACTCTAAGCGCGCACTCACAACTCGCACACGCATGCGCACGCTTTAGACAATGATTCACGTACCACAAATAGTGAAAATACATTACGACGGTCAGCTTGGGGTGGGGAGTGTGGTGATGTAGTGCTAGAACTGTTGAGAGAGGTGAGTTTTGAGGGCGGACTGGAAGGAGGAGAGAGAGTGTTTCTGACGGAGAGAGAGTGGGAGAGTGTTCCAGGTGGATGGACCGTATACTGAGAAGGAGCGGGGGCCGAAAGTGCTCAGTTTCGTGCGGGGGATGAGGGGGCGGAGAGGGTCGGAGGCGGAGCGGAGGGAGCGGGAAGGAGTGTAGGGGTGAAGTAAGTTGGAGAGATAGGTAGGAGCGTAGTTGTTCAGGGATTTGTAGCAGAGAGACAGAATCTTGTATTGGATGCGTTGGGGGATGGGGAGCCAGTGAAGGAGCTTGAGCAGGGGAGTGATGTGGTCGAATTTTTTCTTTCTAAGGACGAGGCGGGCAGCATTGTTCTGGACGCGCTGGAGAGTGAGAGTGGTGGAATGAGGAAGGCCGGAAAGGAGAGAGTTGCAGTAGTCGATGCGAGATAAGATGAGAGAGACAGCGAGTTTGGAGGCAGCTTCGGTAGTGAGGTATTTTCTGATCTGACTGATGCGGCGGAGGTGGAAATAACATGCCTGGGCCGTGGCGGAGACGAAGCTCGTCATGGAAAGAGAGGAATCGAGGATAACGCCAAGGTTCTTGACCGAGTCAGAGAGGGAGATGGGGGTGCTGTCGAGTTGAAGGTGGAGAGAGGGAGGGAGCTGGGAAAGTTTCTGACGAGTGCCTACCAGCATGGCTTCCGTTTTGTCGTCGTTCAGTTTCAGCTTGTTTGCTGTCATCCAGTTTTTCACGTCTTCGTAGCAGTCAGCCGTGCGAGTCAGTAGTGTCTGAGTGTTGTCGAGTTTGTCTTTGTCTAGTAGTTGTGAGTCGTCAGCGTAGAGGTGGTGGTGTATGTGGTAAGACTGGATGATGTTGGACAGGGGAGAGGTGTAGAGTGTGAAAAGGACCGGGCCCAGGACGGACCCCTGTGGAACGCCGCAGGAGAGCCTGACTGGATTGGAGGAGACGCCGTCGATGGTGACGGACTGCTGTCTGTCGGAGAGGTAGGAGAGAAACCAGGAGTGGGCAGAGTCAGTGATGCCAAAGGAGTGGTGAAGGCGGTGGAGGAGGATACAGTGGTCTATGGTGTCGAAGGCGGCAGAGAGATCGAGTAGCGTAAGAAGGGAGATGTTGCCCGAGTCAGTGGAGAGAAGCAGGTCGTTTAGGATATGTAGAAGGGCTGTTTCAGTGCTGTGATGTTTGCGATAGGCAGACTGGAAGGGACTGAGGAGGTTGTTGTCGGCGATGTGGAGGTTGAGTTGGTTGAGGACAACCTTCTCAAGAAGCTTGGACAGGAAAAAGAGATTGGAGACTGGGCGGTAGTTCTTGAGTTCGTTTGGGTCGAGGTTGTGTTTTTTTAGGAGAGGACGGACGATGGCGGACTTGAAGATATCGGGGACGGAGCCATTCTCTAGAGATGTGTTGATGATGTCGGTAATGAAGGGCAAAAGGTTTGGGAGGCCGTCCCGGTAGAGAGAAGCTGGGAGGGGGTCTAGTTCGCAGGTTTTGAAAGGCATGAACTTTATGGTCTTGAGGACTTCATCCTGAGAGATGGGGCGGAAGGACGAGAGGGGAGTGCCGGAAAAGGGGGGGTCAGGAAGGCAAGGTGGAAAAGGCAGAGTGTCGAGTGTGTTGAACAGAGTTTGGATTTTGTCGGAGAAATAGGAGGAGAAAGCGGACGGAAGTTCTTCTTTGCTGTGTGTGTTGGGAAGAGGAGAGTCTTTAGAAGTGCCTAGGAGTGTGTTCATGGTGGCGTAGAGGGTTTTGGAAGAAGTGGATTCCAGGATTTTGTTTTGAAGGTGTTTACGTTTGGTGTCGGAGATCATTCTGCAGACTTTGGATCTGGTGGTTTGGATGATCTCTCTGTGAACGGTGAGGTCAGATGATCGCCAGCGGCGTTCCGCTTGTCGACGCTCGCGCTTGGCCTCAGCTATGTCGTCAGTGAGCCAGGGGGAGGGGAGTCGGTTGGGTATGGAGCAGGTGGTGACAGGGGCATGGGTGTCTAGAAGTTTTCGAAGGGAGGAATCGAAATGGGAAGCAAGATCGGGAGAGGGGGCGGGGTCCAAGAGAAGGTCGACAGCTGTCTGTAAAAGACATAGATTTTCATGAGAATACTGAGTAAGCAAAAACACAGATTTTCATAGGCCCCCGCATGCGGGGGCTCATAAAAATCTGTGTCTTTGCTTACTCAGTGTATTTGTAAGTCGTAGGTGATTAGTCGGCGTTCAGTCTGGTTAAAGGTGTAGACAAAAATGTTACCGCACCCCAACTCCGTCGTCCGTTGCCAGCCTGTGGTGTTGGGGCATCAAAGAACATGGTGGCTGGGGTAGGGGGAGGTGAGAGAGGAGGAGAATGATGGGTTGGGGGGGGGGGGAGTGGGAGGGGTAGAGGAAGGGAGCGTTATAGCCCACGTGCACGCGCACATGTGCATGCAATGCGCACGTGCAAACACACATGCGAGTACTTCCACATAAATAGCTATACACACTGACACCCGCACCGGCTGACAATAGCATTGCTATTCTCTGTTTTATTACTGTATGTGATGCTCAGTTACAGCAAAGACAATACATTATAAGACAGATCACTCCTTCTTAAGGCTTACTGAAAAAAGCGAGGTCAGTGTACGGGTACAGTCCCTTTGCTTTCTCGTGTTGGGTTGCTAGTCTTTCTGAAGGGGAACTCAGCATATACATGTGCTATGTGCGTGCATTGCAGAGGACTGATTCTTTTTCAATTAAAAAAAAATATTTATTTTTTTTTAACAAAAGCTTTGATTCTAAGATTTTTTCTTTGAATTTTGCTATCTTTAATTTAAAGTTTTCTTTGTGAGAAGTAGTAAATTAACATGTGCAAGAGAAAAACAAGATATATCAATAAATCAGGCACTTCCTGGTTGCTGTAAAAATATGTTGATGTATAGCATGCGCGCGCACAGGCAGACACACACACATACACACACACACAAACACACACACACACACACACACACACACACACACACACACACACACACACACACACAAACAAACAAACAAACAAACCACCAACTTTGGATTTTTCAAAAATTAAAGAAACAATAAGGGTTTTGTTTTTGATTTTGTATTTTACAATACCACATGATCTGTTACTATGGTCAGTATTCATATATTTTTAACTTGTAATAGGTATTACCACCAATCTATCAACAAAGCCAAACAGTGATTATACGCACAGGCCATATTAACCCCTTTGTGTATACAACCCAGGAACTATATACAATACCTGGCGGTGGTTTTTGGTTAGTTCGGGTTTAACGTCCACAGCACCGAGGGTGATCATGGACGGCCCTCACGGGCGGGTTATGGGGGACAGGGAAATCTATTGCCTATGGAATACGACCTGAACACTGATCAACTCAGGCGCACTCCAACTGTGCCACTTTGATTTACCAGGACCTTTCAACGGACATGCTATTGAACAAATCCGTTTTCCCCCCTGGATTGTGAGTCCAGCTACCGGGGCCGGGACGGGATTCGAACCCACGACCCGGCGATTCCCTTCGCTCTCCTGCTCCGACGTTTAACCGCCTGAGCTAATTCGGACTCTGCCTGGCGGTGCATGCACAAGAAGATTAATGAGAAATTATCACCAATGAATTGTTCTTTTTCCTCCTCATCATCATTCCTCCCTCCACCCAACGAATATAAACTCATGCAAATTTAAGACAGAATTATGTATCATCCATGAAATAGTAGGTCAACTTGATTATTGATAATGACTTACAGCAGACGATACCATCAGTTACAGATGAACGTTATTACCAGTAAAATGATAAAACAGACATCACCAATCATATGTTCTCCAACCCCCACCCCTTCCCACTCTCCATCTCCAAATTCCCCTCCCTCCTTCCCCAAAACACCCGCCGTGAGATGGCCTTAGTCGCCTGCTCGGCGTTAAACCCCAATAACCAACCATTCCCCAAAACACAGAGAGAGAGAGAGGAGAGAGAGAGAGAGAGAGAGAGAGAGAGAGAGAGAGAGAGAGAGAGAGAGAGAGAGAGAGAGAGAGAGAGAGAGAGAGGAACTGTATTCTTGAAGAACAATTTACTTCTCAATAATACGACTAGGAACTGATTTGGGCTTTTTAAGTGAAACAAATTCTTTACTGTTCATTCTTCTTTCGGTGTTAATGTTCTTGTTTTTTTCTTTTTTGTAATCGTCTTTCTCCTGCAGCTTATATTCCTTCTGGTGGTACAGTCTGTACAGTTTTCATATTCCTCTTGAAAGCCTGCTTTCTTGTAAATCGCTGGCTTGACCACCTCTTGTGAGCGGCGGTTCAGTTACCTGAAGGAGTGGTGGGGGGAGATGTTCCAACTTTTTGTTTGGGTCATTCGACCTGATGCAAAAGGACGTCCCGACTCGACATTACTGCCAGTGGCCGAAAAATCAGACAACAGAGAGAGGAGTACGACTCTCACCTCTCGCCGAAATAACAAACAACAGGGACCAGGGTGACCCTGGGAACAAAAAGGAACTTTGTTATAGCATTGCCGGTAAAGAATTTCTCGCCTGGGGAAGGGGGGGGGGGCGGACCCCCACCCCCGCCCTGTTTGCTCCTGTTTCCCCCTTCCCCCCCCCCTTCTCCCCCCTCCACAACATCAGTGTTGATTTCTCCACTGGCCTTATCTGCACACATAAAAGCGACCATACATTACATCATTTTATGACATACTGATAAACCACCACACCTTTACTCAAATCAACAACTCAAAACAATCAGTTCCTATTTTATGTAACTGTCTGTCACACACGCTCGCGCTCACACACACATACACACACACACACACACACACACACACACACACACACACACATACACACACACGCGCGCACACACACACACACACACACACGCACACACCAAGACAAAACAAACATAGGTCATTGAAAAATCATAAGAATGTAAATTCTGCATGTCCGATTGAATTTCACGATAAACAGTTTTAACCCTTTGCGTGTCGGTAGCGGTTTCAGTCGCAATGATTCCTACAGGAATCATCGCGGCTAAAACCGCTGCCGACACGCAAAGGGTTAAGATTACAGTTCTGAAAACAACTCTCATCTCTTGTGCTGTTGTTGTTCTTTGTTTTTGTTTTGCTTTGTTTTGTAGGGAGGTAAACTTACATATTTGAGAGTTTTACGTTTCTGCATTTATTTCTTACATCTGGGAAAATAACAAACACTGAATGAAATTGAAGTATCAAAACATTAAAACATCACCTAAAAGCTTTAATCTGTAGTCCTAGTTCGTGAGAAAAGTTCAGGTTGCAACGTCCCCCCCCCCCCCCCCCCCTCATTCTAAAGTAATATTAGCTGTGCACAAGAGGCACAAATGATTAAGGCCCCGCCACACGAGCCGGTTGTGCCCCGATTTTGAAGCCGATTCCGATCCGATTGCGATCGGATGACGTCAATTATCCGATCCGGTCCCAATCGGCTGGGAATCGAGTGTCTAGAACCTGCTCTATTTTCCCGATCCGATTCGGCCCCGGTTGTAAGCTTCAACCAATCAGAGCGCGTCTCGCAAAGCATGTCGTAGTTTGCAAATGGCGAAACACGCCTGTTGTGATCAGTACCACCGCCGTTGCCGGCCGCTGATGTTTCGCACGCCTCTTCCCGAATATGATGCAAAACTGCTGATAATGCAAGCACATCATCATCACTGTCAAAACTATCAGTCATTTTGCAGAACAGGTACGACTTTGATCTTCGGTTCAAACCGGTCGGCTAAACAAGTCGGGAAATGTCAGTGTGGCAGTGCACACGTTTTTTAGTCCGGCCCGATCACCTACCGATTCGAAAACTGATCGGGAATCGGCCTCAAAACTGGGCTCGTGTAGCGGGGCCTTTAGATCTATCTTGCGTTAATCCGGCCCAACATTAGTGGAGAGGAGAACTATTCTATGTACAGGTGGATCACTTCTACATTTGAAAGAAAATACTAAGAACGTATAATTTCTTTGGATTTAAATGTTAGTTAGACCACTTTCCAACTGATAACATTTCTTGGAATTCCTGGAGAGCTAGGGTCTAACTGCAGTCAGACCATTTTTCCACTTCAGACCAAAAAGGTAACTGCCGAGCGTGTCAAATGCAGAGAAGAACCAAACGGAGAAATTCCCAGATTCAAACCCAAAGATAATTAAATTTATTTTTAACGGTTGTCCGTTCACATATCATTCATGTACCTTCGTCACATGTGAGACCTATGCTTGCGTATCGCCCGGCACCCCGCAAAATCGATTTTTTTTTTTTTTTCCTCATAGTATAGACCACTCATCCTGTGCGCCATTCAATTATTCTCTAGTCGTAAGTGCATGCCAAAATAAGAGCTAAAAATGATTAGCTTACCTTTTTTCTTCCTTGGGAAAGCGGAAGAATGATATGCCGATACAACTTCTCTTGTTGTATTTGAGAAAAAATTTGCTTTGCGAGTCTCCCCCATGCTCGCTTTCCTCTGTCAGCCCGTCGCAACAGGTTTATGAGGGAAATAACTCTCAAAACGCGACCTCGCACTCTCGGGCCGAGTGCTTTGTCTTATAATGTATTGTCTTTGGTTATAGTTACTCTACTGCTTTTTTTTTTTTTTTTAAATAATGGGTTAGCTATGTGCCTTCTCATACTTTTGTTTTCTATGTTTGGTATTGTTTGGTTTGGTTTGGTTTGGTTTGGTTTTTGTTTGGTTTTGATTTGTTTTGTTTTGTTTTGTTTTGTTTTGTTTTGTTTTGTTTTGTTTTGTTTTGTTTTGTTTTGTTTTGTCATGCTTTTGTTTTGTTTTTCTTTGTTTTGCTTTGGTATGTTATGATATGGTTTGGTATCTTTTATTTTTTTTTTTTTTTTTCTTTTTTCTTTTCTTTTTTTTTTTAAGGATTTTTTGTTTGTTTATTTGACTTTCCCAACATACTTGCATTCTCAGCTCTGCATGTCATATGTATATTGTGTGTTTCCAATCACCAAGACGAGGTTTGTGATATTGTGATATAAACTATTGTGATATATTTTTCTAGACCATGAAAACAAGGTGTCTGACGTCTTCACACATGATCAGCGAATGATTTGTCATTCACTCAGCCAGACCTTTCCATCTTCAAGAGGCACAGATGTCCATGAATAGGCCAGCCCATATTCTTCTGTCGGCAAGAGGCATAGATTCTCATGAGCCCCTCTATGCCTCTTGCTGGCGGATATAAGCCCGTGTCAATTCTTAGACTACGGGTGTCTTCGGGATTGTTGTTAGATCTTATTACTACATTTTCCAAGACGTCGACACAACTATTTTCTTTATTGAAATGTAAAATCAAAATAATAACAATAAGAATTTTATAAATAATAAAAACATGGTGCAAAACTTCAAGTGTACACCGATCAATGTCGCATCGACAAACACTGTTTTTGTGTCCACGTTTTGACTGAGACAGTGTGACATTTATTTTTCTTTATTAAAACGTAAAATCAAGTTTAAGAAACATGGCGCAAAGCTGCTAAGTTAAACCGATCAATGTCGCATCGACAACATTTTTTGTATACGTGTTTGGACTGAAATAGTATTGCGTATGTCAAGTTAAGGAAATGAATGGACAACGTTTTGATAGAGTGCCATCTTCACTGTTCCTGCGAACTCTGCCCATTTGTAAGACGCATAGATTTTCACGAGACCCTGTTGTGCACGGGCTTGAATGTTCCTCTCTCTCTCTCTCCGCATTGAGACCTTAGCTGCTAAAGTGAAAGGTTAATCGAACGCCATGCAGTTACAAGAAGCATAGATCTTCATTAATCCTTGCAGATTGCAGGGGCTCATGAAGATCTACGCTTCTTGTTGGGGCTCATTTACACCTATGCTGTTCAGGGGGATTGGGGTTTTAATCGGGCACTTAATTTACGGCAGCTTTTAATCGACGCAGGATTTGCCAGTGACAAGAGAATTCACCAGGCGGACTCCTTTTCTACAAGCTGAAAAAGATGAGTGTTTCACGCCACGGCAATCTGAGTAATCTCTTTATGAGTATTTCACGCCACGGCAGTTTGAGTAATCGCTTAAACGCGTTTTAGGAAACTTACAGACCCTTCTGTCCTCCTCTTTTTATGCAATTATTTCTCAGCCCCTCAGACATCTGCAAGAGGCATAGATTCTCATGAGCCCCTGCTTCGCAGGGGCTCATGAAAATCGATGCCTCTTGCTAGCAAGTTTTGGACTCTTTTACTATGTTCGCTCCTAATTCGGTGTAAGTCAAAGGATCAACACGTCCTTATTTTTCATTGACCCACAAGGAAGGTACCCAGGGTGTAAACAATGCCGAGATCTTCTAGAGGAAATAGATTCACATGAACCTCTGCAGCTGAATGGGCTCATGCGAATCTATGTGCCTTTTGCTGGTAGGCATGGGCCCCAGTAACGTTCATTGCTAACTTAAATGGCGGATTTTTTTGTGGGGGGGGGGGGGGGGGGGGGTCAACATTTGTGATTATTTTGTGAAACCTGACGCGTCCGTTCGCGAAGCAGAGATGCGAATAAACAGCATTGATCAACCTGTCACAGCAAGAGGCATGGATTCTCATGAGCCCCTACATCTGTAGAGATTCATGAGAATCCTCGGATTCTCATGAACCCGCCCTACAGCTGCAGGGGTTCGTGATAATCTATGTTTCTTGCAAATGGAAGGGTATGACGGAAGGTACGTACTGTGAGAGTAACCAAACTTGTTGCTGACCTGTAATCAAGTTCTGGAAGAAAGAAAAGAAACTCCCAACACTCAGAATGCCCTCCCCTAAATGCAATCATGGCTGCCTTTAGTGAGATGTCGAATTTTAAAAAGACCCCTGTCACTCTCTGTCTCTATTTTTGTCCATCAGCGGACTCTCTCTCTCTCTCTCTCTCTCTCTCTCTCTCTCTCTCTCTCTCTCTCTCTCTCTCTCTCTCTCTCTCTCTCTCTCTCTCTCTCTCTCTCTCTCTGTTGTTTGTGAGTGTAATGTAGCTTTGCCTATTATTATATGTCAGTAGATGTAGCAAGGACAGATTGGAAGAAAGGCCTGTGCGCCTAATATCTCAATCCTTGATAAATAAAGTTTTAGTCAGTCAGTCAGTCACACTCTCTCTCTCTCTCTCTCTCTCTCTCTCTCTCTCTCTCTCTCTCTCTCTCTCTCTCTCTCTCTCTCTCTCTCTCTCTCTCTCTCTCACTCTCTCTCTCTCTCTCTCTCTCTCTCTCTCTTGTTGAGTGATACTATTATTTTGTGTATATATATTTTTAAATTTTATTATTATTTTGTTTTTATTTTTTGGAACATTATTGGTTCATGAAATAATGTGTGTAAATATGTTTTTACTGGTCTTTTTTTTTTCTAACCTTTTTTTTTTTTTTTTTTTTGTAGATGTTAGCAACGGCAAGTTTGTAAAATGACGATTAGTTTCTGTCAAAACCTTTTACCGTTGATAAATAAAGTTTCATATCATCATCATCATCATCCTCTCTCTCTCTCTCTCTCTCTCTCTCTCTCTCTCTCTCTCTCTCTCTCTCTCTCTCTCTCTCTCTCTCTCTCTCTCTCTCTCTCTCTCTCTCTCTCTCTAAATGCAGAGGGCATAGATCCGCATGCGCCCCTGCGGTTGCACGGTCTCTGGAGGATAGATACCTCATGCTGGCCGCGATTACCTGTTCAAATGCAAGAGGCATGGATCCTCGTGAGCCCCTGCACATGCACGGGCTCATGAGGATAAATACCACATGCCATCTACAAGCCTCAAATGCAAGAGACATAGATCCTCATGAGCTCCTGCAGGTGCATGTGCTCGTAAGGATAGATGCCTCATGCAGGTTACACTCACAACTGTGTTTCTCACGAGTGTAAATTAGTACCTTTAGTACTGCATGATGAAAGTGTGAATGGTGCCGTATTTTCATAGCTTCTGTTGATACACGACTGACTTGCCCGGACTTCTGGACTTCTCTCACATTCTTTGTGGACTAGACTGAGTGTCTTAAGTGAACGCTGCGTTAGGGTAGCGCTTTCACTTACATTCCACTGAGCACCTCCGTGTCGAAGCTTTATTTAAGCGTTCTCACCTAAATCGGCGTTTATTAAGCCGTACTATAGACATTGCAGGAAATTTGACTGTGAACACTGATGGACTGTTTTATTTACAGCGATTTGTCTTATTGTGAGTGCTCCGCGACGTAAGTTCTGTTTTCGTCGTCGTTGCATGTATTTATCCGCGGCAACACAAACAATTCCTAAACAGTAGGCCTATTTTTGACATTGCTCCTTCAGGGTAGCGTATATTGATACTTCCCGTATACAATTCAGTTGTGGGAGAGTTTTTTTTTTTTTTTTTTTTTTTTTTTTTTTTTTTTTTTTTTTAACGCTCAGTTCTTGTAATTCTTGAACGTTTGATTATCACATTAATTTTTTGTCTTCATACGTTATTGTTGTTTTGGGGGTTTTTTTTAATTGTTTTGTTTTCTCTTTACATTGGCTTTCCATCTTTGATTGACGTTTGCTCAACCACCGCTATTGCAGTTGCTATTTTATTGTGAAACAAAATACAGCTGTTAGCGAAATACTCATGGCTAGAGGCAAACAAAAAGAACATAAATTACGAGTGGGTCACCTCAACGTTTTCCATCTTTATAATAAGGTATCTGACCTGTCGGCGTTTCTTAACAGTCCCACACCGTTCGACATTTTCGGCCTTACCGAGTCACCCCTAAATTCAAATATCAGTGATGATGCCGTGAAAATTCCTAATTTTAGTATCATGAGAAGAGATTCCTCCTGTCACGGTCAATCAGGCATTGCTGTATACGTTCATCACTATATTGAACACTTAGTCTGTGGGGTGAGGCGTAAAGACTTAGAAACGGCTGAAGTAGAGTGTGTGGATTGAGGTCAAAAGCCCGTACTGCTCACCGTCATTTGTTGGGTTTTTTTTACCGCAATCCGGCGTCTAACTTCGAGTGGTATGACAATTTTACTAGTAACCTAGACAAAGTGTATAAAGGGCAAAATGACGTCATTCTTCTTGGTGACTTTAATATAGATATGCTTAAACCCCATCCCGCATGGGACACTACATTTTCTTTATTTGGCCTAGTACAGCTAGTTAAATCCCCCACCAGAATTACCGCCGCGAGCTCTACGCTCATTGACCACGTCTATACAGACAAACCGCAGGCGGTGTCCAATGTTACTGTCTCAGATCTTAGTGATCACTGCCCCGTGATTTGTTGCTGGTCTATAAAACTCCCCAAATTAAAGAAACATCGTCATACCACAACAACCTACAGGTCGTTTAAGCATTTCAGTCGTAATGAGTTTCTACATGATCTTAATAACACTCCTTTTGACGATGTCCTTCTCACAGATGATCCAAATATTGCGCTGTCCACTTGGTACAGATTATTCCTTGGAGTATTAGACAGACATGCGCCGATTAGAACAAAAAGAGTAAAGAGTGAGATACTTCCCCCTTGGCTGACAAAAGAAATAATGCATGCCATGTCGGTGCGAAATGACCTTAAAAGAGAAAAGAACTTTGATGAATTTAAAAAGCAGCGAAACCGTGTGAGGTCAATGGTGCGAGCCGCGAGGAGGGACTTTATCCGCAACACTGTCAAGGACAACAAAGATGTGTCAGCAGTGTGGCGGCTACTGAATTCGATCACTCGAGGCAATAGCAGTAGATCAACAACCATCCCCAGTAATCTCTCCGCCGACACATTCAACGAACATTTTTTTGTCTATTGCGGATTTGATAACTACTCCTAGTCGTGATACAGAGGCTGACATATGCCCCGATTACTTAGTTAATTTCTGCAACAGAAAAACAACTGGCACACTACCATTTAATATCCCCATACTTGCTGTGCACGAAGTGGGCAAACTAATTAGTGACCTAGCTAATAAGAAGTCCTCCGGCCATGATGATATCAACCCACAAATATTAAAGTTGTCTGTACCATACATCATAGAGACCACCCTTACTTATGTTTACAACTTATGTATTCAAAAGAATGTATTCCCTACAGACCTCAAAGTTGCAAAAGTCGTTCCACTGCCAAAATCAAAAGATCGTACTGACCCTAACAACTATAGACCCATTTCTCTGCTGTCAGTATTATCTAAACCCCTCGAAAGGCATATACATAAACACCTGTCTGACTACTTAGAATCGCGAAAGTTGCTACATTCGTCTCAGTCAGGATTTCGCCCTCGGCACTCATGTCAGACGGCTCTGAGCACATTAACAGACACATGGCTTTCAAATATGAATAATTCGCGGCTGACATGTGTAATTTATCTTGACTTTAAAAAGGCTTTCGACTTAGTGAGCCATACAATATTGATTTCCAAACTTAAGCATTATCTTCGAAACGACATGGCTGTTTCCTTTTTTATGTCATACCTCGAAAACAGAAAACAGAAAGTAATTGCTAATGGAGCCTACTCTTCTACTAAAGATGTTAAACTCGGGGTTCCGCAGGGGTCAATCATAGGTCCTCTTTTATTTTGTATTTACATCAATGACCTGCCTCTAAGTCTCACCTATGAAGCAACACAGTGTGATATGTTCGCCGATGATACCTCAATCCACAGCTATCTAACAAAGACATACGTGAAGTTGAAAACGGCCTTCAAAAAAGTCTCGACGATATATCAGCATGGTGTAAAGTCAACTCAATGATTCTGCATCCTACTAAAACAAAGTCTATGATTATTGCAACACGCCAAAAGCACCAGTTAAAACCTTTAAAGCTTAATCTATCACTCGGCGACGACATCATAGAACAGGTAGCCGAACATCGTCTATTGGGGGTCACAATTGATAATCAGCTGAGGTGGCAGATGCACATTGACAATGTCTGTAAAACGGTCTCTAGAAATGTCTTTATGTTATCGAAATTAAAGTATTACACAGATAGTGAAACCAGAAAATTGTTCAGTAGTGCACACATCATGTCACATATAAACTACGCATCGACGGTGTGGGATTGTTGCAGTGATGTCCACTTAAAAAGACTAAATTCTTTACATAGGAGAATGGAAAAATTAATTCTTCCCGACCCGCACTGGACGACCGAGGAAAAACTCAGTAAAGCTGGATTCCTGCCCCTTCAAAATCATTTTAAATATAACAAAGGGGTACTGATGTTGAAAGCGTGGAACCATAGCGCTCCAGAATATCTAACAGAGTTGTTTAAAAAAATCAGATTCCTGCTATGGGAACATGAGGGGTCTTTATATTGTTCCAGTAAAACCCCGAATAGATATATTTAAATCTACTTTGTCATTTGCGGGTTCCACACTGTGGAACTCACTCCCACATCACGTTAAAGCCACTCCGACATTATCTCGTTTTAAGGCAAGTCTTTATAGGTATCTGACATTACTCAAATAATAATATCTAGTTATTCGTAAGCACACGAATGTACGTGTATATTCTAACAATCTTGTGTATGTGTGTGTGCGTGTGTGTGTGTGTGTGTGTGTGTGTGTGTGTGTGTGTGTGTGTGTGTGTGTGTGTGTGTGTGTGTGTGTGTGTGTGTACGCGTGAGTGCGTTTGTGCGCGGCGTATGCGCGTGTTTGTGTTTCGTGGACTATCTATTTTGTATTACTGTGCTTTGATGTCTCTTTTTATGTATATTTTGTACTTAGTTAGTCGTAGTTGTAGCAACGGCAGGTACGAAAAATGACATAGCCACTGACTGTGTTAATATCTTCACCGTTGTAAAATAAAGATTCATTCATTCATTGATTCATTGATTCTCTCTCTCATTCCTAATTCCTATTTTTTCTGTCTTTCGTCGCGACGCCCGAACACCGGGTCAGACAGGCATTGCTGTTTATGTTCATACTTCAGGCCAGCATCTTGTCCGCAGGCGTGTAGACTTAGAAACTGCTGAGGTTGAGTGTGTCTGGATGGAGATTCGATGCCCTAAAGCCCGACCAGCTTTTGTTGGCTTTTTGTATCGAAATCCATCGGCCACATTTGAATGGTATGACAACTTTCTGCACGCCGTCGACAACGTCGGTATGCCTGACAATGATGTGTTATTGTTAGGCGATTTTAATATCGACATATTAAAACCTCATGCTGCGTGGCAGTGCACGGCAAATCAAGTAGGCTTGAAACAACTAGTCTCCTCTCCCACTAGGATCACCCAATCAACGGCAACAGTCATAGACCACATTTACTCCAACCGTCCCCAATCCGTGTCTAATGTTAGTGTCGCTGATCTCAATATTAGTGACCATTATCCCGTTGTCTGCGAGTGGTCATCAAAACTCCCGGTGCGGAAAAAACATGGACACACTACTATAACGTTTCGCTCTTTCAAACGTTTTGATGAGACAGCTTTTCTAGCTGATCTTCACACAACACTCAGTTTCAAACCGTATATAACGAAACTGACCCAGAAAAAGCTTTGTCTGTCTGGTACAAACTGTTCAGTAGTGTGCTAGACAGACATGCCCCGCTGCGAAAGAGAAGAGTAAAAAATCAAACTCTGCCCCCATGGCTAACTCAAAAATATTATTTAAGCCATGTCTTTGCGAGACGATCTGAGAGAATAAAAACGTTTTCAGGAATATAAAAAGCAGCGAAATCGGGTAAAGACACTGGTTCTTCTGGCGAAGAAATCGCTTTGTGATCGTATAATCAAGGAGAAAAAAGATACATCTTCCCTCTGGCGTGCAATAAACCTTGTTACCAGAGGTAGTAGTAAGAAATCACCAGTAACCCCTGCCAATCTCAATGCTAACACCTTTAACAACAATTTTCTCTCTGTTGTCGACTCCATAATCCCCTCGGGCACAAACCACCACCCCTATACATGCCCCGAGAGTTTGCTGAGCTTCTGTGAACAAAGGACAGTAAGTTAATCATGTCAATGAAAAGCAAAAAGTCCTCGGGGCCAGATGAAATCAGTCCCAAGATTCTGAAAATCGCCCTCCCTTACGTTGTGAAATCCCTTACCTATATCTACAACTTGTAAAACTATTTCGAAGAATCTCTTTTTATTATCCAAATTAAGTCGTATAGTTGACATTGATACTCGAAAACTATTCTTTAACGCACACATCAAGACACATTGTAATTATGCTTTCAATATTTTGGACGGTTGTGGAGACATTCATTTGAAAAAAAATAATTCCCTTTACCGGCGAGGTATTAAGCTTATTCATCCTGGTTCGTCCCCTACTGATGAAAGACTGAAGGCCCTTAATATCCTACCACTCAGTAAACAATTGGAACTTAATAGATGTTTACTTGTGCAAAAAATTCTAAACGATGCCGCCCCTCCCTATCTCCGTGAGCTGTTTTCCCACACGAATAGAGAGAACACGAGGAACAGCTTACTTCATCTCCCAAAACCGAGAATCGACATCTTCAAATCTAGCATATCATTTTTCCGGTGCTAAGTCATGGAATAACTTGCCCTCTCATTTAAAGTCTATTTCAAAGTTATCTATCTTCAGAGCTCACGTCCATAAATATCTGCTGTCGATGTGAATGTTCTATCTTTCTGCTTAGTGTGTTGCTCCAGCACAGCAGATTGCTGCAGATTATGTAATGGTTTGACTGTCTGCTTTAACGTGTCAGTTGCATAAAAGTATGTATATTGTTTTAATTCTTTTTGTATTTTATTATTATTATTATTAGTATTATTATTATTATTATTATTATTATTATTATTATTATTATTATTATTATTATTATTATTATTATTAATTTTATTTTTTTTAATTATTTTCTTTTCTGATGGTGGGGGGGGATGGGTCTTTTTACTTATATATGTTTTATCTTTTGCTGTATCGTCTGATGTATTTTTATATGTGTAGAGTAGCAGGACAGTTTGGAAGATAGGCATTGCTATAGTCCATAAGCTAGGAAGGTCTACCGTGCACCCCCCCCCCCCCCCCCCACCAGTTCTCAATAAGATGGGTTTCAAAGTGTTCCTTAGTATGTCCTGAGATGTTTAAGCCATGTTCCCCGAAAATCCTTAGGAACACACCAGAGATATAGCCGATGGCGCAAGGGTACCCGCATTCACGCTCTTCGCAGGTGCTAAAATGAGGTTGAGAAACATTTTCCTCTAAATAAATCAGAATTCATTCCAGAAACCCAAATCAGGCAATATTATGTCAAGGCACACCTTCTGCATCCTCTGCAAAAAACAGAATGAAAAAATATTGAATCTCTGGCTCACAGTAAAGGTATTTGTGCACCCAGTAAACGACCATTTCCGCGAAATCGCAAAAAAAGACAAAAATAATGTGTCGGATGCCTTCAGACATTTTCTATAGCACTGACAGTCCATTTTCAGGTTTACATCATTAAAACAGGATGTCACAATTATTATAAACTTGACTAGGTGATGCTGTGATCACTGTGAGTGCCACAGTGGTTGATTTTGTATCCCTACCCCCAAGTTGTAAAAATACACAAAATTAATTAGAAAAAATTGCTTACGTTATTCCATTTTATTTTGACCTCTCTTTACCTATTACGTTTGAATAATGTGAGCATAAAGTGCAAGAAAATAAGGAAAGTCGGCATCCTTTACGGTATGTTCGTGGTGAATGATAGCTTTTTCCCATTTAAAATTGCCGAATTGGGAAACGTATGTTGTTTCCGATGCCCTCAGAAATTTTGTATATAACTGATAGGTCTTTTTTAGGTTTTATTTTTAGGAAAGAGTACCACAGTTACTCCCAACCTGATTTTATGATGCTGTGATGCATTTAGGGGCCACAGTGGCTGAATCTGCTGCCCTACCCCCATTTTACCTGTATGCAAAGGAACGAAAAATGATCATAACAATTGCTCCTCTGATTAAATATGTTTGTTGCCAGTTTTCTTAACAAAATATGCATATTGAGCATAAACATTTGTGATAATTTCATTAATTTCAATGTGACCCATCAATTTAATTGTAATTCTTTTTATTTAAGGCATGCTTAACAGGGGCTGCCGCTGAAGCTTCTATCGTCTGCACATTTAGCACTCTTGTCAAACTCGGGGAAGGTGTACCTCAGGGAGATGTTGTGTCTAATGCTGTTTTTGGTCTACATTAATGACATCAGTACAACAGTACCAAGGTTCGTCTCGAACATCCTCCATGCGGATGACTTTGCAGTGTGGAGCGCAGCAGAACATAAAGAAATAGCATCCTCCAGAAAACATAAAGAAATAGCATCCTCCAGAATCCAGGATGCTGCCAATAGAGTCAGCAGCTGGACTGAAAGAGGCCACTCAAACTGAGCTAGACCATCTCTTTCAATCAGACGGAAGAGGTCACCTCAAAACTGGAGACCTTCGAGTACCAAAGACAGACAGGCCAACTTTACTGGCAACAAATAAATTACTGGATTCACGTGGAGGCCTCACATTGAAGCCATGGAAGCTAGAGCTGCAAAAAAAAAAGTCTCTGATGAAAAAACTGGTGGGGACCACATTGGCGCAAATTACAGCATCCTGGCACAAGCAAACACCTGCTCGGTCAGACCAGTCGTGCGGTACCAAGATACATCGACAACATGAAACACTGCCTGCAAAACCCAAAAAGCCAGGCTTGACAAGATGCAGAACATGGGTCATTCTCATGATGCAGTGACATTCTTAGAGCCATCTGGAGCACCCCAATTTAGGAAATGGAGGACATTGGAGCCACTGGAATGCAGAACAGCACACACGATGAAGAAACTTACTAAACACCGACAGCATGGGAGACTACAGGAGCAGACCAAGAACCGTCAGAAATGTCCAAATCTGAACCGCCCAAATCTGAACCGCCAACTGAAGGTCCTGCAAAGGGCTAACACTGACGTCCTGGAACCAAGCCCAAAGATGTGTGAACAGCTCCCTACACATACCTGGACATCTCGAAAGAGCCTTCAAGACAACATAAACAATGTTCCAGGACTCTTTGCCAAAGGTCGCGGCACCGCACAAAGCCATCTTGCTGGAGGTTGTGCACAAGCGCTACCCTCACTGCAGCTGTGATACCACACAAGATGCCGTGCGGAATGAAGGAAGTGGCGTGTACATCTGTTGTGCAGACCGCACTACTACCTCTCTCTCCTTACCAGCTGGTGGCAACAGCTCCAACTATCGTACAGATCTGCAGGTGCTCAACACAGCAGCAGAGCACTAGCTAGGGAAAGGCAGCAGCTTGATCCACTGATCTCACCAAGAAGCTTCAAGATAGACTGGATGCCCTGTCCACAAAATAGTGCTGCAGTGGATTCCAGTGTATTCTGGACTAGCTGGGAATGGAGACACTATAACAACAAAGTGATTGGCAACAGCAGAATGGCGGCTGCAGCCCGTGGGCAGATGACATCAACAAGCTGAACAGGGAGAGCCAGGCCACCATCTTTCATCTACGCACTGATTACTCTGGACTGGGTCCATACAGAAAAGCAGGAACGTTTCACAAACCCAAAATCAAGCCTGAAGGTTTACACACTTTAATCAGATCACTCTGTATCAGCAATTATTTGAAGCTTCCGTGCCTAATGCATGAAGAGATACCAAAATAAAAGAACGCTTAGCGAATGGCGGACTTCGGTAGAAGCGTAAACAACCAATCAGAATGTTCGGCAGAAAGGCCATGCAGTCACTTTATGATCAGAGCTAAATATAGATCACTTGCAACAAGCGTCAGCATGATCGTTCGCAATGGAATAGTCACAAATTGGGGGAGAAAAAAAAAAAAAAAGAAGTAGACAAAAGTCTGCCAGCACGTTGTAATTTTGTACAAACTTTCACAGACTTTAAGGAAAAGGACTGAAATTGACAGACTTTCCAGGGCCCTGAAAAAGCCTTGTCATTTTTTAACAACTTTCACAAATGTTCACAGACCGTAAGGACCCTGCTGGACTCACCTCGAAGGATTGGGTCATGTGGAAACAGCCCTATGCGAATTTGGCGTAGAAAAACAGTCTCCTTAGCACATTCTCCAAACATGTCCATACACAGAAGCGGTCTGCTGGCAGTTCTGACCAGAAGACACGCCCCTATACACCAAACTCTGAAAACATGCTGCCTAGCTCTTGACAGCTTACTTATTGGCATCCAGAACAATATAAGATTTAAAGACGGCCATAAAAAATTGAACGTTGCAGAAGGTGGAAGTGGAGATCTCGTGGTCGACATGTGGAAACTAAGTATTTTGATAACATTGTTTTGGCTATTAGGAACCATGAAACTTTATTACGCATATTCATATTTACACATTTCTAGATGAAAAAAAATGAAAGGAAAAGGGGAGACCTTACTAGACCCGCCTTACGCTAGGTAAAATATCACATAAAAGACCAGCCAGTTAAAAATAGTTACAATTAAATTGATGGGTTACATTGAAATTAATGAAATGATCACAACTTGTTATGCTCAATATGCATACTTTAAAAAAAACTGGCAACAAAAAATATTTAAACAGAGGAGTATGATGTAAGCAATTTTTATGATTATTTTGCGTTACTTTGCGTACTGGTAAAATAGGGGTAGGGCAGCAGATTCAGCCACTGTGGCCCCTAAATGCGTCATAGCATCACAAAATCAGGTTGGGAGTAGCTGTGGTACTCTATCCTAACCAATAAAACCTAACAAAGACCTATCGGTTGAGTACAAAATTTCTGTGGGTACCGGAAACAACGTATGTTTCCCAATTCCGCAATTTTAAATGGGAAAAAGTTATCATTCACCACGAATGTACCGTAAAGGATGCCGACTTTACTTATTTTCTTGCACTTTATGCTCACATTATTGAAACTTAATAGGTAAAGAGAGGTCAAAATAAAATGGAATAACGTAAGCAATTTTTTCTAATTAATTTTGTGTATTTTTACAACTTGGGGGTAGGGATACAAAATCAACCACTGTGGCACTCACAGTGATCACAGCATCACCTAGTCATGTTTATAATAATTGTGCCATCCTGTTTCAATGATGTAAACCTGAAAATGGACTGTCCGTGCTATAGAAAATGTCTGAAGGCATCTGACACATTATTTTTGTCTTTTTTTGCGATTTCGAGGAAATGGTCGTTTACTGGGTGCACAAATACCTTTACTGTGAGCCAGAGATTCAATATTTTTTCATTCTGTTTTTTGCAGAGGATGCAGAAGGTGTGCCTTGACATAATATTGCCTGATTTGGGTTTCTGGAATGAATTCTGATTTATTTAGAGGAAAATGTTTCTCAACCTCATTTTAGCACCTGCGAAGAGCGTGAATGGGGGTACCCTTGCGCCATCGGCTATATCTCTGGTGTGTTCCTAAGGATTTTCGGGGAACATGGCTTAAACATCTCAGGACATACTAAGAAACACTTTGAAACCCATCTTATTGAGTACTGGGGGGGGGGGGGGGTGCACGGTAGACCTTACTAGCTTGTGGACTACTATGCCTACAACTTTTTATCCTGAATAAAAACGTTTCATCATCGTCTCTCTCTCTCTCTCTCTCTCTCTCTCTCTCTCTCTCTCTCTCTCTCTCTCTCTCTCTCTCTCTCTCTCTCTCTCTCTCTCTCTCTCTCTCTCTCTCTCTCTCTCTCTCTCTCTCTCTCTCTCTCTCTCTCTCTCTCTCTCTCTCTCTCTCTCTCTCTCTCTCTCTCTCTCTCTCTCTTATATATATATATATATATATATATATATATATATATATATATATATATATATATATATATATATATATATATATATATATATATATCCTGGTCTTTTCAGGTGCAAAAGCATGGAATAATTTACCCCAGCATCTTAAGTCTATCTGAATTTAGTATTTTTAAGGTTCGCCTTTATCGCTTTTTACTTCTAAACTAATAGCACGATTCAATTCTCCTCTATTCATGCTGTTCTCTCACAGACATGTTCTAATTATAAGATGACCATCGGCTTATGTCGCTGTTAATATATATTTTGTTTGTTTGGGTTTTGTTTTGTTTTTTTCGCCTTTATGCTTTTCGTACACTTGAATGTTCTTGACATTATGTTTGTTTCTTTGTTTGTTTGTTTGTTATTTAAATATTTTATTGTGTTGCTCGATGTATATTTATGTGTGTAGAGCAGGAGGACAGGTTGTAAGAGAGGTATTTGCATGCCTAAAACTTTATCCTGAATAAGAACGTTTCATCATCATCATCATCATCATCTCTCTCTCTCTCTCTCTCTCTCTCTCTCTCTCTCTCTCTCTCTCTCTCTCTCTCTCTCTCTCTCTCTCTCTCTCTCTCTCTCTCTCTCTCTCTCTCTCTCTCTCTCTCTCTCTCTCTCTCTCTCACTTGCGCGCAAGCACGCGCTCAACATGTGCGCGATTTATGCAATTAATATGTTGGAGTTTTTATCATTTTTTTTTTAATTTTCTTTAAAGGTTTCTGAACACATTTCTTTTCCTCCTTTATCGCGCTGTATTCATCAGTATTTTGTCTGCTAGCATATAACTGATTTTTATACCTGTGTCTACACTGCACGCATGCGAGTGTGTGTGTTTTTGTGCGTGCGTGCGTGCGTGCGTGCGTGTGTGCGTACGTGCCTGCGTGCGTGCGAGAGAGAGAGAGAGAGAGAGAGAGAGAGAGAGACTGTATTGTCATCCCAAACATTTTTACCGTCAGGTATGGCAGCTGTGACAGTATGTACCATATATAAGTTATATATTGTTACTCTGACCAATTCCTTAGAGGAATGTGTATGTTTGTGTGTGTGTGTGTGTGTGTGTGTGTGTGTGTGTGTGTGTGTGTGTGTGTGTGTGTGTGTGTGTGTGTGTGTGTGTGTGTGTGTGCGTGCGTGCGTGCGTGCGTGCGCGTGCGTGCGTGCGTGCGTGCGTGCGTGCGTGTGTGTGTGTGTGTGTGTGTGTGTATGTGTTTGCGTGTGAACATGCGTGCGTGTGTATGTGTGCCTAACCTAGTTATGTATTAGATCATTGTTTGTTTATGATAATGTTGATTAGTAGTTTGTTGCAACGGCAAGTTTGAAAATTGGTCTTGTAACCAAATACTTCTACCGTTGTAAAATAAAAGTTCATTGTTCATTGTTTATTGTTCTCTCTCTCTGTACCTTTAAAAGTTTAAATATGTCATCTCCATGATTTCCGGCCAAAGGTAAAGGCACAATCCTTGTTAACAAAACCAGTCAGATTTTAAAAACGAATATGTCTGCGTGCGGTGATTACGTTTTGTTTGGAATAATTTGTAAATATATGACCGGCTCTACTTTTTACTTCAGAAAAATACAGGCGTCAAACATGTCGCAAATGGACTATATAAGAAAGTCCATCCTCTTTAATGCGTCTGCCTAAAGTAAAATTAAGTGTGTGAATACAGTCCGAAAAATATTACATCAGTAATCACGAATCGAAGAACAAAGAGTCCAATTCTGAGCATGTCTTTGTTTTTCTCAAGAGTGATGTATGTATATTCACTGCAATTGAAAACTAATGACCATGAATTCGAACTTCTGAAAACTTAAAGTATCAGTGAAATTTCTCAAAGTGTCCGAAAACTAGGTCCTGAGCAGCCGATAATTGGCAAAGGGTCGTCTGCTGTCCACGCCCATACACCTCCAAGAGCTGTTGACCTCCTTTCAGACCCCACGTCGTTACGAGCGAAGATCTCGCGCAGCCTGCAAGATCACGGGGGAAAACCGAAATCTATACAATTAAAAATCGTGTGCTGGTCTGTGATTTTGGACGAGAGCCGTAAGGTCCAAAATCACAGACCAGCACATATTTCATCTCACCCTATATGGACCCTATATCTCTGCAAGTGGTATTGACCTCCTTCAGACCCCTCGGGGTGAAGATGTAGGAAGATCGTGCAGGCCAAAATTACAGGAGCCGAAAATGAACTTTTTACATTTGCGTGCTGGTCTGTGGTTTTGGACATTGAAACCGCAAGGCCCCACGATTAAGCCGGGAAAGGCCCAAAATTGTAGACCAGCACAAGGCTCTCTTCGTTTCAAGATATCTTCACAGGAGTAGCCCCCCCCCCCCACCCCCCACCCCCTTGCTGTGAGGTCCAGATCACAGACTATATATTTTGGTGGTGTTCTCATGCAACCTCGGAACGAAGTGACATGGCGCGATGTCATGTTTGGTGCAGTTGCCTTTTTTCATTTTATTCTCATTTTCTGACGACATCTAGAATCTGTAGCTCAACAGGAAATGCTCGTAACCGCCGAGTGAAGAAAGCCTCGGCTTATATATGGTGGCCAACATGTGAACTATTTTGGGGTTGGTTTTATTTTCTTTAAAAAATAACGCAAATTTGTTATTTACGAGGTTGCTTGCGAACGCCATCGATTTTGTGGACTACACTGGTTTGGTGGGTGATCCCAGGCCACCGCACATTTCATTTCACCTCATGTTCGCAAGAGTCCTTGGCACACTTACAGAGTCCTAAATACTCGTATCAAGTTCAACTCGCGCACTACGAACAAAAAATTAACACGTTCACGCTCATGGCACCATCTGGAGTAGAAGATGGATCACCCATGGTTAGTTCAAAGGTTGTGCAGGATTATCTAATCTAATTTGCCATGTGAAGGCAAAACACGGGAGAGGGGGGAGGGGGGGGGGTAAGTCCGTCTTGTGAAAAGCACAATTTTTATTGTATTAAAAATGATTTTTATAATATAAATCGCTTTTCTCCCAAAAGGGACTCACTGTCTCTTGCTTTCACAGGGCAGTAATCTGGCACTAGCCTTGAACTATCATGTCCAATCCATCTCTCTCAGTTGGTATAATACGAAGTCTTAACCCCTTTGATGCCGAGAAAACGTGAACAAAATCCAAGTGCAAGGGACATAGATCCTCATGAGCCCCCGCAACTGCGGGGGGCTCTTGAGGATCTATGACTCTTGCTAAGACAAATTTGTATCCATGTATCTTGAACTGTTTTGGATTGTAGTCGAATGAACAAAGATTTCAGAAACAAAAATGTACGTACAGTGGCAGCAAACGGGTAAATAGACATCTCCCAAAGTTGCAAAAAGTCGTTATAAGGTGTGGATGAGTTAACTCATTGGAGACGTGCCGCGCACGGATACCCGGCGAATAGCCGCGTATCCGTGTGCGCCACGTCTCCAGTGAGTTAACGAGCAAAAAACCTACATTTGATTCCACGGCATGTACGCAAAGAGCCTCTCTCACCCACTTTCCTAGTCTGGGTCAGACGACTCTGCACGGTGCTCGATTATTTCCTGCTAGTTGGACGTACATTCCAAACAGACATTTCAGCAGCAGCCCAGTGGGCAAACATTTAATTTCCTCGGGCCGATGTCGGCCACATCTGGACCCGCGAACGCTGACGTCGGCCCTAGGGTCTTTCGCTCACTGGTTAATGGTGTATCACTTTATGCACCGCGTACGCGGGATTAAAGAGCAAAAATCCACACTTCGTTTCGCGGCGAGTGCACTTGCGCACGTTCTGAAGAGTCTTTTACGCCTTCAGATGCGATTGAAAGCCTGATTCCCGACTCCGCCTAATGAAAGGTAGACGTAACTGTGGTGAGGTAGATGCGGTACACAAGCACATTCCTGTAAGCCCCTGCAGCTTGCAGACGCTCGTGAAAATGCGTGCCTCTTGCTCAAGATTCAAACTGATGATGTGGTGTCGGTGGTTGAAAAGTTCATTACTGTTACGTGAGAGGCACAGATGTAGGTGATGTTAGCAAGAGGCATAGATCCTCATGAGCCCCCGAAGATGCGGGGGTGCATGAAAATCTATGCCTCTTGCAGGTGGACGCGCACCTTCCCTGGAGAGTACTTCACCAACTTCCCGAGGTTGAGAAAACGTTGGAAAAACGACTCGACCTGGGTAAATCGAACCGAAATCGAAGTCGGGCCGACACTATAAGTGTTTATTGGCAATGACAGATTATGGCTTTCTAGAGGTCATCTGTGATCGATGGGGATCACAGAGAAAATGTTTGGAAGCAGGTTTGGATAGAGCAGGGTTTTTTATAGTTTTTTCTTCATCTTCTTCTCTTTATTTTTTTATTTTTTTTTTTTTTTTTTTTTTTGACTAGGGAGGGAGGGTTGTTGGGGGGGGGGGGGGTGTGTGTGGTTGGGAAAGAGGAGTAGTCTAGCAGATTACGCAATTTCTGCAGAGGTAAGTAGTTCGTCAAAAGAGTAAAGTGGTTTGCAGGTACGAAACGAAAGTACTAATGCCATATGGTTTATGTATAACAACAATATTTGTTCTTAGGATGGAGACATTTTTGTAGAAGTGTTTTTCGAGCGCTATTTGTTCGCTGTGAGGGAACCAGTGCTCGTACACGGCCCGGATAAGGGGCAAGACATTTTTTGTGCAGAATATTGAAAATTTCAATCATACAAGTTACAAGTTTATTCCAGTAAGTAAATTAAAATCATGAGCAAGTAAACATTCATACATATTTACGATAAAATAATTTTAAAAGTAATATTTTTAATGCCATAAGCATACTCGCGTCGCTAGTTTCAAAATGGCGGTCAGCGAGATGCCTTCAAAAGAAGTCAATCAGACGCGCACGGTTGATGCAGGTTTTCTTTTCTCCTGAAGTCAGACAGAGATTATTTTGGATTTGAACTTTGAAGTACATTTTATCAACGTCATATACGTTATTTTTCCTGGTCTTGAAAACAGCCTGTCGAAAAGCATATCGAAAGTAAACTCGCTGTTTGCATTGTGTCTGCCGACCATCTTCAACATTCTGACGACTTTTTGTCCAGATACAACATGCATATTGTTCGGTTGTTTTCCAGCCTAACGGCTCTATGTGTAGGCCTGCTCTTTTTGATTAGTGGAGATGCCGGCGGGGATCTTTAACTAGTCAAGCACGGTCTTATCCGTCTGGTCTTAGGCACAAGCCAGGCAGACTGAAATCCATCTCCGAACCGTTTCCATCTAAATCCCCATGTTCAACTGAACATCTAAATATAGAAATTTTTGTTTTTGCAACCCATTCAACCAATCCGCACTCAAGTACTCACAAGCAACTCTTATGATCAAGCTTATCAGGACTGCATGAGACACAATACAGATAGTATTATATTGTTTTATTTATTTATTTATTATTGATTCATTTATGTATTTACTTACATATTTTTTTTTATTATTTTCCTTCTAATTATAAATGGAAGATTTCCTTGATGCACATGATCACTAGTGGTATGGTGGTGGCCACCAAGATAAGGAAAGGAAAAAAATTCAAAATGCATATATATCTATGCATGTTTATAATCTATCCTTTTATTTACTTATCATGCATATTCATATGTCCCAGGTATCTCTGTCTTATTTTATTTATTTATTTATTTATTTATTTATTATTTAATGTATTATTTATTATTTGTTTGTGATGTATGTTTGCACATGCACATCAGCATACAAGATGGGAACATACATGTGCACATAATATATATGGTAATAGGTGTCATACCACTCGCTCCCCACCCCACATACACACACAAAACACCCATCAAAAGATATGCACGTCTGTGCATGTTCATAATTTTTTTTTTCCTAAAAAAAGGAAAACGATCAAGCTGAACGTCATCCGTGTTATGCGCCCACTAAGGACAGTGACGAGGAAGAGAAACAAGAATTCTACGACCGACTCCAGAGTGCTGTCGACAAATGTGCGGAGCGAGACATCACCATCATCATGGGCGATTTTAATGCCAAAATAGGGGAGGACAACACCGGATACGAAGAGGTGATGGGGAGACAGGGACTAGGAGAGATGAGTGAGAACGGGGAGAGGTTCGTAGACTTTTGTGCTCTAAACAGACTTCTCATTGGAGGCAGCATCTTCCCACACAGAAGAATACACAAAGCAACGTGGGTCTCATCTGACCATACTACAGAGAACCAAATAGACCATATCTGCATTAGCAAGAAAGTTAGAAGATCCCTTCAAGATGTTTGAGTGAGGAGGGGAGCAGATGTCGCCTCAGACCACCAACTGCTTATCTTAAGAATAAAGCTCAAGTTAAAGAAAAGCAGCACAGGGACAAGAAGAAGACAGCGCTATAATGTAGACATCCTGAGAGAGACTGGAGTGAGAGACGAGTTCAAACTGGTGCTGTCCAACCGGTTTCAAGTGCTACAGGAGCTAGTAAATGAAGAGGAGGCGGTCACCACAGAGCAGCAGTGGAAGGCAGTTAGAGAGGCACTGAATTCAACCTGCAAAGACACTGTGGGGTTCAAGAAACACCATCACAAGGACTGGCTGTCGGCACAGACCTTGAAGAAGATAGAAGTGAGGAAGCAGAAGAAAGCAGTTGTCAACAACAGTCGCACGAGAGCAGCCAAAGCAAGGGCACATGAGGAATACTCGGAAGCCAACCGCGAGGTGAAGAGGAATATCAGTGCAGACAAGAGAGCCTACACAGACCGCCTAGCAGCAAAGGCAGAAAAGGCAGCAGGCAGCGGCAACATGAAACAGCTCTACGACATTACCAGAAGATTGTTTGGCAAGTATGGCCATACAGAAGATCAGTAAAAGACAAAGAAAGCAAGCCTATTGCAGACAGAGCAGACCAACTCGACAGATGGGCCGAGTATTTTGAAGAGTTACCGAACAGACCCATCCCACCCGACCCCCCAGATATCCAGCCAGCAGAGACTGACCTACCCATCGGTTTGACAGACCCAGCCGGGAAGAAGAGCAGTGGCATGTTTGAAGAACGGCAAAGCCACAGGGCCAGATAGCATCCCAGCGGAGGCTCTGAAAGCAGACCTAGAAACAACAGTAGAGATGCTGTACCCACTGTTTGGAAAGATCTGGGAAGAGGAGGTGATACCGGCTGACTGGAAGGAGGGGTACCTAATCAAGCTGCCCAAGAAAGGCGACCTCAGCAAGTGTTCCAAATACAAATCACCTTGCTGTCAGTACCAGGAAAGGTCTTCAACAGGATCATCCTGGAGAGAATGAAGAGATCCGTCGACACCCAGCTGAGAGACCAGCAAGCAGGATTCAGGAAAAACCGATCATGTACAGACCAGATTGTCACTCTCCGCATCATCGTGGAGCAGTCTCTGGAGTGGAGCTCCCCGCTGTACGTCAACTTTGTGGATTACGAGAAAGCATTTGACAGCGTGGACCGAGAGACTTTGTGGAAACTCCTACGACACTACGGTGTACCCACAAAACTCGTCTGCCTGATCAAGAGCAGCTACGATGGCATGACATGTCGCGTGATCCATGAAGGCAGTTCACCAGGGAGCTCCAGGTCAGAACCGGCGTCAGGCAGGGGTGTTTGCTGTCTCCGTTCCTCTTTCTACTGGCCATAGACTGGGTCATGAAGAGGAGCACAGAGCAGAGAAGAAGCGAAATACAGTGGACACTGTGGACACAGCTTGACGACCTCGATTTTGCAGACGACTTGGCTTTACTGTCCCACACTCATCAACAAATGCAGGACAAGACCACGAGGCTTGCTGATATCTCGTCCCAAGTAGGCCTCACCATCCACAAACAGAACACAAAGACAATGAGGCTAAACGCAACATGGGAAGAACCAGTCTTGCTTGCTGGCACCCCGTTGGAGGAGGTGGGGTCCTTCACCTATCTCGGGAGCATCATCGACAAAAAGGTGGCACTGATGCAGATGTCAGAGCACGAATCGGTAAAGCCAGAGCAGCTTTTCTCCAGCTGAAAAAAGTGTGGAGTTCCAGAGAGCTGTCACAACACACCAAAGTCCGGAGTTTCAACTCAAACGTAAAAGCAGTTCTCCTTTATGGAGCAGAGACTTGGAGGTTGACAAAAAAACACAGTCAACAGAGTACAGATCTTCATGAACAGTTGCCTTAAAAGAATCTTGAAAATCCACTGGCCAGAGAAGATCAGCAACGTCAGACTCTGGGAGAGAACAGAGCAGATAACAGCAGAGAATGAAATTGGACGAAGAAGATGGGGATGGATTGGTCACAGTCTGAGAAAGCCAATTTCCAGTATCACTAGGCAGGTATTGTCATGGAACCCCCAGGGAAAGAGGAAAAGAGGCAGGCCGAAAAACACCTGGCGTCGAGACCTCCAAGCAGACATCAAGAGACTGTTAACCACCTGGAGTAAAATCGAAGGAGAAGCACAGGACAGGAGTCTCGTCGACGGCCTATACCCTGGGACGGGTGACAGGCGTAAGTAAGTAAGCATGTTCATAATCTATCCTTTACTTGGCATTCATATGTCCCAGGTATCTTTGACTTACTACATTTTATTTATTTATTTAAAACTATTATTTATTTTTGTTTGTTTGTAATTTACGTTTTGTACATACAACAAGGAAATATACACATATATTTATGGTAATAGGTGCCATACCGCCCACTCCCAACCCCACCCCACTTACACACACAAAACCGCGGAACACGCACCAAACGACATGCACATTTGTGCATATTCATAATTTATCCTTTACTTAACATTCATATGTCCCATGTATCTTTGACTTACTTTATCCTATTTATTTAACCCACCATGATATGGCGTTATCCGCCTTCTCGGCGTTAAACCCAAATAACTATTTATTTTATTTGTTTTATTTTTTTGTAATGCAGGTTTTGTGCATACACATCAGCATACAACAAGAAAATTACACATATAGTTACACATATAGAGATGGTAGTAGGTGTCATGCCGCGCGCTCCCAACCCCACCCCACTTATACACACAAAACCGCAGAACACCCACCATAAGACATGCACATCTGTGCATGTTCATAATCTATCCTTTACCTAGCATTCATATGTCCCAGGTAAATTTGACTTACTTTATCTTATTTATTTAAATTATTTTTTTATTTATTTATTTATTTATTTTGTTTGTTTGTAATGTAGGTTTTGTACATACACATCAGCATATAACATAAGAACATACACATATATGGTAATAGGTGCCATACGACCCACTCCCAACCCCACTACAGTTACACACACAAAACTGCAGAACACCCACCAATAATGAACATCTGTGCATGTTCATAAGCTATCCTCTACTTAGCAATCATATGTACCAGGTATCTTTGACTTACTTTATCTTATTTATTGACCACCGTGAGATGGCCTTAGTTGCCTGCTCGGCGTTAAACCCAAATAATTAAATATTCATTTAAATTATTTATTACAAATTACTAATTTATTATTTATTGCAAATTACGCAGCAGCAAAATACAGTTCCTCTTTGTGCAGCTAGGCTACTGCTAGCGAGATAGGGTTTAATTTTAAACAAAGCATTGCATTAATCTCCAAGCGTGTTCACATTGTGCTGTGTATTCTTTTAGTGTGTAGTGTACTGTACCATCAGTGATCAGTGAGACTGCATTGACAGTGGTCACACATCACAACATAGATTACCAATGCAACTGATGGAATTACATGTTACATTAATATAATTATAATTAATCAAGTTCCAAAACTTTGTTCAGCCATGACAGTTAAAACCAAGTGGCGTGGTACTCTTTCTCTTTTACAGCATGCAGCAACATGCACTTCGGCTTCGAAGATAGCGTTTGTTTTTGTGGATTGCGTTTTGTTTTGGTGCTGTGGTGTCGAAATGAAATGGGCAGAGCGATGGTAAAGTGACTGAGTGAAATAAACGTAACAAACTTTTAATAGCATGTACAAAATGCACAAAGCGACTTTGCACGTTCGCTTTTCTTGGGGAACACACAATATTTAAGCTTATGTAGAACAAATCGAAAGAACTCGTCGGCACAACTGAAATTCACGGCAAGGAGACCGCGTGCGTCTTGTATCATGTGACGATCACGTGATTTGAGATACCTTATTGTTGAGCAAGGACATTTGAGCTCAAGGCATGTTTTTATCATAATTGTTTCTTCTCTTAATATAATTAAGTGTGGAAATATACTTAAGAAATAAAATTGAAATCCTTTTAAGTAACATATAGTCAAGGTTGGAAGATTTAACGATTTCACGATTTAACGATTTAACAAATTAAATTTTTGGTTAAAGAAAATTTAACGCGTTAATGTTTTTAAAAAGTTAAAGAAAATTCAACGAATTAAAAAATAAAAGTAACGATTATCGATTTCTTTCATTCAAAATTTCGTTACTTCAGTTCGTTTTTCCGCCACGAACAACAGGTGCCTATGCGCAAAGTCGGTTTGACCCAGTTGCAGCCGGTTTGAGGCGGTTTGGATTACCGCTAGCCTACCCTGCATCAGTTCAAATTTGAGATCGTGAAAAGAAGATGGCTTCCACTTCCAGCAGTGAATTGAGTGATGAAATTTTACCGAAATTCTTTGACGCGTTTATTGAATACTACGAGAATGTTGGAGGAAAGTCAGTCGATACGCTCATTTTTAAATGCAAACAGCGGGGCTGTGCAAAAGAAATCTTAGCCCATCGAAAGACAGCGGCAAATCTGACAAGTCACTTGAAGGTAAGGGACAGGTTATTTTTCGCTTTGTAGTAGGCCTACTGGTTTGCAGTTGAAACTTGGGCATTGTGGTAATTTTAGCGTGGTATTTTTAAGACGCTCTGTATCAATCTAACGTATTTTGTGAAAAAAAGTTGATTCAGTTGAAATACCATCCTACCCAGCAGTGCATCAGTTGAAAGACTCTTTTCGTGTGCTGGGCTTGTCTTCACACCCATCAGAAGCAAAGTGTCAGACGAACACTTAGAGATGAAAGTTCTCCTCAAGTTCAATAAGGCTTTGTAGGCGTGTGTGTGTGTTTCCTCCTTTCCAACAGTAATGACTGTTTATGCTTGTGCTGAAATTCTTTTTTTCATGTATTTAACGTATATTTATTTCATTAAAAAGAAAAATTAAAGAAAATTTATTTGTTTAATTTTCAACAAACAAAAAAAAGTAAAGAAAATTTATTTCTTTAACCTTTTACCAGAATTAAAGAAAAGTTATTTCATTAAAGAAAAAAAGTAATGACTATCAACCCTGCATATAATGCATACCACTACTGAATACAGGAACAATGAAGCACGTGTAAACTACTGATCCCCAGTGAACATGGCTGCGACAGTCCGGGTTTCGTCTGCAGCCGTACTGAAACAAATGTGCTGCAGAAAATGTTTCCATCCTCCGGCGGTTTAAAAAGAGTGCGCGCTGCTTTTATTCATACTAGACTTCATTTTGATATACCCGAACCTTTGTTACTCTGAAGAAAATCACTATCTCGTAAACGGCTGATCGTCTATGAAGGGCATCTGCTAGACTAGAGGGCAGGTCTTGAAAAGAAAGCTGTGCAAGACAGGGGAATAACTCAACGAAGAAAGGAACAAGCTTAGCAAAGACAGTTTCAACAAGTCTGTGAAAGCCAGAGTTTAGATTGAGTAATTTTGTTTTTTTTTTTATAAAGTTTTGACCCTGAGTTTATTCGGCATTGCATGAATCGATTTATGGAAAATCAGTGCATGGTGCTAATCTGCCTAATCATTAGTTTTGCAAGACAAACTGTCCAGCGAGGATATATAGTCAACTTCACTTATATCAAGGTCGGATATAACAAAAGTCGGATATAGCAAAGCTTTTGGGGAGGTTCCGGTCAGATTTGTTCTTTGTCATAGTCTTTGTAAAATTAAAATCGCTTATAACAATGTCGAATATAACAAAACTTTCGATGTAACAAATTATTTTTTCCAGTCCTGCTCACTGCTATAACCCCCAAATCTTCCTCAGTCTGAGCAACAAGGGATGTAGGGCTTTGGGCCCTTGAACACCTCCTTGTGGCTGCATGTACAATGAGGTTAAGTACACCAGCAAGAGACATATGTAGGAAGAAGATGCCCATATTAATACAAGCAAGAGGCATAGATTATCATGAGCCCTGCAGGGACTCATGAGAGTCTATGCCTCTTGCAGACAGTGCTATAGAAAGTGCTTCATGCTCACAGGTCAGTGTCAGTTGTCTGAAGATGATGTAAGAAATGTCTGAATTCACAAGGTTAGCGAGAGTCGTGTGTAACTGTAAATAAACAGGTAAACTGAAAGTAAGTACAGCAAAAGACATAGATTCTCATGAGCCCCTGCAGATGAGAATCTATGCCTATTGCAGAAACCTTCGAAGAAACCATCTTGAACAAACCATCGAAGTCAGTATAGGTTTTGGAGCTGATGTTAAAAAAAGGAATTTACAAGGTTAACTCATTCGCGGCCAGCCGCATCCGGATGCGCGGCATAAGCCGCGCATCCGGATGCGGCTGACCGCGAATTAGTTAACGAGAGACGTGAACCCTCTTTTATTAATAGGATTTTTTACATTTATTTATTTATTTTTGTTGTTGTTGTTGTTGTTGTTTTTGTTGAGAAAGTTGGGGGGGGTGATTATTACGTATGGCGACATAATGCAATATTTTGTTGGGATTTTTTTCCCCACAAGCAGCACACGGCACACCTCATGTGACATTAATGACATTTTCACAATGAAATATACATCATAATGCGAACAATGAAGTTATTTCTGTCGTTGTGAATCATTATTCATGACTGGTTGACAGTAGGAGTGTGCAGTAAGAATTTCTATGAAGAAAAAAAAAACTCAAAAATTAAACAACTAATCACGTGCTTATTCACTTTTGTTTACAAATGTAAGGCGACTGGTGACTAAATTGTCTTTGAAAATAATAAGTAGTTCACAGTAAAACTGACATTATAAATGATTAGCAGTGTCATCAGTTGCGGACTTGTTATTGGTGTTTAAAAAATGTTTATGTCAGAAGTCGTGGAATCAGTTCTTTGCTTGATTTTGACCCTGGAAAATGTCTATGTATACTAAACTCCAAAAGCTAAGGACCATATCGATGTTAACTTATTTAGCCCCGACATGGATCAAGCATGATAGTTCAAGGGTGGTGCCAGAATAGCTTGGCGCCCATAGGCGCCAAGCTATTCTGGCACCACCCTTGAACTGTCATGCTGGATCTGTCTCTAGAATTGTAATACAGTCCTTCAGAGGGCAACTTCAAAATATGGGGATTTCGGTCCTGGTTTGAATGTGTTAAGGTGTCAACTTTAAAAGGCTAAGACTTGCTCAAATCAGCTAAACTGACTATCTTGGCTTGACTTCGCGAACGAAGATTCTATAGGGCTTGCCCACGTCGTCTGCAGGCAATTTCGTGGCTGCGGAGGCCAATCCGGGACAGGCAGGTTCGACCGCAGTGGCTGCAGGGGAAGGTCTGGTCAGGGTTCTGAGTTACGGCAACTCGGTTTTTTCTCCTGAGCCGTTTGTCCTTAAGGTTAGCTCTGCGAGAGTCCTCAAAGGAGACGGCTGCCTTGTAGATGGTGGAGCGCCAGGTGTCACGGTCCGCAGCAAGCGAAGACCACTGGCGGTGGTCGATTTGGCAAGCACTAAGTGACTTCTTGAGACCGTCTTTGTATCTCTTCTTTGGTGCCCCTCTGTCACGGTGTCCAGTAGCAAGCTCGCCGAACAGAGTGATCTTGGGTAGGCGATGATCCTCCATCCTGGAGACGTGCCCCGCCCAGCGAAGCTGTGTCCGCAGCAACAAAGCCTCGATGCTCATAGTTTCTGCCTGTTCAAGGACCTCGACGTTGATGACATAGTCACTCCAGTGAATGCCCAGGATGGTACGCAGGCAGCGCTGGTGAAAGCGTTCGAGGAGTCGTAGTTGGTTGCGGTAGAGGGCCCAGGACTCGGAACCGTACAGCAGGGTGGTGAGGACGACAGCTCTGTACACACTGATCTTGGTGCCCGTTTTCAGCTGTTGATTGTGCCACACCCGCTTGAAAAGTCGCCCAAAAGCGCTGTTCGCTTTTGCCAGCCTGCTGTCAAGCTCCTTGTCCAGCTTGGCATCTGACGTGATGATGCAGCCAAGGTAGGTAAACTGGTGTACTGACTTCAGTTCAGACTCGCCGATGGTGATGTGGGGAGGGCGATGCTCTACCTTGGGTGCCGGCTGATGTAGTACCTCTGTCTTTTTCAGACTGACCTCGAGTCCAAAGAGCTGGGCAGCATCTGCAAAGCAGGATGTGATGCGCTGCAAGGCTCTCTCTGTGTGTGCAACAAGGGCAGCGTCATCAGCAAAGAGCAGCTCACGAATCAGTTGGTCTAGGGTTTTCGTGTGGGCCTGCAGTCGTCTGAGGTTGAACAGGCTGCCATCGAGACGATACCTGATGTACACTGCATCGTCATCGTCGAGGTCTACTGTGGCCTGCTTCAACATCATGCTAAAGAAGATGGTGAAGAGGGTTGGTGCCAGCACGCAGCCCTGTTTCACGCCGTTGATAATGGGGAATGGTTCTGAGAGGTTACTGTTGAGTCTAACCTGGCCTTGCTGGTCCTCGTGGAGCTGGACGATCATGCTTAGAAACTTTGGGGGACAGCCAAGTCGCTCCAGGATCTGCCACATGCCTTGCCTGCTCACAGTGTCGAATGCTTTTGTTAGGTCGACAAACGTTACGTACAGCCCTTTGTTCTGCTCGCGGCACTTCTCCTGAAGCTGTCTCAGCACAAAGACCATGTCGGTGGTACTCCTGTTGGCTCTGAAGCCACACTGGCCCTCTGGGAGGTGGTCTTCAGCGATGGCAGGTACCAGCCGATTCAGGAGCAGCCTTGCGAGAATTTTCCCGGCAATGGACAGCAGGGTAATTCCACGATAATTAGAGCATTCAGATTTCTCTCCTTTGTTCTTGTATAGGGTGATGATGACTGCATCACGGAGATCCTTTGGTAGTGTTCCTTTCTCCCAGCAGCAGAGAAAGAGGTCATGGAGCTTGTTGTGCAGTGCTGGGCCTCCATGTTTCCAGATCTCTGGCGGGATTCCGTCAATGCCTGCTGCTTTGCCACTCTTGAGCTGGTGGATGGCTGTGTGGGTCTCTTCGGCGGTGGGCGGTTCGTCCAATTCAACCTTTAGTGGGAGCTGTGGGATTTGGAGGATGACTGTTTCTTGAATAGTGCGCTCAGCGCCGAAGAGGTCCTGAAAGTATTCTGACCAGCGGTTCAAGATGGAGGTATTATCTGTGAGGAGTGCCTGTCCATCGGCGCTTCGCAGGGGACTTTGTACCAGGTGCCTAGGGCCATACACTGCTTTCAGTGCTTCATAGAAGCCCCTGTAGTCACCGTTGTCAGCGCAAAGCTGGGTCCTCTGTGCCAGTCTCGACCACCACTCGTTCTGGAGCTCTCTAAGCTTGAGCTGGAGACTGCTGCAGATGAGGCGAAAGGCAGATTTCTTCACAGGGCAGGAAGGCTGGGCTAGGTGGGCCTGGTGGGCGGCTCTTTTGTTTGCTAGAAGTTCCTTCTAGGAAACTGACTATACTGGTTTATGTAATCACTCGTCATGTGTTGGTTCTGCACAACAAAGAAATCTAGAACCACTGCCGGCTTTTCAACACGAGCTCATAATGATGCATCAAGCGGGCGGAAAATGAAGCGAACGTTACACATGCCAAGGGAAATTACTCAGCGCTGGACATACACACAGTTAGATCCCCTGCCCCCTCCTATCAGGCACCCAATCGCTTGCCCACCGAAAAATACGCCGGTAAAAAACAAGACTATCATATACATCCCTAAAAGGATGCATCAGGTCAAGCCTTTAACCCGTGTCTTTTTCTGGAACTTTTTCTGTGGGCTGGTGTTTGGGTGACTAATAGGAAGGGGCAGGGGATCAAACTCTGTGCGTGTAAAGCACTGAATAATTCCCATTGGTATGTGTACTGTTTCTACCAGCGCTAGCCTCACCTATCTGGTTTTTGAGGCAAACGTTGATTGATTCCCAGGGTCACTACAGCACGGATTAGACAGTATGCCTCACTGCACACTCACGACTAACCATTAAAGTGTAGATTGCGCATTCCAATCACTCTGTGGAAAGAGCAGTTTCTACACGGTACAGGGCCAGCCGTCAAAGAAAAAAATGTCGTCATCTTGACATTGGAGGTGCACTGGTGTGTTTTAACCCACACGGCAGAGAAGGATGCTTAACTCATTCGACACGGGTCGCATCCGGATACGCGGCTGTAGTCTCGAATGAGCTAGGCTCAGTAGTGAACAGGAATTTGACGGGATAGTAAACATGAAACATAAATAAAATAGTAGTCAACGTACAAATAAACTCATTTTCTGGTGGTAAGGCCATCGACAATCACTCGGATAAACTGATTCTACATTAAAATGTCCTTGGTTGGAAACAAACCTTTGTCGATATGTCGGGATTATGTTACATTTAAAAAAGTCTGACACTTCGCTTATAACAAACTTCGCTTATATTAACTACAAACGAATCTTGTTCACCTGCGAATATGTTATATCCGGAGTTTACCAGTGTACTCCTTCCTGGACAGTCGGCCTTCGAGTATCAACTTTGTAACAAAGTTGACTTCCTCTCCTTTCGCAACGTCCATTGAAAAAAAAAACGGGAAGTGGAGGGATGCATGAGGCGGGTAGAACTTGTTCAGTGAGGGAGTGAGCCAGCGATACCAGATGCATAGATCCTCATTAGACGCAACATCAGGATGCATACGCGGGCTATAGAAAGTCTATGTACAACAAACCAAGGGGAATCACTCAGCACTGGACAGACGAACAGTTAGATCCCCTGCCCTAACTGTTCTAACTGTTCGTCTGTCCAGTGCTGAGTGATTCCCCTTGGTTTGTTGTACAATTCTGCCAGCGCTAGCCTCACCTGTCTGGTTTGTGAGTATAGAAAGTCTATGCGTCTTCAGACACAGTTTAGTTAATTACGCTGTTGCCATTCCTTGAATCCATTCAAGAAGTTCCCAGTCTTGGACCGGGAACTTCGTGAAGGGATTCAAGGACAATAGGCTGTCTGTCACGGGGCCATGAGATCTAGAAACCCACTGACCTGATGCATAAGTTCATTGAACCGTTTTTGACCCACGCCGCAAGCTGATCCCGGCATTACCTTGTGACAGCAAGAGGCCTAGATCCTCATGAATCCCCGCAAAGTGGGGCTCATGAGGATCTATGCCTCTTGCACGTGATACCCATCGGCGCGAGTATCCGGAAACTACTCCACTTTGGGATGAACTTATTCGGGTCAACATTGCCGCCGACAGTGTTTGTCCGTCCTATCTACCGCGTTTGTCCGCCCCTAACTCAACAGATCAAAGTCAAAATTTTTGTATGATTGGATCTGTCTTGTCTGACAGATCTCACCCTCAGGTCATGTTCGGGCCGACGTCGACCCGTTGGTCTTGTGCTTACTGGGCAGTGGGATCGATTCACTGGTTTGTTGAAATTTAGCACAGCTCAAGATTATGTGCCGATGAAATATTACGGGGGAGACTTTATACATCAACTTTTTACAGAAGGCTTTTTACCGGAAACGTTTTACCTCAAACCAGACTCTATGCAGATTGTAGTATTTTTCGAAATGAAAAATCTTCTTCTAAATTCTTTTTTTTTTAAATCAATCTCCAAATGGATTTGAACTGTCTGCAACATACTGTGTTTATCGCATACGCATAAGACAAGTACCTGACTAGCTGATAAGCTTGACTCCTCCCAGGAATTACTACTGGAGCTATCCTTAATTGTGGTTCTTCGTGCAGGCTCCTAAATGCTACTCTCTCGAATACAGGCCGCTGCGATAAGTGCAGGTAAAATAAAATATTTTTAAAGTTTTTAAAATGTAAAAACTTAATTCTTTAAAACACTTTGTAGCTTTTAATTCAAAATACGACGCAGGCAGGATCAAAAGGTCATGATTTGACGTCACATGTGTGAAAAATGCGTGTGACATCAATAATGACGTATCGAAAACTGTCTGTGACGTCATGTAATGGCGTCTCGAAAACTGACATTGACGTCAAATTATGTCGTACTGCAGCGCCATTTTGGGACCGAATAAGAGTCTGGCGAAGTCTGCCCTCCCACCACAGTCTAGCTACACCATCTGTGCGCGGTTCGAACCGTTTTTCGATATTTACATGTGGACATCCCGTCTGTTTGGCCTGTCTAGTACAGATGTGACGACACCTCTTCTGTTAATGGCAAGAATGTCTGGTAACATCCTCAACGTCTGGGAGAAATAGACGCAAATGGTCTCGACCTCAATCCTACCAGTAACTCAATGTGCAAAAGGCCATCGGGCCGACTGCAGCCACATCTTAGCTGCACACGGCTCACGTCGGCCGGATGGCCTTTTGCTCATTGGGAAGATGTATAGATATTCGTGAGCCCATGCAGTCTCAGTGTAGATATAGACCGTGTCCAGCTAAGACGTAAAATGGAGACTTTTCGGCAGCTGCATGATGTACAGAAGGTGTGCAAATTGCAGATCTTGCAACTCCGACACATCGCGCTGAATAATTAACCCTTTGGCTGTCGTTAGCAGGTTTTCGCTACCGACACCCAAAGGGTTAACCCCTTCGCGAATTCTGCGTCTGAAGTGAATGCACATTGCCCAACATTCGCGTGAAGAACACAAATGAAACGGGGCCAGAGATGGGCACAAAAAAAACACATGACTAACAAGAGACATAAAATCCTCATGAGCCCCCGCGCAACTGCGGGGGGCTCAGGAGGATTTGTGTCTCTTGCAGATGGGTGGACTTCACCTTGCCCCGGCAGTTAAGGGGTTAAGTCAGTAGGGGACAAGCTGTCCCGGCACCACCTTTGAACACTCATGATGGATCTGTCTCCTGAAACTTAACCCCTTTGCTGCCAGTGGATGCAAAAGTACGACTTTAATGGCACGGCAAATTAAACAACACCGAATAATCCATCACTCCAAGGAACATAACATGGCTATGTATAGGGTCAACAAGAGGCAAAGAAACCTCATGAGCCCCCGCATCTGCGGGGGCTCATGAGGTTCTTTGCCTCTTGCAGTTGGGTGCTGGTCGCGTTTTCTTCCGACAGTGAAGAATTTCATGTATTCACTAGAGAACAATTTAACCACCAACTATGGCAATTTAGGCCTCAGGGCCTAGAGATACTCACAAACCAGATAGGTGAGGCTAGCGTTGGCAGAATTGTACAACAAACCAAGGGGAATTACTCAGCGCTGGACAACAGTTAGATCCCCTGCCCCCGCCTATCAGGCACCCAATCGCCAGTCCACAGAGAAATACGCAGGTATAGAATAAGACAATCATTTGCATCTTCAAAAAAAGATGCATCAGGTCTCTTATATAACCCATGTCTTTCTCCGGAACTTAGGAAGTAGGCAGGGGAAACATACATACACAAACACGAAGGTGCATTACTATATGTGGTCCGGTAAATACCCTGATTTCCCACAGTAGATGCACAGAACATTACACAACAATGTAACGATACAAATTTGCCTCGAGTTATACTGAGATACTCACAAACCAGATAGGTGAGGCTAGCGCTGGCAGAATTGTACAACAAACCAAGGGGAATTACTCAGCGCTGGACAACAGTTAGAGCACTGGAAGCCCGGATTACGTTTTTCGGCAGCTAAGGGTCTCAGTTCGACCCGTAAAGCTGCATGTAATATTTTTACCAGCGTGAGAGTAAACTTGATTTCAAACTTGTCCCTTGTGTAACTTTCAAACTTGGTGGTGGTGGTGGTGGTTGTCGTGGTGGTGGTGGTGTGATTGTTGTTGTTGTTGTTGCTGCTGTTGATGCAGTGGTTGTTGTATTGGTTGCTGTTGTTGTTGTTAATGAATTGGACGTTGTTGTTGATGCTGTGGATGTTGTTGTTTGTGCTAGTGGTGGTGATGATGTAACTTATGTTAAAATTCTTCGTTCTCTGCGTCCTCTCTTTTTTGTTTTTGTTTCTTTAGTTTACTCTGAAGTTTGTCTCCGGGAATCAAACCATTCAGAACATGTATGTTTTGACACCGCGCGAGGAAAGAAAAAAATTGTTGTCCGACTGAAAGCCTATTACGTGCAACGACCAGCATCAGCAGGAAGAGAAAAAAAAATTTCCAATGCATGTGTTCACGTCTATGGGAGTGCATCAAAGGGGTAATTACAAGATCCGATCAAAGCTCGCTGCAAGAACTCGCTTCCTGTTTATTTTTTTATATCTATGGCCCGTTGCAGCAAAAACACTTTCGTCTGCAGGAGGCCTATATCATTATGAGCCCCTGCTTGCCGGGGCTCATAAGAATCTAGGCTTCCTGTTTGAATAAGACTTGGCTCATTTACACCCCAAGGGGTAGGTGGTGTGGTTTATATCTATATGGTTTATAGTTTAAAAAGTCGTATCCATCTTGTAAGATTTTCCAAACACGTGCTCCCTGGGATGGGTGCAAAAAAGTACAGTTTGAACTCTTTGAAGCTGAGTGTTTCCGTAAACATGAATTGCAAGTGGGCGAACGCATATCAAAAGTGAATATTTTAAATAAAATTTGAAGTAAGTTCATGTAAGAGAAATTAACGTAGGTTGTGAGGTTGTTGGCTTTATGATGTTGTTGTTTTTGTTGTTTTGGGGGGTGTTTTGTTTTGGTGTTTGTTTGATGGGGTTTTATGTTTCTTGTTTGTTTGTTTGTTTGTTTTTGTGGGGTTTTTTGTGGGTTTTTTATTTGTTTGTTTGTTTGGGGGTTTTTTTTGTTTGTTTGTTGTTGTTGTTTTTTGGGGGGGAAATGTTGGGGGGGTGTTTGTTTGGGTTTCTTTCTTTTAGGGGTTGTTGTTGTTGTTGTTGCTGCTGCTGCTGCTGCTGTTTTCGTTTTGTATTCAGTGTCTTGTCTTGTCTCGCCTTTTCTTGTCTTGTTTTGTCTTGTCTTGAATTGTCTCGTCTCTTTCCGGCGTGTGTCTTGTCTCGCCTCGTCTTTTGTCTCGTTTCGTCTTGTCTCATCTTGTCCTGTGTCTCGCTCGTCTCGTCTCTTCTTAAGTCTTGTCTTGTCTCGTCTCGTCTTGTCCTGTGTCTCGTCTCATCTCGTCTTGTGTCTCGTTTCGTCTAATCTTTTCTTTTTTTTTTGTCTTGTCTCGTCTTGGTTAGGTTGGCTTGCGTGGGCTTGGGTTGGCTTAGGCTGGGTTTGGGTTGGGTTTGGTTTGATTCGGTTTGGTTTGGTTTGGTTTGCCTTGACTTGACTTGACTTGACTGGGCTTTCTTTTGTTTTGTTTCGTTTCGTTTCGTTTCGTTCCGTTTCGTTTCGTTTCATTTGGTGCGGTTTGGATTCATTTCGTTTCGTTTCTTTCTGTGGATTTTTTTTTTTTTTTTTTTTTTTTTTTTTTTGGGGGGGGGGGGGGGGAAGATTTCGTTTCGTTTCGGGTTTGTTTGTTTGTTTGTTTGTTTGTTTGTTTGTTTTGTTTCAAGAACAAAATCAAATAAATAAATTATTTCTACCAGTCAATTTTTTTCTCAGATGCAGCCTAGTATTTCGATTCACCGCACTTTGTTATTGGCAGAGTCCGAAATAGCTCAGGCGGTTAAACGTCGGAGCAGGAGAGCGAAGGGAATCGCCGGGTCGTGGGTTCGAATCCCATCCCGGCCCCGGTAGCTGGACTCACAATCCAGAGGTAAAAAACGGATTTGTTCAATAGCATGTCCGTTGAAAGGTCCTGGTAAATCAAAGTGGCACAGTTGGAGTGCGCCTGAGTTGATCAGTGTTCAGGTCGCACTCCATAGGTAATAGATTTCCCTGTCCCCCATAACCCGCCCGTCAGGGCCGTCCATGATCACCTCGGTGCTGTGGAAGTTAAACCCGAACTAACCAACCAACCTTTGTTATTGGCAGGAATTCTCTACATTGTATGATTACCTAACTTATTCACGCAGAAGGAGGGGGAAGGGGGGGGGGGGAGGCGACAATTTTTCCATGTCTAGTTTAGTTACTCCAAACAATTTATATGATGAAAGGACACATTTGTAGCTAAAATGCATTCATAAACGACACTGTAAGTCCTTTTCTAGATCTTACGATTTTCTAGATCATTTGTTACAATGTTTGCTTCAATATGTTTCTCTGTTCTTATGTGTTTGTCCTTCATTCAATGTTTACAGTACACCACTATAGTTAAACGTCCACTCTTTAATTTTGTTTCGGTCCATAAGCCACGCTACTTTACAATCAAAGGAGATGTTTGCGTAAATCTTGTAATTTTCGAAATAGGATAAATAATTCCCTTGTAATTCTAGTGCTCAAGGAAAGTGATAAATTGAACTAAGAACCTAAGGCCACTACGGATTTCAAAAATCATTATTCATGTCTCAAAGGATTTGAAAAGTCATAACGGCGGATTATGTGAGTCTCATTGCCTGCCGATAATTACTGGTCATTCTTATTACGCTCGGGCCGAAGACAGACGTGCGCGGGCCAACTGTGGCCGACGTCGGTCTGAAGAGCATTAGCTCCGTGGCCTATGACGTGCAAACCCTTTGCCTGCGACTGGGCGCAGATTGTGTTTCGGAAGTCTTCTTTTCCTCAGCGCCAGAGAAACTCATTCGTCCAAGGCCGGAACATGGATATAAAGTGGATATCAAGAGACATGGATCCACATGAGCCCCCGCAACTGCTGGGGCTCGTGATGCTGCCTCTTGCATTTGAGTTCTGCTCGTTGTGTTCTGCGTCCGAGCTGAGCGTACGAACATTCAAGGGAACAGTCGGGTTTTCTGTCCAGCTACTGGGGCCGGGACGCCAAGCTATCCTGGCACTGTCTTGAACTATCACGGGCATTCTGTATCCTGTTGCAGCGTACCCGGCCTACATGGATGGGACACTTGAGTGCAACTCTGGTCGCAGTTAGAACACTTAACCGGTTCAAAAACCCTCCGACGAGATACATGTCACGGTGGCGCCGCTGTGAGGGAAAGCTGAAGCTATAGGCCTTTTTCGTAATTGACGCGTTTAGAGTTATCCGCCCTTGCGCTAGTCGGAAGTGCGCCGATAGAGTCGTTCCGGTTTCCAGCAAGACATGGCCTAAGTGAAAGTTATTGTGCGAGGAGGAAAACGATTTTGCGTATGCTGTTCGAACTACGCTGGAAAAATAGTTGATGGAAGGACTGTATCTAAAGGGACCAGACCCTTCGACGAGTATGGGAGAGACGCCTGCGTTTTGTACGCAAAGACCGTTCAGCGGTTTCTGTTCGGAGCACTTTGTCAACAACTGAACAAGGCAGGCCTACGCACCGGTGACGACGTGCCTTTCAGATTTTGCAAACCGCACCTTAAACACGTGTACGGCCGGTAAGTGCTATGTTACTACGACCTATATAGACTATTTTTACTACATAAAAAAATGAAACAGACTATCGTGTCGATGACTTGTTAGATCAGCATCCCGTAGGGATTCCCAACAGCTTTGGATTCATCGCATCTGTGTTTTCCAAAGTACGCTTTCAAAAGCTCGTTAAAGACAAACTGATCTATCACATGGAGTAATAGTCTAAACATGGTTAACCTTGAAGTTGAGATCCTATCACTAGTTGTTGATGTTGCAGGTTTGTGCAGTGGTGTGTGTGTACTGATGTGACAGAGGCAGACAGTTGCATTCTTCCTCAGCTTATGTTGTTTCAGGTGTCACAGCTCAGTACTGCTCGGTTACCTTCTTTTTTGTTGACAGTTATCATATATGTTAAATGCATGTTTTTCTTTCGTCTTCATTTATTTACAGGTGGCAGAACAAAGGATGCTGACAAACTGGTGACCCTAACAGAATCTTGTACTTTGTAGGGAGGTTGAAGACCACTCTTGAGCAGCTTCATTTTCAGTAGTCTGACCTGTCACTGCCTTCAACTTCTGTCATGCTGCACAACTATGCTGGTAAAGTGAACGTGGCGTCAATAATCCAGCAAGCACTTTTGTACAGCTGCCTGTCAAACAAAAAACAACCAAGTGGATGCAGAAGTTTAGACTGTGCCTATTGAGGTATCTGGCATGCATACTGGTGTAAAATCAGTTGGAACACAGACTGACAGCTGGACTGACAACACATTGACGCCACTCAGATTTGAGCATGTTGCAGACAATCCTGAGATGGTAAGGGCCAAATGCAGAGACACTGAAGGCAGTCTTTGAGGAGCTGCCCCCTATTGAAGAAAAAGAAAACAACAGACCCTGGACGCAGATCTTAGCTCAGGTTAATTGATCAGCTCTTCATGACCCTCAGGAGGCTCAAGCTAGGTCTGGGTGATTGCTGACCTGAGTTTTCGCTTCAGCGTTTCAAAGTGGATTGACCACTTGTATATTCATCTTTTATTTCTAGCTTACTGGCCAACCAGGGAACAGATCAACAATATCATGCCAGCTGACTTCAGGGAGATGTTTCCGAGGACCCGTTTTGTGTTGGACTGCACAGAGCTGTTCACAGAAACCCTCCGCTCGCTGGCTGATAAGTCACTGATGTTCACCCAGTTCAAGACCCACATGACCTGGAAAGCATTGATCGGGATCACTCCAAATGGTGTGGTGTCTTTTATGTCTGATTTGTGGGCAGGATCCATCAGTGACAAGCAAATTTTACAGAAAAGTAAGATTTTGGAACTATGTGAGAAGGGAGATGCAGAGATGGGTGATATGGGTTTCCTCATTTCTGATATGACAACGCCGATAGAGATTGAGCTGATCATTCCACCGAAGAAAGAAAAGAAACGCCAAATGTCAAAGGCAGATATAACTTTGACAAGGTGGGTTGCAAACTGCAGGATCCATGCAGAGCGACACATGGAGTGAGTGAAAAACTACAGGGTCTTGAACAACTTGGCAGGCACTATGAAAGCTAAAGTATCTAAAATCTGGACGCTCTGCAGTTACCTTTCTGCATTATTGCCCCCTCTTCATCTACATGACCGTGTTGATGAAGCTGACCCTGCCATTGTTGAGGTTGAATAAGAATTTGCTTCAATGCTGTGTTTGGTCAGTGACAACTATTATGCTGATGTATGTATATCTAACGCACAAGAAATCCAACCTTTGCCTCAGATCAGCGTGCTGAAGCTCCAGTTGTGTAGGAAACCTTATGCTTGCCTAGGGTTAAGAACACCCTGCATTTATAGTATTGAGCAAGCTTAAGGTTTTACAAATGGACTAAGGTTATATCCTTACGTGCCAGTTTATCAGAAGGAAGCATTAATATATGTTCCCATGTGTGTGTGTTCCCACGTCAGTTTTAAATAGGCGCTTTGGAAAATTAGACACCAAGCCATGCTGTATAATGATTAGGTGTTTTGCTGTCTGTTTATATTATACAGGGTTAACAAAAAGTTAAGGACCACTGACAAAATTTGCTCAGTTTTCTTGTGGTGCTTAATTTTGTTGATACAAGTTACAACCACAAGTTTGTATACATAGGCAAGTGAATGAACCCAAGCCAGGCAATCATTCTTCCATCTGCATTTTGACTTTCTAGTGTGGAAAGTCCCGGACGTTGTTCTTCCCTGACCATAAAAATTTAGTTAAATAATGCTAAAACAGTACCTTTTCAAATGTGCTCATTATGTTGTCAGTGGTGCACGTGCGACCGTCACAATCACTGCTAGCCCTCTGTAATGTTATCGGCATTATGCATGATACAAGCCATTTCCTGTCTTTTTTATTTGTTTTTGAAAATGGTACCTGAATTATCAACTGGTCCTTAACTTTTTGTGAAGTCTGTACATAATCAAGGGGACAATGATTTTATTATAAGTGCACATTTGTGAAACTGCTGTAAAATCTGATTCAGCATCTATAAATGAAAATGACAAATAAAATGTTTTGTGTCTTTTGCTATTTTATTCTGCGGACGCACACACACACACACAAAGCTAAAATTCATTCTCAGAGTCTGAATCACAATAGAAGAACATTTATTACTTGAGCAGTTGTTCCAATGAGCGAACTTCAACAGCAACTGTTGAATTTCATGGGCATAGTCTGTTCAGCTAAGTGCAATATATAACGCTCAATATGCAATGTTCCTCGTTATAACAGGCTAGCATCATGAACTAAAGAATCCAACCACAATTAATGTAATGCGGACTATTCAACATGTGTGACTGTGGAATGGAAACAGGACTGACACATCAAGAAATAGAATTTCCACTTTAGTGTTATCACTAAAAACAATTGTAGGTTTTTGATTTGTTGTGTTTTTTTGCCCTTCTGACTCGGAGGCAAGAAACAGAATTGATCTATCTGCAATACAAGTTATCAGCAACAGCTTGGCCAGCAACAACAATATTCACCCAAATTCAGCCGTTCCTTCAGTCATGTTTTCCATTACACAGTTGCATTTTGTTACTAACACATGTGCACGCACACCAACACAATTCTCATTTGTTGTTCAACACACACACCCCGAGCCACGTTTTGGTCCCCCACCCGGGTCTGCCCTGGGGGACTTGGGTGGGGTTAACTACTTTTTAGTTCCCAGGGTCACCCTGGTCAGTCCCACAGGGTGGGTTTCCCTTCTACACTGGGGCATGTGTTTGTGTCTACCCTTGGTCCATTCACCTGTATTTGCCTTTTTTAAAATCTCCCTACTGTCTGCGCTGCCTGTAGCTCTTGATATTGGATGTGTGTTGCTAGATGGTCTTAGCTTTATTTAGGCCCCGTGGCGTAGGTTTATTTAACGTGTTGGACCGGCTGGCGACATACATTCAATATTCCGGGTTTTTTTTCACAAGCAGTGCAGGCACGTCCTGAGAAAGCCTTGTTGCTGTCGGGACGTTAATCAATGTACAATCAATCAATCACGTTTTGGTGCCACTATCTAAAGAACAAAATGAGGAGGGGGGGGGGGAGTTCTGGAGGAGACGGACGGATATCCTATTACACTTTCACAACCCACCCCCACAGGCATAAAGCAGGGGTGGCACTAGCTTTCACCAGTTTGCATCGGTGTTTGCAAAGTATTTGGAAGAGTGTGTTGCACTTACTATCACGAAAAACGAACAAGTGTACAATCAATGGTGTGACCATGACAAGAAACTGCTAGGTACAACATGCTGAAAATACAATATTTATGCAGAATTTTTCTTGTAAGTGCGACCCCTGCACACAAAAAGAACACCTCTGTGCTTACACTGAAATCTGGAAAGCCCAGTACCAAGATAAAACAGTCCTAATGTATTCACCCCACTTCATACATGTATACTTCCTTTAGGATGGCATGTCTAAACTGGGGTGGTGTGCAGCCCTAAAAAGTGAACACACTGTGCTTGTTGAATAACAGTTAATAAAAGCGACAGGCTCAAGTTTCCAAAGTGCTCAAATCGTCTCCAGCTCATAAGTTTATGGTACAAAAAATGATTCTCCATTTAGATTTCTACAAAATTTCAGGCCTATCCGACATATCTATGGGCCATAAGTGAAAATGCACTGCGCCTACCAGTACTACACATGCCTCATCACGGTGGCCACCCAAAACGTTTTTAATGAAAAAACCAGCAAGCACTCTGTGCAGCTGGGTTACGTCTGAGTAAATAGCATTGTCCAATAGGCAGCAATAATTAAATGTTCTACTGCCTCTCCAAGTTTCTGAGGCTCGATGCGGCATATTTTTTTGGAATGAAGGTGCTGTGCCTTTTTCGGGCTAAGGTGTCGCTTTCGTGGTACCCTCCACTTACAGTCATGCGAGGTGGATGCGTCAAGACCATCCTTCTTCTGTGTGATGTCTACTAGGGTGTATAACAATGCAGCAACGTGGTTGCAAGCACCTTCAAGTCTGTAACAAAGCAAACAAAATACTATTTATCAACACGGATAAAAGCAAGAATATGAAATGAATACCTGTTTCAAGCTCACATGCAACTACAAACATAATAAATGTGTTTATTCTCGAGAACTGATGGATACCTGCGAGTCTCTGCGTAACAACAGAGTATGTTATTCTCTTTTGCAACAGTATGAAAGATGTCACCAAAATAGTTCAAGAAGCAATTCTACTAAACTTTATTCTGGAACAAGAAGACAAAGCCATTATCTGATTATGGCTCACGTGTATGACCGATTTACATATGTGTGACCAATGTGACAAGGGCTGGCTTCTGCAGCAGCAAAACCATGTTTTCTGAAAATGTAAGCATTTTTCACACATCTGTCAACCCCCCATGACCTTTGTGATGAGTCGACTAAATTGGTATGCATAAGAAGGTCTTATCATCAGCTATCTTTGTACCAAATTTGGTTGAAAAATTTGCAACATCTAACTACAATTTTATCAAAATTTTACACCCATTTGCCAGCCTCTTGTGACCCTTGACCTTTTCAAGGGGTCATCCAAATTAGTATCCAAAGATAGGTCTTACCATCAGGTATCTCTGTACCACGTTTGGGTTTGAAGTTGTGAATAGTATTTGAGAAAAAACATCTTTTGTTAAAATATGGCTATTTTAAATATGCTTGTTAACAGGACTGACAATGACCATTTCGATAACATGGCTTCTGACTGAATACGCATTATTTGGTAAGGATATTGTGACAGAATCACACATAATCCATATCTACTATTTACTCGTACTGCCTGCTCGACTCTGTCGACCGTTTGTCAGCGTGTATCACATACGCTGCATATAAAACACACTATCAGTATCATCAGCTTACCAAGCAGTGCATGTACAGTATCCTGAATTCACTCTGCCTGTGGTTTGGGAAACGCGCACCCAGGTGTTGTGGTCTGGATACTTGGTGTCAGAAGAAGCTGCACGACACTGTATGTAGCACTGCTCATCTAGGGCTGGCCCAGGATGATATCTGAAATAATAAAACATCACCAACATTAGCATAAACAGCAACAGCATAACAAAGAATGACACTTTAAAAAATAACACGTGAGGAATGCAGGTTCCCATCAGTGATCGCTACTATGACTCAGTGTATTTAAATAAAATTGCTGGTGAGTTTGACCATGCTGATTGAAAGGCACAGTATGTGAAGCTTGGCACCAAAATGTTGCTAAGCTCTATTGACTCTGTCTTTGAATTAACGTTGTCAATATACTCTATACACTGACGCAGACCTTACAACATGATGCACATCAATCTATTTCAAACGTCTGTACACTGACGCAGACCTTACAACATGATGCACGTCAATCTATTTCAAACGTGCCTGAAAATTCTTTTACCCACGTAAAAAAAAATTGAATTAATGAGTCATTTTCTTACCTCACATTGTGCACATGGCCATCATATAAAATGTTGGCCCTCAGTTGTCTTCGGGTGTTCTTTCTCCTGTTGTCCACAGTCTTGTGACATGTGTAAATTAGGTATTTTTGGAGTTCCTTGTCTGTGACATCAGGCCAGTCTTTCAGGTCGACCAAGTCAACAGGAACCCACTTCTGCAGGCCTGCCACATGGTGGTATTCAGGGATTTCTGTAAATATATTTTAAGAAGATATTGTATTAATGTATGTGGTAGCATTCCAGTCATCGTTATTACCATGTAGTAGCCACACACCAAACCTCGGGTCATAGAACTTTAGAAGCCTGAGTAATCAGTTATGAATAAAGTGGTGGCTCTCAAAAGGAGTCAATAACGAGAAGAGTTTTTTTTTATATATAACTTCTTAAAGTTCTTTTCAACCACCCAAATAAACACTCTTCTGATTTGTCTATGGTCGCATTACTAAATTACACAAACTGTAATGATGCCCTTTACAATGCTTGCATCAGACCGAGACCTAGCATGCGATATATGTAATGTTATCTTCATAGTGTGCTCTCCACTCATGAGTCGTTGAAAGTGCTTTAATAAAAAATTATCACGAACGTAATTCAAATGATAATAATCCAACAACTAGGACTTGTGAATTCTGCATTTTTTTTAAATCGTAAAGTAGCCTATAATATGAGTATAATTCAATCCATTACAGATCGCGCCAAGCACACTTCGTAAACAAATGACTTACCTTCATCGCCTCCGTCACTGGATTCGGCAATAGGACCAGCTGAAGCGTCGGTAGCCCTTTGCAAAGCAAGCTGAAAAGTGCCTTTGTTTCGATCTTCGGATCAGCTCCGATTTGTTTCCACTTAAAACTTGTCCGTGTTTTTGACGAAATTCCTTCAAGTCATTTACTTTCATTGTGTCAAACGCTTCGCCCGCTATCGCGAGCGCAAACCGGAACTACGCATAGCAAAGGGACGCAACTCGTGACGACTCACAGCGCCAATTACGAAAAAGACCTATAGTTAGCACATCTACAGCGATCGGCAAAGCAATAAAGGGTCTCAAGTGTTCTTAGTGTGTCTGTACAAGAATCCTGCACGCAAGTTCTAACTTAGCTTAATAAGTCTGAATGTCGTTAAATGAAACGCGTTTCTGCTCTTCTTTTCTGTCGTGCGTAGAAGAACCGTTCCGTGGTCTCAGGGCGGTTCAGGGCTAGTAGAAAACCTTTGTTAGATGTGTCCATTTACATGGATTGAAAGACGGAGTGAAAAAGTCTCGGCTGAGGCAAGACAACTTTGAGAACGATTTGTATCAGCGAGTTGGACTAATCAAGGCCCGACCTGGATCAGGTAGCGTTAACCCATTCAGCCCTGACGCACTACAGCAGGAGATGGATCGACCATGATAATTCAAGGGCAGTGCCAGATTAGCTAATCTGGCACTGCCCTTGAATTATCATGATTGATCCACCTCCTGCAACTGGTGCATAGTCATTAGATGACGCCTGCAAAATTTGGGAAATACGGCCGTCGGGCTGAATGAGTTAAAGCAATTTGCTCCGTGGCAGGCTTTGATTGGTAAACTTTGACCCTATACAACGGTTATCAATGTTGTCTTGCCTCAGCCAAGACTTGAATATCCTTTTGATCACAATGTATTTGACAGGCACACGTACCATGTCTTTTCCACTGTCTTTGGAGCGTATGACGAAAGAAACACTCCTGCGTACAAAGGAGAATAAGAGGAGAAAGGTATTATTGTAAGACGTACTAGGAATATTTACGAAGGGGATATATATTGCGATCTTTTGACCCTGGACCGCCTGGATAAGGTCGCTTTAAGTGAATAAATTGGTACAATAATATTAACTCCTTCAAGGGCAAGAAACTGAAGAGGATCCAACTGCAAGAGACATAGATCCTCATGAGCCCCCGCAGTTGCGGGGGCTCATGAGGATCTATGCCTCTTGCTGACACTACTTTGTATCTATGTTCCTTGGACGACTGGGGATTATTGATGTTGAATGTAGGATGATTTCAAAACGCGACTGATCTGCCTCCACTGGTAGTGAAGGGGTAAAATGAACGACGCCCCAGTAGCAAAATGTCTTCGGGCTCATGTCATGGGCCCGAGGACCTTTGCTTACTAGGTAAGGAGTCGCTCGTGATGCCGTCGGATTTTGAGCCTAGCAGTTAGCATTCGACACAACAACACTTTCGGAAATACAAAAAAAAAGATAATGGTCAAACCGGTGAGTTAAAGGGCCTACGCCCGACGTCGTCTGCAGTTGACACTGCAGCCAAGGTCGTACCCGGGGCCTTTTGCATTATGGGATCGCCACTTTTCTTTCAAAACTTTTTCAACGGCGAGTTTCGAAACTCCTCTAATCCGATCAGTCTCAAGAGTTTGAACGTGTGCATTGTATATTTCGGAATAAAACGGAAACTGTATCCGGGCGTTCGCATTTAAAGCGACAATGTACAAGAAATGTGAAGATTAACCCCTTCACTGCTAGTTGATGCAGACTGTTTCCTGAAATCATAGGAAATTCAACGTCAGAGATCCCCAGCTGTCAAACTGACATGGATGTAAAGTCGTTTTTTTAGCAAGAGTCATAGATCCTCATGAGCCCCCGCAATTGCGGGGGCTCATGAGGATCTATGACTCTTGCTGAAAACCACTTTACATCCATGTCAGTTTGACAAATTGCGGGGGCTCATGAGGATCTATGACTCTTGCTGAAAACCACTTTACATCCATGTCAGTTTGACAGCTGGGGATCTTTGACGTTGAATGTTTTCATCACCAGTGGGTTTATACCTATTGCAGTCAGGTGGTGCTTGATTTTCTCTGTAGCGAAGGGGTTAAAAGGTCACGATTTGCGAGACATTCATTATTTCTGGCGGCTGGCGCTGAATTGGTGAAAAGTTGAAAGTGAACTTTACCAATTTAAAAATTTGAAAATTGAAACTGATTGGTTCGTCTCATTTACAGACGAGCAGGTGCAGCGTGCAAATCATTGACATGTTTTCGCGATCCGCGTAATTGTATCATTGCTCAAACTGATACTATCTGCAATCTGAACAATTTGAGGAGAAGAGGCACGTCTGGCGTCAGAGCAATTAACCTTTTCACCACCAGTGGGGGGACAAGTCGCGTTTATACATTTCATTAAAAATAGAATCTATCCCTAAATCATGCACAAGTAGGTTAAACAAAATCCACGGACTTCAAACATTCAGTAGATTTATCCATGACGCTCTATGTGCAAGAGGCATAGATTCTCATGAGCCCCAGCAGCCGCAGGGGCTCATGAGAATCTAAGCCTCTTGCTCGTATGGAGTTAGCTCATTGACATCCCCAGTTTGAGGTACGTATCCAGTGTTAACCCCTTCGCTGCCAGTGATCACAGATTTCGCATCTGACACCACTGCACTCAGACCGACATTCGCGCGAAGAACACAAATATGAAATGACATAAAGAACACAGGACTAACAAGAGACATAAAACCTCACGATGAGGGTTTATGTCTCTTGCAGATGGGTAGCGTCTATCTTGCCCCGGCAGTCAAACTGTTAATAGGACGCATGCTTTAGTGATAAGGTCGATCCATCGAATCTCTCCCTATTTTGCTGCTGCGTGAATGTACTGTCTGTAAAGGGGCGCAATCTACTGTCGCTTTGACCTGATCATGATTTAAGGATGACCTCCATTCAACACCACGGAACCCGCCTGGAACACGTGCACGAAATAGGTTAACACTCTTAACTGCCAGGGACAAGGCGAACGCCACTAAGCTACAAGAGACATAAACCCTCATGAGCCACCGCAGTCGCGTGGGCTCATGAGGATTATGTCTCTTGTTAGTCAGGTGTTTGAGTTTGGTCCCATTTACATGTGTTTTTTCACGCGAATTGTGGTCAGTGTGTAGTGCTTTCAGACGCGCAATTCGTGATCACTAACGGCGAAAGGGTTAATCTTCTGATACATATCAAAATGCGCAGTAAATGAGAGAATATGAAGTACTATAGGTAAAGAATAATTAACAACAACACTAACCTCCTTCAAAATAGCAATGGCAAAACCAATTTACGATTTTTTTAAGTAAAAAAGCAAAAGGATGGATCATGCTAACTTAAGAGTATAACCTAAGACGCCAAACCCAATCACAATTTGCGCTACTAACTGGACCCATCCCCCTACTTTTCTTTCTTCTTCTTCCTCTTGTTTTTCTTCTTTTTTTACCTGTATTGCAACACAGCAAAGGTTCTCTTTTTTTTAATCTTGTTGAAAATTAAACGCCTTTTCGACAAATGTCAAGAAAAGGTGAACAAGAAGAATGATTATATCCCTCCGGCTGTATGTATGCTAACTTCGGACGATGTCGACCGCAGGGTTATTATCTCACTGGCTGATTATCCCTGAACAAGTCTGGCTATTAAATTCTGATAAAAATTGCACAGGACAACATATATGAGAACTCATCCTCGCTTTTCACTTTTAACTCATTCAGCCCCGACACACCACAGCAAGACATGGATCGAGCATGATAGTTCAAGGGTGGTGCCAGAATAGCTTGGCGCCCATAGGCGCCAAGCTATTCTGGCATCACCCTTGAACTATCATGCTCGATCTGGCTATGGTCCTTCAGAGGGCAACTTCAACATTTGGGGATTTCGGTCCTGGGGTAGAATGTGGTAATGCCAGTGCCACCTGATAAAAATAAATGTTTAGATTAATCCGTTGTAAGCATTGTGTATACAACTCGGGAGATGGATCCATCATGATAGCTCTCCTGTCGCCTTTCAGTTTAACCCCTTAAACTGCCAGTGGACGCAGATCGTGTTGTTGAAATCACTGTAAATTCAGCGGCAAAAGCCCCCGGCCGTCAAGTGATCGTGGATACAAAGTGGTTTCCACAAGAGAGCTTCATGAACCCCTGCATTTGCGGGGGCTCATGAGGGTCTATACCGCTTGTAGGTGGGTAGCGTTCAATTTATATGGGCAATGAAAGGGTTAATACGTTTGTTACTAGAGAAATTACGATATTTTATGCTTGTTATTATATTGCATTTGTTATTTTATTTTTGTTGTTACTATATAATGTTTGTTATTATATTATGTCAGGCTGACAATGAAGGAACAAGTGAAGAAAGTTTGCCAGCTTGCCTTCATTGAAATCAGAAGGATCAGCACTGTTCGACATCTACTGACTGTTGAAGTTACCATAGACTATTGCAATTCTCAGTCTTTTGTCCGGTGTTCCGCAAAATCTTCTTGACCAAATCCAGAGTCATGGACTGTGCTGCACGTCTGATTTTTCGTGTGCCGAAACGTGAACACATTATGCCTCTACTGGCTGATTTACACTGGCTGCCAGTTTTATACAGAATTCAGTATAAAGTCTGTGTTATTTGTTTCAACATCATCTCTGGCTCTGCCCCTCCTTACTTTTCTGATCTTGTCCAGCTGTATACACCGTCCCGCTCACTAAGCTCTGCTTCAGACACTCGTGTTTTCCGTATCCCTAGACGTAATAAGGTCACAAGGTCATCGTGCATTTTCGTATTTTGGTCCCATTACATGGAACGCTCTCCCAGCTGACGTGCGTCACTCATCATCTCTCTTCATTTTTAAATCCAGGCTTAAAGCACACTTTTTTCTGTTGCATATACTTAAAGATCATTTTGTCTGACGGCTCATCATGTGTGCGTGTGTGTATATGTGTGAGTTTTCTGTTCCTTGTAAATCAATGTATGTTTGTTGTTTTGTTGTTGTTGTTATGTGTTTGTTTTTGTATTTTGCTTTGTGTTTCATTACTGTGATTGTAAAGCACATAGAGCACGTTGGTGATTATGCGCTATACAAATTACCTTTATTATTATTATGTTTGTGATCTATGTTTGTTGTTATTGTATTATGTTTATTATAATATTTTATGTTTGTGACATGATCACCATTGCTATCATAACACCACCCTATGTGCATTAAAAAAATAATGTAAATAAATATTTTTCGCAAATGACACGATTTTGACACTATCATTGAATTAAAAGGAGTGGACCGACATGCGATATATATAGCACGTTTTAATTTAATTTGTCAACTTTGTGCATTCTCTTTTACCTGTTTCTCATTTCAGGAAATCGTCTATTGAAGTCAAGCTTAAAACTTGACAGAAGAGCACAGCGAAGAAAGAAATACGCTTAGAAAAGACAGTTAGAACACAATAGATTGTGTTATAACTTGCCTTTCTGAGAGCTGTCAGCTCATGAGGATCTATGCCGCTTGCGAGACGGATGTTTTTCCCTACTGATGTCTGAGTTACATTAGTTTTCATAATACATTTTCTAGTGCCCCGGTTAAGGACCCTCCACCATGATCGCCTCGTTTGTCAAGCAAATCACAAAATTATCTCCCCTACACAAATTTATCTTCCCTAACTGGGCAGAAGAGGCCCTCAGGCAGTGCCCATTTGTGTGCACAAATCAATACAGTCAAGCTGCAGGTTTAATCCCCTGTTGCCTTTACTGGTTTGATGAGTAGAGCGATAGGAATAAATGTAACCCGATCCGTACCAGCAGGACGGTTATGCACGTGTGTGCTGGTCTGTGATTTTGGACCTTACGGCCTATGATTGTATGGTCCAAAATCACAGATCTATGTATATATAGATTCTCTGCTCAAAGCCAGGCTCAGCACCACAAGGAAGAACATTATTTTCTCCGGGGCAAACAAACTCGCAAAAATCCTCCGTCTGAATCGCAGAGGTGGAAGTTAATGGGAGCGATTTCCACTGACCTCTATAGGAGGTTTATAGATTGCCATAAGCCTCTTGAAGCAAGAGGCATAGATTCTCATGAGACGCTAGAGCCTGCAAGGGCTCATGAGAGTCTACGTACGAGAGTTGTGCTTTGCAAGGATATAGGCAATTTACATCCATGTTATTTAAATTGAATAGTTGGATTTGGTCTGAAATTATATTGAACTGGAAAAGGAAAGACTGCAGGGGCTCATGGCAATTACGCCTCCAATGATAGAGGCAATTTATACCCTGTTCTTCAAATGGAATATTTAGAAGGGGGTACACAATTATATAACTGGAAACAGGAAACAGAGAGACAGATCGACGTAGCTGTTGGAAGTAACACTCTGACGGACAAAGTTGCAGAGTATAAATTCTCTTTCAGCAAGATACGTGTTGATTTTTTCAGTAAACCTCATGCAAAGGAGCTGATGAGAATGTATGTCTCTCGTGTGTATAAAACTGCAGGTTGGTGAAGTTGTTAACAACAACTTCTGGGGATCATGAGCATATGTGCGTGTTACAGAAGGAAGGGAAGGAGGAGGAGGATGGAGGCAGGACTGGCCAAGATGAGACGTTTGTAAGTTATGCCCTTGAGCGGACAGACCCACTCAGACCCCTGTGGATATGTTTTTATTTTGATTTCTCCCTACGACATTTTTGTGTTAGTCTGTGATCTGGATCACAGCCCAGCACACATTTATCCTATCCCCACCTCCCCCCCCCCCCCCACCAGCCACCCTCCAACCCCCTCCCCCCCCCCCCCCCCCCCCCCCGGGCAAGGTTAGACTGACTTTTGCAATTTTATTTTCCGATTGGTTTTCAGTGCTTTACTGGGTGCGCACAAGTTACTGGAAATGAATGGAGTGTTAGAAATTGCTCACGGGTAGTGTGTCATAAGCTTGGCGTTCTATTAGACCTCCGGGACAAGAAAACGTGAATAATTAGTACAAATAAAAAAGGACATATCCTCATACGCCCCCAGGAGGGCACACTATAAAGCTAACAAACACGCTGACAAAATTAGACTGAAACTGTGTGAGACATGTCAAAGATTACCCTTTATATATGAAGATATACGTTTCTAAAGACATCTTCAGTGTCATGAAATTGTAGAGGATTTTTTGTTGTTGTTGTTGGGGTGGGGGCGTATGTCAATAATGTAGTTTTTGAGTCAGAAAAAAATTAAAACGTTCAGCGTCAACTGCTGAAAATGGGTGGTATTCGTTGAAGCTATCTTATTAGTTAGTGGTGCCAATCGCTTAAAAAGTGCCTGAATAGCAGTAAGAAAACATTGCTAAATTTAATGAGCTGCTAAAACAACAATGGGGTACGTCTTTTTTTGTAACGGTAACGTAAATTATTAAACGAAGACAGCTCAGTCGACGCATGTTACGTTGTACGCTAGTTATTGTGCCTTCAGTACAAGGTTGCGCACCCTGGCCTCTTCGCATTGTGGGATGAACGGACAAAAACTACAGCTCTCCGTTACGGAAGCAATCGCTGCAAATCATCCCCGCATTCTCTGACTTTTTACTGCCAACTAATTTTGAATCGTCTGCTAGTTATGCCAAATGTCATCGCAAGTCAAAATGGATTAACACATTCGAGACGTGCGGCATCCGGATACGCGGCAATGAAATGACATGTGGCATACATAGCAGACGATTCAAAATATTCGCTGTGGCTCAACCGCACGGTCCAGTTACTGGAATGAACCAAATGGATGGATCAAACTGAACTCGTGTCAAAACAACGAAAACAGATCAGCCGCTGTGGCCGAAGGGTAGTGTCTGATTAGCTTGGCACCTGACAATCTGTCACTTCCCTTAAACCATCTGCATGTACCTCCCTCCCCCCTCACCCATTCCTCTATTCCACTAACTGTCGTACTCCTAGCAGATGGTTGAAAAAAATGTTATTCAAATGCAATCAGAGCAGCGTTTTAACAAGAGTATGCCAGTCTGTGATTGAGAACCTCACAGATCTAGAAAACCAGGATCAAATGTCACTGCTAAGTGCGTACAACGAAAGAACATCTAACACTCTTAGAAAAGACAATTGATTACAAAACAATGTATTTGGTAAACTGTGCTGTAACTGTCTTTTCTAAGAACGCTTCCTTCTTCGGTGGAATTTTCCTTACGAGCCTATAACCGTAATGTCCACAAACACAGACCTTTCTTCGTGCACCTCGCGCAGCTGACGCTGCGAGCGAAAAAAACAAAAACTGACTGTTTCACTTTGACATTTCTTGGGATATTCTTTCCAAAAAAAAAAACTATTCTCCCCCAACAGATACGGGAAAAACCGGAAAGGCGAGGACTGTGTTATTCTTTTCTCTGCCATTGCCAACAGCAAGAAATGGATCGACCAAAGATTACTAGGAGAGCGGGATGTGTGTGGGAAAAGAGCAGGCCTAGAGGCAACAACAGACGGTGCGATGACGGGAAATAGATGTGTGTGGTCAGCCTCAATATACTACGAGACATAAAGTCAGATCGCGTTATATTAGTGTTCGCGTTAATGTGATGCTAATCCTACTCAGAAACAAAAGCACACATATTATGGAAAAAGTCCTCTAGCCGATTCCAGCCTTAGTTGGCCCGCGCACGGCCGTGCGCGGGCCAGCTAAGGATGGAGTCGGCTAGAGGACTTTACGCTCACTGCAGCAGACATGACCGCGTTATATAATAATAATAATAATAATAATAATAATAATAAAGATGATTTATAAGGCGCCTATACATGGTAAGATGCTCTAGGCGCCGTACATATGAACAAGAAAAATATTTCACAAAAAGTGACAAAACCAAAACCACATGTACAATTACACAAAAGAACAGAAAATGACTATGTACATGAACACCGATAATCAAGATGGGAAAAGATAGGTTTTCAGTTTAAAACTGGCACTGGAATCACTGTGGCTCAAGGATTTAGGAAGATCATTCCAGATTGATGGACCCTGGTAAGAAAAAGATTTCTGCCCAAATCCTTAGTCCATACCGTAGGAATCCGAAGCATTTGATTCTCAGACGAACTTCTAGAAGGGATATAACAGTGAAAGAGCTCTGAGAGATAAGTGGGTCCTGTGCCTGTGGGTCCGATTTCGCGATATTTTGATGCGCGTAATACTGAGGCTGACCTGTTATAAGGAGGGTACATGTTGTAGCAAATTAGCTTAGGGCCGCAATTGTCAAAATTCAGACCAAAGCGTGTAATATGCGGCGAGAACGCAACGAAGAAAGAAGGAAAAGTGGAAACAGGTTCTTCAACCAGGCAAAAGATCCCCTCTGCAAGAGGCATAGATTCTCATGAGCCCGTGCTGTCAAGCAGGCCGGATCATGAAAATCTAGTTCTCTTGCTGGCAAGGGCAAAGGCAATTTACATCCCTGGTCATCAATGCAATAGCTGGAAGGGTTCTGAACTATACGACTCGAAAAAAAACAAACATATCGAAGCGGGTTTTTTTACCCAACCCAACGTGCCATAAAAGCCTGTCCGCAACCTATTTCGCTTCCTTCTTCAACGGCGGGAGATGGATCGACCGTAATGGCTCAAAGGAAGCGTCGGATCAGCTTCCTCAAGAGTAGTGCGTGATTAGCATGGCGCCTGGTATAAGCGCCAAGCTTATGACGCACTACCCGTGAGCAATTTCTAACACTCCATTCATCTCCAGTAACCTGTGCGCACCCAGTAAAGCACTGAAAAACCGAAAGGCTATCGGGCCGAAGTCGGCCGCAGTCGGTCCGCGCACGGCCGTGCGCGGGCCGACTGCGTTCGACGACGGCCCGATGACCTTTTTGCGCCCGGGGTAAGGCTCAGCAAATTGATGCTGGAGTGGGAGTGAGTGTGACAATCAGTCTGAAATTAAAAAGGGGTGACGTGACATTTTCCATATCTCTAGCTTTTGGACGGCATAATATATCGCAAAGCAAAGAAAAGCAAGTTTTATTACAAACCAAAAAAGTTTGGATGTCTGACGTGATACGTGTTTCGTGTTTGTTTTCTGATTCAGACGCCCCATGCCGGATTTGCCACCGTGGTAAATCATGCTTCTTTTCTAAACTGCGAATGATCAGATCCATCGCACAATGATGACTTCGCCCACTTCACGAACGTGTAAATGTCGATGCTGGCAGGGGAAGCCGGGAGGGGTGCGGGGGGGGGGGGGATGTTGGTAGAGGAGGGAAAGGGGGGAAGCGGAGGAGTCAAGAAGAGTTGCGGGTCTAGCTGACGACGTGGGAAAGAGCATGTCCTCATAACGATATCGATTCAGATGCTCAGCATAGTTAACCCTGACCCTGACTCTCGTCGCCACCTCATCATTAACCCGCTCAGTGCCAGCTGACGCAGACTGTGTTTCTGCAATCATCGTTAATTCGACACCACAAAACCCTAGATGTCCCAGGAACATGGATTCAAAGTGGTGTCAGCAAGAGGCATAGATCCTCAAGAGCCCCCGCAACTGCGGGGGCTCTTGAGGATCTATGCCTCTTGCAGTTGGGTGGTGTTCACATTATTTCTTGGAACTGAATGGGTTAATATCACCAGACCGTTCAAGGTGGGTGTCAATAGGAGTCAAAACATATCAGAAGCAGGTCAAAGACAGTAGGCTGCGCCCCTTGACAGTAAAATCATCCACGCAGTATTAACGTGGACTATTTCGCTGCATCGCCCATCTGCGACATTGTCCTCGTAGCAGTCGTACTTATTTATACTCGGATATAGACTTCAAAATGTAGACACAGTCACATCAGGTAACTCCTCACGAGAAAGAGGCGTCTGTGTCAGGAACTCCTGCGGCTTCAGGGGTTCATGAGAATATACGCTTCTTCCAGATGCAGTAGACTGGATGAAGCCACGGTATGTTTAACCCGTTCAAAGCCAATCGACGCAGATTGTGTTTCTGCGATCGTTGTTGATTCATAACCAAAAGATCATAATAAATGTAATAATAATAATAATAATAATAATAATAATAATAATAATAATAATAATAATAATAATAATAATAATAATGTACTTTATATAGCGCTTAACCTCCAAATGAATGGTGCTCTAAGCGCTTTACAACATCAAAAATCACAGAACAAAAAAGTACAAGAAAGAAAACGCTACAGTTGTTACAAAAACTAAAGAGACACATCAAAAGCTCACACATACGCATACACCGTTACAAGAACAGTTACTGCTAAAGATTGCTAACGCACTGAAAATGCATCTAACTGTATGCATAAGAAAACAGATAGGTCTTGAGCAGTGATTTAAAAGCAGAGTTGGGGCATGTCTGACATGGGCTGGAAGGTCGTTCCAGGTGACTGGACCGAAATAAGAAAAGGCCCTTGCTAGACTTCTTTACGGTATTTATAATGCGCTTATCTTATAATATTTATAACTCTAAGCGCACACTCACAACTCGCGCACGCATCCGCACGCTTTTTACAATGACTCACGTACCACAAATATATTACAACAGTCAGCTTAGGGTGGGGAGTGTGGTATAATAAATGGACTGTTTCGCTGCATCGCCCCGATCGTCTGCGACATGTGTCCTCATTTTAACTCACTGCGCCCCGGGGACGAAATACATTTTGGAGTTTTCCGCTGAGGACTGCATTACAATGCAGGAGACAGATTGACCATGATAGTTCAAGGGTGGTGTCAAAATAGCTTGGCGCCTATAGGCGCCAAGCTATTCTGGCACCACCCTTGAACTATCATGGCCGAGCGATATCTTGTTGTGGTGCGTTGGAGACTGAATGAGTTAACAGTCGTACTGGTTAGACTAGGACACGTGCCTCAGCCTTTACTGTGACACACGGTCAGTGTGGCAATGAGGTAAGTCCTCGCGAGCAAGCTGCACCTAGTCTCACAAACGCCTGCGGCTACTCGCTTTCAGGAGAATACTATACGCCTCTTCAAGGTGCAATGGACTGGATGAATCCACGGAACCCGTTCAGTGCAACCTGACGCACACTGTGTTTCTGCACTCGTCGTTGATTCAACACGAAAAAAACCCGTAGCTGTACCAGGAATATGGTTCAAAGTAGTATCACCAAGAAGCATAGATCCTCATGAGCCCCCGCAACTGAGGCTCATGAGGATCTATACCTCTTGGAGTTGGGCGGTGTCCAAAATTTTCTCGGGCTAAAAGGGGCTAAACTGTGCGATTTTTAACTCATTCGAGACGTGTCTCCTTCGGATACGCGGCATAAGCCGCTTATCCGGAGGCGGCACGTCTCGAATGATTTAACCTACTTCTGATATAGGGACAACTTCTTTAACTCATTCTACCCCAACACCGAAATCCCCAAATTTTGCGTTGTACTCTGAAGACTGCATTGCAGTGCAGGACACAGATCGACCATGACAGTTCAAGGGTGATGCCAGAATAGCTTGGCGCCCATAGGCGCCAAGCTATTTTGGCATCACCCTTGAACTATCATGGTCGATCCTTATCTTGCTGTGGTGTGTCTGGGGTAGAATGGGTTAAGTGCTGCATCCGCCTTTTCTGAACACTGGCGAGTGGTTATTGTGTTGCACGCATATTACTATGTATGTCCCTAACAGAAATATTAATATTTATTTTCACAATTTTCCACAAGTGCGTCCCAAGGGAGGTCGTGAGGTCATTTCTTCCCCCCCCCCCCTCTCTCTCTCTCTCTCTCTCTCTCTCTCTCTCTCTCTCTCTCTCTCTCTCTCTCTCTCTCTCTCTCTCTCTCTCTCTCTCTCTCTCTCTCTCTCTCTCTCTCTCGACCTTTGACGGTTGATCAGACTCGCTGAGTTACAGTGTGATGCGAAACCACCCTTAAACAATCGTGGTTGCATGTCTTTGTTGTGTGATCAAGGCCGAATGGTATAACTCAGTCGAGTCGTGCAGAAATTCGGATCCGCGTTTTTATGCCGCGTATCCAGATGCGGCACGTCTCGAATGAGTTAACATTGCCACCTCTTTCTGATTCAGTCTACGTAATGGCGCTAGCTTGCGTGTGTTCTCACTGAGCGGAATTCCACGTTTCCGTACATCTAATCTGTTGAAATCCAGATCACCACCTACGTGAAAGAAACACAGACGTAACTTATGGCATACTGAGTTACAATAATACCTGCCAGCAAGAGGAATAAATCTTCATAGGGCCCCAAGGTCTAAGTACACTGTCGTGAAGATGTTTTTCTTCGAGCAGAGGAAGACACAAAAATTCCATCTGAAAATGAACCGGCGTTTCTAACGTTCTAATGAAAGCTGCTCCTATGACTTATTGATACAAAATTGTGGGAAAATGTGGATACATCCCAGCCAGCAAGGAGGCGTAATTCCTCAGCAGCTGATGAGCCTCTATGCCTCTTGCAGGTGCTAAATGGTTCTGTACGATTCAACAGAACTAAGTGTTCCCCCCCGCAGGCAACTCCCACGGGTCACAAGTCATTCGTTGGCAGTTTGACACGTGCGCACTGAGACATTTTTTATGAGCGCGATTTGAAGAAGAAAAAAATCGCGTGTTTTTTTTCAATGAACACTTTGCCGTCAAAGAAATAAAATAAAGTAGCTGTCTGTCCTGAATGTTCTTTGGCCGTTTTGAAAAAGGGTTTGTGTTTGTTATTCCCAAGCCTGCTCCTTTCTTTGCTGGTTATTCCCTTGCATTTGTATTCCAAGCGCGTTTTAGCCACAAGCCATTTAGGCCCCCACGCACCACAGCAGGAGATGGATGGACCATGATAATTCAAGGGTAGTGCCAGATTAGCTTGGCGTCGACAGGCGCCAAGCTAATCTGGCACTACCCTTGAATTATCATGGTCCATCCATCTCCTGCCACTGGCTCACAGTCGTTAGGTGACACCTCCACAATTTGAGAAATGTGGTGGTGGGGTGAAATGGGTTAGTGACACCTTTTTCAATCCGCGGGAGAATTAGATTTTTTATGAAACTTTGCAGGCTTGTGAGGGTCTAATGGTGTCGTGGTGACGCAGTGGGCCTCATTTACTTTTTCAATCGGGGAGAGGTATCAGGGTTTGCGTCTACACATAATTAATAATAATAATAATAATAATAATAATAATAATAATAATAATAATAATAATAATAATAATAATACCGGTTATTATATAGGCGCTTTACCCAAATCTGCAAATCTGCTCAAAGCGCCGCGAACTGAGCCAAACACGCACGCCCACGTGAAACACACGCATTCACTCTGAAGACAAACACAGTACAAGACAAACAGGACATTCACGTGGTGCGAGGGGTCAGCTCAGCTAATGAGGTTTCGGAAATTTTGACACTTGTGTTTGAAATTCATAAATTGGCCTGAAACCGGTACCGAAGTACATCAGTGGAGGGGGAGGAAGAGTCGGAGTAAAAACACAGAATCTGGACAGTTTGTGTGGTTGTCAGTGAGTTTTGGGCCGTGCGGCTTGGAAATGTAAGGTTCAAAATCACACACCACCACAAATTGAACCCATTTAGCTCCAACGCATACAGTAGGAGTCGGATCGACCATGATAATTCAAGGGTAGTGCCAGATTAGCTTGGCGCCGACAGGCGCCAAGCTAATCTGGCACTACCCTTGAATTATCATGGTCCATCCATCTGTCGGCGCAAAGCTAATCTGGCACTACTCTTGAATTATCATCGTCGGTCCATCTCAAATCCGGCGCTAAACTTGAATTATCACGGTCGACCCATCTCTAATCCGACACTACCCTTGAATTATCATGATCGATCCATCTCTAATCTGGCACTACCCATCAATATCATGGTCGATCCATCTCTAATCTGACACTACCCTTGAATCATCATGCTCGATCCATCTCCTGCAACTGGTACATAGTCGATAGGTGACGCCTACAAAATTTGGGAAATGCGGCCTTGGGGTTAATTTGGTTGTGCAAACGAAGAGTTGTTGCTTTTGTTTTTGTTGTTGTTGTTTTTGCTGTTGTTCTTGTCGATGTTGTCGTCGTCGTCGTTGTTGTTGCAGCTTGCTTGTTTGTTTTCCTTGCTTGCTTTACCACCACGAAGGTGGTGTCAAGAAGTGGTCACCGAAAGAGTCTGTGTACAAAACGAGCTTGCTTAGTCATACATTCTCTGCAAAAGACCGTAATGTCCAAGATCACAGAGACTTGAAGCGAAGGCTATTGTTTCAAAATGCACGTATTTGCGTAAAGAGCTTCCATGTTCAAGTAGATGTTTGTTCACTCGAACCGCTCCCAGACGTATGTTGCGAAACCCAAAGTACCTGAAGTGGGCGAAAAACAAAAAAAGGTTCATTGCCGGAAAAATGGAAACTCCATCCAGCTGCAAGAGGCAAAGAACCTCATGAGCCCCCGCATCTGCGGGGGCTCATGAGGTTCTTTGTCTCTTGCTAATCCCATCCCCAGCCGTGTACTTTGAATTGATGGACTTATTCGATGCTGGATTCTCCCTGCTGTGAAAGACATAATCCACCGGCAGTGAAGGGCTTAATGAAGTGTTCCCTGCCTGGAGTAATCACTAGAGTGATTCTGTACAAAATAATTGTAGAAGATCCGTAAGCATGCGATTTAGTATTTTTGTAATAATCAACCATTTTGCTGGTTAGGCGGTTCAAACTCAACAACTGTCGACGCGTGTGAACAGTCCTGAAGTGTTTTAATGGAGCTATAGTGTACCTTGAGTCCTGAAAAAATATTTTGCAGGTTGCAGACTGGGGTTTTTTTTCTGAGAAAATGAAATTCAGTTCATCGCAGAAAAAAAAAAGGAATTAATCCAAGGAACATGGATACAAAAAGGGTTCAGCAAGAGGCATAGGTCCTCATGAGCCCCCGTAGGTGCGGGGGCTCATGAGGATCTATGTCCCTTGCAGGTAGGCACAGGCACTGAAAGGGTTACTAGTCATGCAGTCATGTAATCGTGCACAGAAACCCCTGAACAAGAAATGTCATTATTCATAAGTCTTCTTCTTCTTGGACCTCATCTACGCCCATCTTTCGGTTTGACAGTTTAATCACGGAAATTTCGGGAATTTTCCCTATGGGAGAGTATGTCTCGACAAAGCAGCGCCACCAAACAGCTTTCAGTCCATGGAATAGCTCCTACGGCTTAGCGTGATGAACGTAATAGGACGATTGTGAAAACAAGTTCTGTAATGAAGTAACGTCATACTGTACGACTGATGAGTTTGTTGAATTAAGTACCAACCCGGTGAACATAGGATAAATAAAATAATAAATCAGCGCATTAAATAGGCGTTTTACCTATCGGCTCAAAGCGCCGCCGCGAACTGAACCCAACAAGCACGCTCACGTGAATCACGCGCATTCATTCACACACTGTACATAAACACAGAACATTCACGTGGTGCTAAGGCCAAGCTCAAGAGAGCTACTGAAGTTTTTGGAAATTCAAATCGTTTTATATTTGAAATTTGGTAAGTGGGCTGAAATTGATACCAAAGTCATGGGGGGGGGGGGGAGAGCCGGAGTACCCGGAGAAAGAACCCCCGACGGTCCGCCAGAATTAACGGTGACACGGTGAGAAAAGTCCGACGCCAAAACCCGGTATCAAACCTCGCACCTTTAGCATTGGTGGCAGGCGCCTTAACCACTGCGCCACGGACCGCCCCAGATCTCGCTCCGGCGTCGGCCTCAGTTGTCAAACAAGGCTGATGTCAGCCCGAAAACCTTCTACTCACCAGGCATACAGAAATTGAGCTACTAGTTGGACTTGGACCGGAAGAAACAGCCATGTGGAATCTTAGACAAAAACTACGACCGACAAGACACGTGTCTTGGGGGGCAGTCGATCAGTCAGGGGGAAAAAATGGATAAGAAAATAGAGCAAACCGAAGCAATTTGTCGGAGGGAGAATTTCCAGTGAGCAAAGGCCATCGGGACTGTGCGCCGGTCAGCGGCGGCCGACGTCAGCCCGAAAAAGTTGCTCGCACTGGTAATTTGTCTACATAGTACGTACATAGCCTTTGTGCTATCTCATGAGGTTTAGAACTCGATGTAGCGATAACTTTCTTTTTACGTGGTTCCAATGGGTTCCCATAGGCGCCAAGCTATTCTGGCATCACCCTTGAACTATCATGGTCGATCCAGTCAAGCCGAATGTTTGATGATGTCAGGTGCCACACAAGTATAAAATGTCCCTCATGCGAAAGGGGGGGGGGGGGGGGAGAGGGGAGGGATTCATTCCCCGGCGCCTTCGCCACAGTGTAGGTTACCTTTGGGAGTATTAAAGTGTGGGGGGGGGGGAGAGAGGGGTAGAGGGGAGGGGGCAAGTGCTGTGTTGTCTCTAGAAAGGAGCGGAAGTAATAGGGAGTGGGATTTTCAAAGTAAGTTACGCCCCTTTTCCATGTGTGCAATGATTTGCATGTGTACCTTCTCAAAAATGGAAAATAAAAGAGAAGGCTGAGGGAAATAATTAGTGTCTTGTTAGAGACATTAATTATATGACTCGCAGAACGGCAAACTATCAAAGTAAAAGTCAAAAGGTTCAACATTGTCTACTGGTGCAGTCAGTGCTAAACACCAAGAAAGAGTTACACACTAGCCCTGCACAATTTACTTTAGATCGTCACGACCACAAGCTTCCCACTGATATGTGGCCTGAAAAAGTCAAAACACAAGTGAGCATACCGAGCATTTGGTAAGGAGACGAAGCCAACTATACTGCACATGCCGCAGATCAATATTACACCAGACGTTTTATGTCGATCTAGTTCTTCGAAGTTGTCTGTTTTGAATGTGTTCCAGAGCGGTCAAAAAAAACAACTTGCCATTTGGCAGAAACGTGGTAAAACTGTTGTCATTTTGACTGGTCCCTCGCGTGATTTAAAGGTTATACTACACATAAAAAACTGTGATTCTGTCAAAATGCCGAGCACATATCCGATTCCCATCGCGCTTTAAACTGATTAGCAAACACCTGACATTCTGTTTTCCGTAACATTTGAGAGTTCTTAACAAGGGAAGGAACTAATCTTTCGCGCCGTTTACAACAACGGTCGCTCTGTCAAAATTCGTTTGTTAACTTATTTTTTTTTTTTTGTTGTCCTCTAATTAGACCTCCTGGGGCATGATTATAAAGAAAAAAATACGCTTTTTAACACGTCTGAGCCGGACGATGCCCCTTTAATAAATTGTGTTAATTGTCCTTTCTGAGCGCGATGTTTTATTTGTTGAGCTTGTCTTTGCATTTTACAGGATTAGCAGCCACCTTTTCTTCGGGGTCTGGATTTCATAAAAATGTCGCTGGGAGTCATCGTTCACGATGCAATACTAACTTCATTACTAGTGAGGTTTTGTTTACAACGAACGACTCTCAGCAACCAACGAGAGAGAAGCTACAGCGGATAACTGGCGTGTACCCAAAGCTCCGGGCTCATGAGCATCTATACCTCTTGGAAGTGTTTGGAGTGTTGTCAATGTTTATGGTACAAACTGGTTATCAACCGCGATTTCGCTCTCGTTCGTGGTCGGTAGTCGTTCGTTGCAAACGATACCTCACTATTGACTGCCTGTTTCATGACTGACCCAGCACTCGGTTCGCTTGGATTATTGCCATTGTCTCTCTTCATATTCCCTGGGGCTTTGTCCAGATCCTCCCAGCCATCCACTTTAGTTCTTGTTTGTTTGTTTTTTTCTTGTTCAGTCGTGGACGAAAGGTACCCTCAGACTGAGGATGTAAATGTGACCGACCGCTGCCAGTAAGCAAAAAGTCCTCGGGCCGACGGCGGCCGCAGTGGGCCCGCGCACGGCCGTGCGCGGGACCACAGCGGCCGTCGTCGGCCCGAAGACCTATTGCTGCTGGGGGCCGCCAGCAGGAGACATAGGTTCTCGCTTGCTTCCTGCGGCCCTCAAATTGCTCTGACCTTAGCTCTGCAGCCGTCGAACCTTTAACTGTTTGTCGTTTCTCCTCCGAAGGCTTATGGAGATTGTATGTATCCCGTGTGACATCTTCTGTCCGAGGGTGCAACTGAAGCCGATCATTGGCTGGAAGACGGGTAGATTCTGTCGGACCCCTGCCACAGTATTGCCTCATGAAAATCTATCGACGTCATGGGATTTTGGAGCAGTTTAATACATGACGATAAACCAGCTACGCAAAAAAAATCAACGAAGACTTTGCTGTGTGCTTTCCGCTGATGAAGTAAACCTTACGTAACTTCATTTCTATTAATCCAAATGAGCCGCTATCATCGCCAGCAAGAGGTATAGATTCTCATGAACCCTTGCATCTGCAGGGGCGCATGAGAATCTATGCCACTTGCAAAAGACATGGGTTGGATGAAGATAGCGAGTGACGCCCTGGGTCCCCAAAGACTGTTAGATTTGCATCCATTATTGCCCGTTGCTGGCAGGAGCCTCGTTTAATTTTGACCTGGCAATCAACACAAGCCTCTACGGGCCGAAATGCTGAAACGATGCAAGGACAAATACCAGAGGGTAAAGGCGAAGACCTATGATCTCCTCTATGCATGGGATACAGACTTGAATGAGCCATTCTTAGACACTCACAAACCAGATAGGTGAGGCTAGCGCTGGCAGAATTGTACACAAACCAAGGGGAATCACTCAGCGCTGGACAGACAAACAGTTAGACAGCCCCCGCAGACAGCACTTTGAGTCACACAATTTAACTCATTCGAGACGTGCCGCATACGGATACGCGGCTTTTTGTCGCGTATCCGTATGCGCCACGTCTCGAATGAGGTAAAGCGTCCACTAATGTTATCAGGATCAGTCATGATAGTTAAAAGATTACTCCTGGTTGGCTTGAAAGGTGTAAATGTGCCATTCTAAGACAGCATTTTGAGTCATGAAATGTTGATCGGGCCGACGTAGGCCCGATGACCTTGTGCGCATTGATAGTTCAAAGATAATGCCTAGTTCGTGAGCTTGACAGACGTAAATGCGCCATTCTTAGATAGCATTTTGCGTCACATGATTTTA
>BTPG01000008.1:138442127-138444627 GCA_036245525.1 Semisulcospira habei
GACGGCCGCAGTCTTACTGGGTAGTTCTGCTTAATGATCCTCCTCGAGACAAAAATTACTCCAACACTACCACAAAGTTGTGTGCTGGTCAGCAATTTTGACATTACATATACAGCTCTAAGCCGTAAGGTCAAAAATTGATGACCAGCACACACATATCGCTCGATGACCCTCAATAAATCCTCCGACAACCAATCAGCTAATGGTAATAACCTACAAACACTTCATCAAATTGTCCACAATTATTCTCAAATCGCCTGCATTACGAAAAGTTCACGTGCCCTGAAGGCCAAACCATGATAACTCAAGGGTGCTGACTGGTGAGCTTTACGCTTAGGTACAGTGCACCCACCAGGGGGAATTACTCAGCGCCGGACAAACAAACACTGAGATCCCGTGCCCTTAGGCCCTTCCTTGATCAGGCACCCAGTCGCCACAGGAGCGGATCTTGGGGGGGGGGGTCCAGGGGTCCCCCACCCACCCACTTCTCAGGCCCAAAATTCTGTAAAATGAAATGCAATATCAGACTACCCACCACCACCCACCCCCACCCTCACACCCCAACCTCCATTCCCCCACCCCCTTTTCGAGGTAACTGATCCACCCCTGCGCCAATTCATGGCTATGCACGTATATGGCACCAAGCTGATCAGTCCCTATACGTGAGCAATCGCCACGCATTAGTTGTCACCCTCGATCTGCTTCTCTATATTGACAACCAGTGAGCAGTCGCCGTTGACCCGTCATCTGGTTGGAGAGCACGTGTTAACAATAATTGCGGAAACGACCAACGACGGTACTAAACGATGAAAGTATGTCATTTTGTCAACGGAAGAAGAGAGGACCGGCATAAATCATAACAGATAACCATCACCATCTGCAAGAGTCATAGAGCACTGCAGGGGCTCATAAGAATCTATCAAAGTACCTCTTGCAGGTAAGCATTGCCTTCTTTACTTGTTTATTGGCTAGTCAGTCAATGGGATTTTGTTTCAGGGGTAGGAACTATGTGGGTGTAATGGGTCGTGACCTAATCAGAACGAAGGAGACGAATGTAATTAACCCCTTGACTGCCGAGAAAAAGTGAACACCATCCAACTGCAAGAGACATAGATCCTTCATGCGCCCCCGCCCCCGTCCCCGCCCCCGCCCCCGCCCCCACCCCCCGCCCCCGCAGCCGCAGATAGACTTCGAGAGTCTCGTAATTTGAGTTTTCAAGTGATGCACGAACCGTAAAAAAAAAAAAAAAAAAAAAAAAAAAAAAAAAAAAAAAAAATCTGTCCAAACTGTATACTACCATATTACGCGTGACAGTGTGTCATTTTGGACCTCACGGCTTAACCCCTTCATTGACGAGAAACACTGAACGCGATCCTGCTGCAAGAGACATAAATCCTCATGAGCACCCGCAGTTGCGGGTGCTCATGAGGATCTATGCCTCTTGCTGACGCCACTCTGTATCCATGTTCTTTGGACGGCTTGGACTTTTTCGTGTTGAGCTACCAAAGAGTTTTGAAGCATAATCTACCAGTGAAGGGGTTAAATTGGTGTCCGAATTTACATACCAGCATACTTCTTCTTTTTTTTTTTTTAATGATTCTGCGTCGCAGTTTTGGCAGAGTCAGAATCTATTCACACCACTCGCGGGGCATTTTTAGCAATGTGAGATTTACCGAACAACAAAATGTCTACCCCTATCGACCGTAACCTCAGTAATAACGGGCGAGCAGTAATACGTGGTATCTACAATCTTGTCGTCTGTACCTTTCTTTCTGTCGTTCTCTGCCTCTTGTTGGAAACAATTGCTCACTGGTTTGTGTTATTTTTAGAGGAATATGGATACATTACCTCTTTATTCGAACAGTAAACATTGTAGAAGAGAGATCTATATTTCTTGACGCGGACCTAGCACACTCGGTAGTTCTGAGGTATCCGGTCCGATGCAAGTGCCGGCAGCTTCAACTTCATTGGCTGAGTAGAGAGAAGCACGTGGTATGAACTGCTTAGGCAATAGGGTTATCGTGGATCATAGGACAAATTCTCACCTCATATCTTGTTTGGTAGAGCCGGAATGCTCGGTGAAGAACCAAATAGCATACGGACTGAGGTGAACGATTTTCTTATAATCCACTCGACCTCTTCCCAATGCGCAAAAGACCATCGGGCCGACGTCGGCTGTCGTCGGCCCGCGCACGACGGTGCGCGGGCCAACGGCAGCCGACGTCGGTCCGATGGCTTTTTGCGCATTGGTTTATTGTTAAGCACTGTTTATATTCTTCTCATGAGAATCTACATATCCTGCTTGTATCCATGGATTACAACCGTTTATGTAATCTGCGGTGATCGCTGCTTGCGCCGCGTTAAAACTAAAACAATCAATTAATCCAAGCAGTCCATTCCGTTTCATCTGCGAGAGACATAGATTCTCATGAGCCCCTGCGGCCGCGGGGGGCTCATGAGAATCTATGCCTCTTGCTGAAACCCTATCGACTTCCACTAC
>BTPG01000008.1:138447127-138474627 GCA_036245525.1 Semisulcospira habei
ACTTCTCAGGCCCAAAATTCTGTAAAATGAAATGCAATATCAAACTACCCACCACCACCCACCCCCACCCTCACACCCCAACCTCCATTCCCCCACCCCCTTTTCGAGGTAACTGATCCACCCCTGCGCCAATTCAAGGCTATGCACGTATATGGCACCAAGCTGATCAGTCCCTATACGTGAGCAATCGCCACGCATTAGTTGTCACCCTCGATCTGCTTCTCTATATTGACAACCAGTGAGCAGTCGCCGTTGACCCGTCATCTGGATGGAGAGTACATGTTAACAATAATTGCGGAAACGACCAACGACGGTACTAAACGATGAAAGTATGTCATTTTGTCAACGGAAGAAGAGAGGACCGGCATAAATCATAACAGATAACCATCACCATCTGCAAGAGTCATAGAGTCTCATGAGCCCCTGCACCGCAGGGGCTCATAAGAATCTATCAAAGTACCTCTTGCAGGTAAGCATTGCCTTCTTTACTTGTTTATTGGCTAGTCAGTCAATGGGATTTTGTTTCAGGGGTAGGAACTATGTGGGTGTAATGGGTCGTGGCCTAATCAGAACGAAGGAGACGAATGTAATTAACCCCTTGACTGCCGAGAAAAAGTGAACACCATCCAACTGCAAGAGACATAGATCCTTCATGCGCCCCCGCCCCCGTCCCCGCCCCCGCCCCCGCCCCCACCCCCGCCCCCGCAGCCGCAGATAGACTTCGAGAGTCTCGTAATTTGAGTTTTCAAGTGATGCACGAACCGTAAAAAAAAAAAAAAAAAAAAAAAATCTGTCCAAACTGTATACTACCATATTACGCGTGACAGTGTGTCATTTTGGACCTCACGGCTTAACCCCTTCATTGACGAGAAACACTGAACGCGATCCTGCTGCAAGAGACATAAATCCTCATGAGCACCCGCAGTTGCGGGTGCTCATGAGGATCTATGCCTCTTGCTGACGCCACTCTGTATCCATGTTCTTTGGACGGCTTGGACTTTTTCGTGTGATTGAGCTACCAAAGAGTTTTGAAGCATAATCTACCAGTGAAGGGGTTAAATTGGTGTCCGAATTTACATACCAGCATACTTCTTCTTTTTTTTTTTTTAATGATTCTGCGTCGCAGTTTTGGCAGAGTCAGAATCTATTCACACCACTCGCGGGGCATTTTTAGCAATGTGAGATTTACCGAACAACAAAATGTCTACCCCTATCGACCGTAACCTCAGTAATAACGGGCGAGCAGTAATACGTGGCATCTACAATCTTGTCGTCTGTACCTTTCTTTCTGTCGTTCTCTGCCTCTTGTTGGAAACAATTGCTCACTGGTTTGTGTTATTTTTAGAGGAATATGGATACATTACCTCTTTATTCGAACAGTAAACATTGTAGAAGAGAGATCTATATTTCTTGACGCGGACCTAGCACACTCGGTAGTTCTGAGGTATGCAAGTGCCGGCAGCTTCAACTTCATTGGCTGAGTAGAGAGAAGCACGTGGTATGAACTGCTTAGGCAATAGGGTTATCGTGGATCATAGGACAAATTCTCACCTCATATCTTGTTTGGTAGAGCCGGAATGCTCGGTGAAGAACCAAATAGCATACGGACTGAGGTGAACGATTTTCTTATAATCCACTCGACCTCTTCCCAATGCGCAAAAGACCATCGGGCCGACGTCGGCTGTCGTCGGCCGGCCGCGCACGACGGTGCGCGGGCCAACGGCAGCCGACGTCGGTCCGATGGCTTTTTGCGCATTGGTTTATTGTTAAGCACTGTTTATATTCTTCTCATGAGAATCTACGTATCCTGCTTGTATCCATGGATTACAACCGTTTATGTAATCTGCGGTGATCGCTGCTTGCGCCGCGTTAAAACTAAAACAATCAATTAATCCAAGCAGTCCATTCCGTTTCATCTGCGAGAGACATAGATTCTCATGAGCCCCTGCGGCCGCGGGGGTCTCATGAGAATCTATGCCTCTTGCTGAAACCCTATCGACTTCCACTGCTGCTCGAACTGGGTGTGTCATTAAAACGAAAAAAAAATTCAATATCACCAAAACTGCGACATACATAGTATTTATCTCAACTGAGAGTCCCTGCAGGCGTCTGGAGTCGGCAGAGGGGTGGGGGGGGAGGGGCGCGGGGGGGGGGAGATGCCGGGGGCGGGGAGTCCTATTTATACCTATTACTGGAGCTGTTTGGTGGGCATTTTTCCGGGTTTTTCCCTCACTTCTACCGTTCGGCTCCCAATTTCAGGCAAACAACCTTTGGCCATGCTGTTAGTAAAGTCTGACTGATCGTGTTCACCAGAACGGAGTCAATCGTGAGGCTTGCAGACTACCATAGTTCGATGAGTACAAGCGGTGTCTGTGTGCCTGTCTGTGGTTTTCGACCTAACGGTCTAGAGTCGTGAGTCCCAAAATCACATACCATGACACTTGATGGATCCTATCACCAGACTTAAAAAGTTCTGTGCACTCCTAAGCCGATATTACAGACGTCAACATCTTTAAGAGGGGAGACAGGGGCAATTCGACCTCCTTAGCAGTATATGAAAGCGTGCAGATTAATCAAGCTTGTTGTCACAGGCTGAGGTTGAAAAATCCGTTTTCACGATGTCCTGTAGCGATCTCTTCTACACAAAAGAGATCGCTACTGACAGGACATCGTGAAAACCACCTACTACAACCTAGCCTGTGCTTGCTGTGTGGGGGAGGATCGTTAAATATGAAGTCTCTATATCCTCTGTCACCGTAATCCTTCCCGGAATTATCCGTCTGGCACAACTCCTACTGTAGAATTAGATCGGCCGCGCTAAGGGAAGCTCCCTACTAATCATGACCGACCCTGTTTCACATTGGTTACCTCCCTCGATTCGCTACCGCTGACAAGTAGTAGCGAATCGAGGGAGACAACCAGTGTGCCCCTGTTTGTATCAAGTAGCGACATATTTTCTTGCACCTTTTGACCAGAGGTCGAACAGTACGTACCATACCCCTGACCCCCCCCCCCCCCCAAAAAAAAAAAAAATAAATAAATATATATATATATATATACATATATATATATATATATATATATATATATATAATATATATATATATATATATATATATATATATATATATATATATATATATATATATATATATATTGACAAGTGATAGAGAAGTAGTAAACATGTAAACATGAACGCAGTTCAAATGTACTAAATTGTGTACGTGTATTTCCATCTCTAACGGTTCGACCGTGATAGCTCAGATATATTGACGCAATAGCTTGTTTGTCCAATCTAAGCTATCCAGACAGATGAATCGAAGAGTGTTTCGTTAGGCTTTCAAAGAGAATCGTTAAGCATACTGACGAACAAAAGAAATGCGACATTTTTTTAATCATCGGAAACACTATTGCGTTTCCGGTGGTTCCAAAAATGTCGCATTTCTGTTGCTCGGCAGTATATATTCAGACACTGCACTTACGTTTTCCAGGTCAATCCATTTCCCGCATATGACACAGGATGTGAAACAAACGCAAAGATGTTGATACCCCGTTTCTTCTTGTCCTGACCGGATTAGGTAATGTCATGTTTGTGTTTCTTCCTTTACCAGAAATGGGGGTGCATTTATACAGCAGCTCATGCTCATCCACACCCTGCCATCTGCAAGAGGCATAGATTCTCATGAGACTCTGAGAATCTATACCTCTTGCTGACCAAAACTGGCTCCGGCTGAGCCTCATTTGGATTGTGTCAAGTGTGCGGCTGTATATAGTGTGAACTTTCGAGAGGATGTGAACTCAACAAGTAATTGTTAACGGGGGTACTCAGTTCAGTTCAGTTCAGTTCGGTCAAGATGAGATCTCTGAGTCCGGAAAGGCCCATACGCGCTCCGCCCTACGCATCCAAATTCTTACCAGGGTTCCTTTCGATATCGTGCAAATATTGGTCTGTTTTACTTTATGAGTTTCGCTTGGCCTTTCAGCATCGGCTGCCTTCTCCACACCTCTGCTGCGAATTTGATCGATTGCTTGGTGCCCTTGGCTCGGTTCCTAATAATACTTTCTTAGGCTTCACGCCACCTGTGGTCTGCCCATTAGCAGGCCCAACATCATGTACGCCTTGCCATCGAGGGTGTCCCTTAGATTATTGCCTTGGACTCCAACATGTCCTGAGCAGCGGATCCACAGAAGTTTTCTCAGTTGTATGTTGTCAATTGTTCGGTGCCATTCTGGTCTTTTTGCATAACGCATTTTGAGTCTGTTAGAATGCTGGCGTGACTGATCTGGCTGCCATCCAACGTAGCAATCCTTTTTAAAGCCTGAGTCTTGGTTGTGTAGGCTGCGCTGTCTTCATGAATGGAGCTGCCGTTTCATTTGTTTGTGAAGCCTCAGTCTGACTGGCTGTCTGTGACTGAGCTCTCTGAGTATATATGGGGAGCTGGGTGGCTCGATGGTAGAGTCTTCGACACTCGTCCGAAAGGTCCCGGGTTCGAATCCAGCTGGGGTCAAAATTTGTTCGGACCCTATTCGGTGCCCCGTCTTCGAAATCACCTTCGTGGTGGACAAAATACGTTAAGCCCTAAACGTTTAACGTTGCTGTTTTTTTCTCTATGTATATGATCAGATCTTGCGGCTTGCCATTAACATTTTGACCACGGGCACTCGTCTATCTTCTTCCTTTTTATGTCCCGCTGGCACAAATGTGATCGGGGAACGGGCACTCGTTTGTGAAGAAGCCTAATATCCGAACAATGCCATCCTCGTATGCGTACTTCCACCATTCACTTCGAGTGCTGAAACCCAAGCATATCAGTCATTTTCCCTCAACTATGTTTTTTTAAAAATCTTACACGACCTTGTGCGTAGTGCATAGCGGGCAGCCGTAAATTTGACAACCGGGGCCGGTTGGATGAGTGAGCTTAAAACCTGCGCCAGCCACTAAGCAAGGTGCTCCGCTATAGCGGAGCACATTGCTTAGTGGCTGGTGCAGAACTAAGCTCACTCATGCAACTGACCCCTGATTCGTAGGGCTAACATTGTGTCAGTCTAAATTTTCAGCTAGTCGGCGACTGAACAAAAGTGGAACTAAACGTGTTCAAGTGATATCAGGATTGTGTCAAGCGTACATCCCATTGCCTGGGAGGCGATGAGTACTTCGGAACTAAGCCGTAGGGCGAATACTTGGTGCCAGTCTCAAATTGTAAGCCATTCGCCGCTGACACTGAGATAAAGTATAACTCAACGTGATAAATTGCAAGCGAACTGAGGATCGTTATGTCACGTGTACATCCCCTTGTGCAGGAGGCAATGAATCATTCAAAATTTTGCCTCAGGGCAACATATTAACTCATTCGAGATGTGGCGCAGCACGTCTCGGATAAGTTAACACGTTTATGTCAAAGACCAACTTTCGCACCTTTTGGAGGCGTCTATAAAAAGGCTGCACACTATCTGTCTGACATGTATCTGGATTGACAGGTTAAGGGTAGTGCCATATTAGTTTAGCGCCTGTCCAGGCGCCCAGCTAATCTGGTACTACCCTTTGATGTATTATGTCGATCAGTCTGTCTCTCGCGGTTGTGCCTTGAGCTAAGTGAAGTTGCAGTCTGTAGCTTTGTAGCATATTACCAATCAACAACGCTTCTTTTTTTAAGTCCCTTCTATTTATAGAAGGGACTTTTTAGGACGGGTCTAGGTGGGGCGAATTTAATAGCATGTCCATGATGTCAACGGCGGGCAGGCCAAAACCTCTCACAATTGAAATAACAAGAACGCTAATCTCTCTGCTGAAAGTACATTTGGCGCAAGGCGCCGTATGTGATGTATGTATGTATGTATGTATGTATGTATGTATGTATGTATGTATGTATGTATGTATGTATGTATGTATGTATGTATGTATGTATGTATGTATGTATGTATGTATGTATGTATGTATGTGTGTGCGTATGTATGTAAACAAGAGAATCTCCGATATTTCTGTACACGCAAGCTTGAAACTTTGCGAAATACTTTTTTTTAAGTGGGTGGCTAAGAGAGCCTCCTCTGAGCATATTGTAATTGAATGTCTCATTTCAGGCCGACATAAACAACCGTTTATAGGAAGTCGGTTGACCCAGATTAGAGTCCGTAAATTTTGTCATATTTACTTGAAATTCTGGATATAGCTAGTTTGCCAAGACATTGGATGAGTTCGTTAGCCAGCTTTGTATCCTTTCAACTTCTTTAGTAAAAATTAATTTTTTTTCAGAAAAGAATTAAAACAATTTTTTTTAACTTGACTTCAGACAGACAGTGGAGGTGTCGTAAAAGAGGCAATTCCGTCACCACGCAGACATTGACATAATACTCTAAATATGACGTAATTCTCTCTAGCGCGCCGTGCTCTCTCTCTCTCTCGAATGCCTTGCCTAGAAATGTCACGACATCAGCTACTTTCTCCTCGTTTAAAGTCAGTCTCATCAAGTACTTATTTTTGTCGGTAGCATTCCCGCGTCTGAGCACATATTGAAAAATGCTATTCTGATTAGATTATTAATTGCGTGTATCCCAGGTTTCTATGACTCATTTTTTATTCGGTGCAGCGTGTGTGTAGCCAGCTACTCATATGACTGACTAGCTTAACGTCCTAAGCCGCGCAAGCGCGGGTGTGTGCACGTGTGTGTGTGTGCGTTTGTGCGTGCGTGTGCGTACGTGTATATTAGAGACAGAGAGTGGCGTGCAGAAATGTGCATGCGTGTTAGGTTGCGTGTATTCTTATAATATTATTTTAATTAAACCTCACAACATGTCATTATGCCCTACCAGTAAAGCTGGTAATTCCTATGTCACTTCCCCCTTACATTTTTCTTCTTCTCTATTAGCTTGTGTTGTGTCAAGTAATTTTTTTCCCCTGATCAGTAGTAGAAAATAATTAGTTGATAGTAACTCAGTAATCAGTACGATTAGCAACGGCAAGTTCGAAAAATGGTTGTTACTACCAAAACTTTTACCGTTGTCAAATAAAGGATCATTGTCATTGTCATTGTCATTGTGTGTGTGTGTGTGTGTGTGTGTGTGTGTGTGTGTGTGTGTGTGTGTGTGTGTGTGTGTGTGTGTGTGTGTGTGTGTGTGTGTGTGTGTGTGTGTGTGTGTGTGTGTGTGTGTTTTTGTGTGTGTGTCTCTCTCTCTCTCTCTCTCTCTCTCTCTCTCTCTCTCTCTCTCTCTCTCTCTCTCTCTCTCTCTCTCTCTCTCTCTCTCTCTCTCTCTCTCTCTCTCTCTCTCTCTCTCTCTCTCTCTCTCGCTGTTTGGAGCGCGCGCGCATGCACGCACCAACACACACACACACACACACACAAACACACACACACACACACACACACACACACACACACACACACACACACACACACATCGTCGTGCTTTCAGAAGAGCATTCAGGTGAGCCGATATAGTTAGTTTGGAGAAAGACATTGGATGAGTTCGTTAGCCAGCTTTGTACCCTTTCAACTTCTTAAGTAAAAATTAAATCTTTTCAGAAAAAAATTAAAACAGTAAAAACCTTGACATCTGGAGAAAGTCAGACAATGGCGGTGACGTAAAAGAAGCAACCCCATTACCATGCAGACATACTCTAAATATGACGTAATTCTCTCGCTCACTCACACACTCTCTCTTTATGCGTGCATCTCCAAGAAACATAGATCTTCATGTGCCCGGAGGGCGCATGAACATCTATGCATCTTGAGGATGTTTGCAGCGTGCGCATGCACGCACGCACACGCATACACACACGTCGACGCGCTTTCAGAAGAGCATGCAGGTGTACTTAGTATAGTATAGGTAAAGTCAACCTGATTTTACACAAATTATAGACTGAAATTGTACCGTAAAATTCTAGTTTTGTCACCATTCCCCCAAGTTTTGAAGAGAAAGCGAAACTCATATCACGTAAAAAATATAAAACTACGTAAAAACAAAAAAAAAATAAGTCATGACAAATGACGTTAGACAAACCAATGGCGCGTATGCACTGCGCGCGCCCCTTATAGAGTTCACTATGACGCATTGGCACATCTGCGAGGCTTTTTCAAAAGGAGATATTTCAGCATCAGAATCAAGTCAAAGACCAAAGGTAGAGACCCTTGACAGCGAAGACAGCTCTCATATAGAAGAAACTTTGTGGGTTATAGTTCATCCCATCTTGTTTTTTTAGCAATAGTGCATGGCTCGGATAGTGATACAATGCAATTCTTTGCAGCAGTCCAAACATCGGTTCCTGTGGTGACACTCCTGTCGAGACCACGTGATCACGTGACCACTTATCCACCAATCCGGTGTCTGTGAATGGTACTTCCCTACCTTGCGTGACCACGTGACCACTTTTAGACCAATAAATCAGTGGATGAACTTTTCCCAACTTTCAAAGTAAATTCTTTACGATTTTCAAGTCATTAAGGCAGGATCTGCTACCACAGTTTTAAACATCCTACGCGGCCGCGCAGACAGAAAAATGAAAATGCGTCTGTCCGGCTCAAACGAATCGTGAAGATAATCAGACACAACATCCACCGTCTGCCGTCTGACCAGTGTCCCGGTGAGCAGAAGCTCATCGGGTCGATGTCGACCTCAGCTGGCCCGCGCACGGACGTGCGCGGGCCAGCTGTGGATGACGTCGGTCCGAGGGCCTTTTGCTTCTCGAGAACGCGTGTGACGGGAACCACAGAACACCCCATGACTAATATGAGAGTATTCCATTTCCGTCTTCGAGCCGTAAAATTGACAGAAGGACTTGTTGGCGAAACTGAGCGGGAAGCAAGGACTGATCAAGGTAAAATACAAAGAGATCGCATTATGAATGGTCTGTAGTAATTAGGTCACCGTGTAATTCGTGTAATTTATGTCTGTCATTTCGACACTCCACTCTGGAACAGAGACCGTCACATCATGAATGGTCTATAGTATCTAGGTCAGTATAGCGCTCATAATCAGTTTGTTTGTCCACGATTTTGGCATCACGGCTGGTCTATGAATTCTGAACCTTACGTCTCGAAGCCTGATGTGAGTGTTTAAATTGTATGCCTTTTGAAAGAGACCACACGCGTGGGATAAATCGTTGACAAATGGACCATATTCTGTAACACGGGCATAATAAGAAATTTCCTACGGATCCGTGTTACAGAGGTGGTCGATTTCGCAACAAATCATCATGTGCCTTTGAAACAGGCACTGAAAAAGCAGTACGTACCGTTATGCTTTTTCTGTGCAAGACTCCTGATCCGGAGGGGCATCAGACCGATACTGACCCAGTGCGCAAAGGCCATCGGGCCGACGTCGGCCCGATGGCCTTTTGCGCATTGGGCACGCACACAGGTAAGAGACAGCTTTGAAAGTCTCGATCGATTGTATATGCAGTACCGTACTCTACTTTGCTTTTTGCCTGTTTCGCGTCAGTATACGGGATATATGTCGTACACCTTAAGCACTTCACTGCCATTGGTCGATGACTGTTTCTGAATTTTTTGTCAATTCAACGCCAAAGAGCCCCTGCCGTCTATTGATCACGGATGCAAAGTTGGTTTTCGCAAGAGGCATAGATCATCATGAGTATCTATACTTGCAGCTTGATAGAGTTTTATTTTTATCGGCGGTGAAGGAGTTATACTGCCGAACTGCAGTCAAAGGGTTTAGGGCTTTTTTCAAGGGGTGGGGAAGGTTGCTGTGTTTTGTGTTTTTTTTTTTATTTTTTTGGTTTTTTTTGGGGGGGTTGTTGTTGTTGTTGTTGTTGTTGCTTGTGTTTTTGTTGTTTTGGGGGTTTTGGGGTTGTTGTTGTTGTTGTTTTGTTGGTTTTTTTTGGGGGGGCTACAATATATACTTAGTATATATATATACACCAATAACACGCCGCTTTGTTACACTTTCTAATAATTACAACAATCGTAAGGAAAGATTTGAGTGTGGTGGATCTGTGATTTAGTTGCACCTTTCCAAATGGAACCCTAAGTTCCAAAACCACAGACCAACACAAATTTTTAAGCTTCAGTCTAACCCAGCAGTTTGACGCTGAGAACACTGAGTGTGTGAAATTAAGAGGAAAAACTAACACCTGGTGGGTGTACATTGGCCATTCAGAAATGAATCTGTGTTGCTCTGTGAATTTAGACCTTACGGTTCGTGGTCATGAGGACCAAAATCGCATACCAGCATCCACGTGATTACGTAAGCTGCTCAGCCAAGATACGTTTTTGGCAGTGATAGGAGACGAACTCTTGCTGTTGTGAATATTGTTTACACTTGAGATTCAAATTATACTTTGCCCCTCTATCGCAAATGGCACCCGATTTCAAGAAACATAGATCCTCACGAGCCCCTGCGGACACGTTGGGGCTCGTAAGGATCTATGCTTCCTGTATTCTGGATATGATTCTGTTTCTCAACCGAAACCAGTCACAGGGTGTGCTGTCCAAGGTAGCGCAAAGGTTAGGAAATACGGGCCGTCTTCAAGAGGCATAGATCCTCATGAGCCCTAGCAGCAAAACTGCGGGGGCTCATGAGAAACTCTGCCTCTTGCTTTGCAAATTTATATCTGCATTTCACAGTTGGAGGAAGTCGTCGGGATTCAATTCAGTTAGCGTTTCACTCCGCTAGTAACCCACACCAACTTGATTTGCAACATCTTTCCATTCTGGAGCCGGAGATGTGGTGTAGGAAGATTTTCAAAGGCGGCTTTGTTTTGGGGTTGTTTTTTTTCCAGCATTGATAGCATAATCAGGCCTTAGTTCTTTTAAAATCAACTCGCCATCAGAGGTAACTCTGTGTGTGTGTGTGTGTGTGTGTGTGTGTGTGTGTGTGTGTGTGTGTGTGTGTGTGTGTGTGTGTGTGTGTGTGTGTGTGTGTGTGTGTGTGTGCGTGCGTGCGTGCGTGTGTGCGTGCGTGCGTGCGTGCGTGCGTCTGTGTATGTGTGTGTGCGTGCGTGTATGTGTGTATGTCAAAACGTTCTCCTCTCTCTTCTTCATTGTGTGTTTTATTATAGTGTCTTCGTTTTGTCTACCGTATTGAAAATACGGTAGACTTTGAAATGGGGCTGGTCGGAGCGCATTCCGGAGCATGCACATGACGGTTTTGGCGTGCGGGGCAGAAATTCTGGCAAAGAAGTAACAAGATAAAAATGACGTCACGTCGAGCTACGCAAACCTTGCTAGAGAACGTCTTTTGGGCGCCAAAGCGCCGTATGTATGTGTGAGTGAGTGAGTGAGTGAGTGAGTGAGTGAGTGAGTGAGTGAGTGAGTGAGTGAGTGAGTGAGTGTGTGTGTGTGTGTGTGTGTGTGTGTGTGTGTGTGTGTGTGTGTGTGTGTGTGTGTGTGTGTGTGTGTGTGTGTGTGTGTGTGTGTGTGTGTGTGTGTGTGACAGCGACTAGAGCCCGCGTTTGAGGACGGACAAGCTTGAGATTTTAGGATATTGTCCCTAAAAGACCCTTATCTCGAGACCCTTTTTCGATTTGTTTATTAAGATGCTCATTGGCGATAAAATTGTCGTTTCACCAAAACCGGTTGATCCACACTGGAGTCCGTAATTGTTCTTATTTTTACTAGATATTTTGCATATAGCTAGATAAAAGGGAGATATTAAATGAGTTCGTTAACCAGCATTGTACCTCTGTAACCTTTTGAGTGATTTCTTTTTTAATTTAAATATATCTTCACGTATTGGGGATTAATTTCACGAATTATATGGGTTTATCTTAAAACAATTGAATTTGTTTTACGAAAAAGCATTCTTCTCATTAATAATCGCCTGATTTTGTGTATACGGTATTTACATAAGTCTACAGTTTGTCTCGACTGTCGGGTACGATTAGGTCAATTATGATCTGTATGCCCTAGGTGTGAAAATCAGACAATTTTCTACACCACTTTTTCGGAGTTATTTATAAAACAGCTAACATAACTTTAATATTTCTTTTACGAAAACTCTATCTTCTCATTAATATCCGCATGATTTTTTTATAAACAGTGTTTGCATAAGCCTGCTGTTTGTCCCGGCCCGGGGGTAGGATTAGGTCGCATCTGAGCTCCAAACAATACGGTAGACTTTGGGATGAAATCCTCAACTTGCTTCTTTGTTGGTATTTTCTAGTCATGGACAGTGGTTCGAATGGCTTCATTCTCGGGCTTACTTCAGCGTAAAAAGTGCAGTCCAGGTTAGCGAAAGGCCACGGTCCTCTGGCAGACGTCGGCCAGTTGGCCAGCGCACATACGTGCTCGTGCCAACTGCGGCCAACGTCTGCCCAAACACTTTTCGCTTACTGTGGATTAATATCAATACTTCTGCTTGTCAATTTAATATGCAGACTGCATGCGCTAACCCAGAATATTTATGACAACATCCAGCCAGAACAGATTGTGTCTTGGGACAACATATCTAGATAAGGAGACACACTTACTGCTCCGTGATTTCGCACATTACGACTTCAAGTCGGAAAATCCAAAATTAAAAACCAGCACACATTTTGCCTCATGTTCTGCCGTCTCAAGCCGCTGTCCCAAAGTCCAAAATCAAAGACAACCAGACTATGTCTTATATTATCACTAGCAAAGATATCAATATGACAATAATACGACCGACGCCCGAAGACCCAACCTCTACTCTTGCACAAAGACTGAGCTAACCAGGCTCTGCAAGAGACACAAATCCTCATAAGCCCCCGCGGTTGCTGGGGGCTCATGAGGATCTATGTCTCTTGTTATTCGCTGCTGCTGGAGAAGTGTTGCACAACAATTGAAATCAAGCGCCTTGTGTTTAAATCAAGAGAGGTGGCAAGGAAGAAAGGGCGGGGATGCATGCCAAAAAGTGCCAATGACTTGCCACATATATAGAAGTGACCAATTGCTTGGTTGTCGGTAGCGATTTTTGTCGAAGAGATTCCTGCAGGAATCGCCTCGAAGAAAAGAGCAACGGACAGCCAAAGGACTGACAAATAATAAGAACGCATCGCCGCATGACACCCATGGCTGGGAATATCACGGAAGACAGGTGTCAGCTTGACAAAACGCTGTCCTTGACCTGTCATGGTCGATACATCATGGCCGATCCAATCAGATCAGTATTATTTGTAAGGTATGGTTTGGCTATGCCAGTTCCAGGGCAGTGCCAGATTAGCTTGACGCTTTCCAAGTCGCCAAGCCAATCTGGTACTACCCTTCAACGTTAGAAAGAACGTTTGAACGAATGAAAGAACAAACCATCGAACCAATCCTATTTACACAATTACAGTAAAAGGTGTCGGCGACCGCCTCCCCCCCCCCCCCCCCGCCCCCCCCCCCTCCCCCGCCCACACCCCCCCCCCCCCGCCCCCCTCTCCCACCGCCCCAACCTCCACTCCTAGAAACTCGACGTAACTCAAACGACCAAATAGGACGATACCTTCATCACCGGAGGCACACACACACACACACACACACACACACACACACACACACACACACACACACACACACAGGAGCACAAAAGCCTCACAATGGGTTACCTACCATTTCATGTGAAAATGGGTTCCCATAAATTATTTCTATTTATTCTAGGGCTCTGGAATTGATGCGAATGTTTAGAACTCACCTTATAACTAAGCTCTATAACTTAAAATAAAATAGACATTTTCTAGAAACAGAGCCACTAGATGCCGAAAAAATGGGTTTCTGCCAATAAAGTGGGTGGGTGTCTCTCTCACACAAAAAACTGGCATTACAGTCAAAATGGGTGTTTCACAACATTAGGCGTCTGTAATAAGGTCAAGTGCATGGAATACTTTTTTTTTCACTTTCATTTTTGTTTTGTTTTGTTTTTTTTTCCAACTTAATGTGTATGTATGCATTAACATTCTTAACATTGTATGGTGCAAAATTGAATGAACACTGGCCTGTAACCTTTCGATTATGATTTTTACAGAGGAAATCTTTTAAACATTGCTACGTTTTGTCATTCTGAAGCAAAACAGTTTATGCATGGCATTTATGTGAGAATTCTGGAAATTAAACGACTTTTTAAAAAAAAGAAAAAAAATGTACTCTGCAGTTCGAGACAAACAGCAACAGAGCATTTTGAATATTAACCCTTATTATTCGGAATACACAAGTGTGTGCAACAAGTGTGACTAAAATAGTCCAAAGGGTAGTGGCAGAATAGCTTGGCGCCTCTAGGCGCCAAGCTATTGTGGCACCACCCTTGAACTAATAATGCCATTGGTCTATGTCCTCATCTGTAAGTTCTGTAATGTAGCTTGCATATATGGCAGTGTACAAATTTGAAGCTTTTAGCCTCTGTATGATGCAGGTTAAAAAGTGTGGAAAAATATGAAAGACAGAAAAAGACCCAGACGAAGAAACTAACACTTAACTTATTCTACCCCAGACACACCAGAGCAAAATAAAGATCGACCATGATAGTTCAAGGCTGATGCCAGAATAGAGTGGCGCCTATGGCCGCCAAGCTATTCTGGCATCACCCTTGAATTATCGTGGTCGATCTGTGTCCTGCCCTGCAACGCAGTTTTCAGAAGACGACTTCAACATTTGGGGATTCCGGCCTTGAGGTAGAATGAGTTAAAATGACAAAACAGAACACTGACATTAATTAATGAACTGACAACATAGGAAATCAATCACTTGAAACTTCAGCCTTTATTAATCACATCAAAGGTGCATGCATATAAAAACACAATAATTGTTTGTCAACACTTCAAATCAAACAATCAAGAGCAGTCAAACCCTTTTCTGCCAACTTTGTGATGAGGAAAACTAGTTCTTGCTCAAGTTCGGCATGTAAAGGGTTACCGCGACTTATGTGCCTCTATTCATAAAATGGAGAGAGAAATATAATATCGAGTTCTAGCAAGTGCGACAATAAAGCTTAGCCGAGTTGGTATACCTCGTCCAGTGCCTAGGTTAAATGCACCAGTGGTGCCAATGTTGCTATATTGGCACCAGACCGGTCGTTCGGACTGGTCTGGTGCACCCGATCGGTTTAGAGCGTGTGCTTTATGCACCTGTAATGGGCAACCTCGGAGAAAGAATCACGTGAGCTTCGTTTGACTGCTGCAAAATAACATGAATAAAGAATAAACCCTTTCCCATATATGCAATCCAGCAATTATGCATCCATCCTTATGCTAGCACCATGAAACATTACGCGATTTGGCAGATTTTAAAAATAGCTTTTTTAAATCCTCAATGGAGGTGATTTTTGCGACATCTGCGTCGTTTGTGGCAGAAAGCACCGTCAAAGTTGAAGTTCGAGAAATGAGCGCACTACATGTACAACAGACTTGATTCAGTGGTGTTGGGCATGACTCAAGCCTCCGCCATCTCTACACAAAACTGGCGTGTTCGGGGAGATAAAAGGCTACAAGTTAAAACCGCAAACGAACCATTTTTTTCCCGACTGCGATCACAATCTTCTGCGTGAACGAACGAGACAACACTACAAGTGCACAAGCCAACCTGCGCGCGCAGTTCTGGTGCACATGACCGGTCCGGTGCGAAAATAGCAACAGTGGCACCGCTGCTGCGTTTAACCTAGGTACAGGGCGAGGTATACCAACTCAGCTAAGGTATATGCTTCCTGTGACTTTAGAAACAATGCACAGTATGCAAAGTGTACTTTATAGTAACAAAAAAAAAAGTTACAGACATTTCCAAAATGATCCAGGCGTACATCAGATAAAAACAAGCTATACACACTGAAAAAATAACACTCTTGTAATAAATGTTTATCATGTTGACAATGGTTTTCTTATCTTATTATTGTCTTTCGTTCCGATTGGTTGTACATTGCTGAACGTCCGGACGTGCCAGCACTGATAATGAAGGGGAAAAAAATAAAATAATGAACAGAATATTGAATGCATGTCGCCAGCCAGTCTAATACGCTAAGTAAACCTAAGATCATTTAGCAACACACATCCAAAATCAAGAGAGATACACCACCACCACCCTCCCCCCCCCCCAAAAAAAAAAACCCCCAAACAAACAAAACAACAAACAAACAAAAAAATTATTCAGACCCAAAAGGTGACTGCCAATCATGTAAAATGCAAAGAAGTGCCCAACGGAGAAAGAAACACGCTTAGAAAAGACGGTTACAACACAATTTAGTAAGATTTCGGGTAAATCCGCCTTGTCAAAACAGACAAACAAACAGAGAGATCAGTCGCTACTTATCTTTGTTCACAGAAGGAATGTGCCCCATTCCTTCTGTGAATGAAGATAAGTAGCGACTGATCTCTCTGTTTGTTTGTCCGTTTTGACAAAGCGGATTTACCCGAAATAGTAATAAATTGTGTTGTAACCGTCTTTTTTAAGAGTGTTTCTTTCTCCGTTGGGTACTTCTTTTCAAGAGATACAGGCAGCGCAGACAGCAGGGAGAGCTTAAAAAAGGAAAATACAAGTTAATTGACCAAGGGTAGACAGAAACACATGCCCCAGAATTGAGAGGAAAACCCACCCTTTGGGGCTGACCAGGGTGACCCTCGGAACTAAAAAGTAGTTGACCCCACCCAAGTCCCCCAGGGCAGACCTGGGTGGGGGCCACTGTTTAGTTGCAAAGTAAGGTTAATGAATGTTACACAATCCAGACCAAAAAGGTGACTGCCAAGCGTGTAATAAGCAAAGAAGTACCCAACGGAGAAAGAAACACGCTTAGAAAAGACGGGTACAACACAATTTATTAATATTTCGGGTAAATACCCTTTGTCAAAATAGACAAACAAACAGAGAGATTAGCCGCTACTTATCTTCATTGGCAGAAGGAATGTGCTGCACATTCCTTCTGCCAATGAAGATAAGTAGCGGCTAATCTCTCTGTTTGTTTGTCTATTTTGACAACGGGTATTTACCCGAAATATTAATAAATTGTGTTGTACCCGTCTTTTCTAAGCGTGTTTCTTTCTCCGTTGGGTACTTCTTTAATGTTACACAGCATACAAAATGATCCAGGTGTACATCAGATAAAAACAGAGCTATACACGCTGGAAACAACCGAATAATAACGTCCTTGTAATAAGTCTTTATGTTGACAATGTTTGTTTCTTTTTGTCTTATTAATGTCTTTCGTCCCCAACCGCCGTTTCATCAGCAGTTCCATTTTCAAAGTTTTACATGTTATATACAGTATACAAAAATGATGCAGGCGCACCAACCCCATAGTAGCACCCTTGTAATAAATCTTTATGTCGACAATGGTTTTCTTACTCCTTATTATTGTCTCTCGTCCCCAACCCCCGTTTCATCAGCAGTTCCATTTTCAAAGTTTTACATGTTATATACGGTATACAAAAGGATGCAAGCGCACCAGCCCCATAGTAGAGCACTCTTGTAATAAATCTTTATGATGGCAATGGTTTTCTTACTCCTTATTATTGTCTCTCGTCCCCCCCCCCCCCACCTTTCACCCCCCCCCCCCCTTCCATCAGCAGTTCCATTTTCAAAGTTTTCTATGCCCCTTATTATTGTCTCTCGTCCCCAAGCGTCGTTCTATTTGCAGTTCCATTGACAAAAACAAGCTAGACATGCTGAAACCAACCCAATAATAATGAACACTCTTGTAATAAATCTGTATGAAAAGGAAAATGACGCGAGTGTCGGAGAATCTCAATTCATTTCTTTTGTAACTTTTTCAGTCTGTTGCGGATGTAATCCTTAATGTTTGTCCAGCGCCTATGTCTAAGTGCGGGGTCTTCTGCAATGGCCTGCTGTATCTCGGCCTTTCCAGGAAGTTTGTTCACGACGAGGTGTGTCTTGAAACGAGTTTCAACAGCTTTCTCTTCAGCTTTCCCCCATGGTTTCCTTGTAAATCTAGCTTTCTTTCGAGCAGGAGCCGACGCAGAACTGTCATCATCAAAACTATCTAGTTTGTCATCAGGCTCTGAACGTCTTTTCTCGGTCATGCTCAATGATTCCTGTGTTGTTGACTTGCTATTTGCTTCATTCACAGGTGCTTTTTCCCCAGCGACCTCTCTGCGAGTTTCTGATGTGTTTTCATTGTCAAAGTCAATCTCTTCATCATCGCCCAGTTCAGCTCTAATGCAACTCTCAAAATCTGTCATCCCATTGTTAACTGACAGAAGAATCTTTGCCACTTTTGCCTTCTGAAGGACGTCTTGAGGTTGGCGGTAGATATGGCGATGTATCCGAATATCATGACCAAGGAAGTCTGCCAGCTGATCCTGGTCTAACTCCGAGATGGCCATGGCCTGAGCCAAAGTTGCAACCTGCTTCCGTAACTGAGTAAATGTGAACATGGCTGGGTTTGACACTTGCGCTTGCAGTGCATGTTCCTTCAGAACATCATGGCCTCTGTAAGGCCTCTAACCAGAAGGTGTGGCAAAGATGTACTGGGAACCGGCGAGAGCTGGCACTGATTGCCTCATTTGAAGGATTCTGTCCACAGTTGTCATCATCTTCTTCGTCAGCAAAATGGGAACACTCCTATTAAACTTGCCCCTGATTTCCACTCGCTGAAAATGATTCACCATTTTCTTCTCAACCTCTGTGAGACCTTTCAAGATATCTTGATTGGTGATCGATCCAATCTTAGCATTCTGGAAGTCTGATACCTTCATTCTCTGAACTTCTCCCCCTCGTTTTCGGTTGAAAAGTGATACAGCGCAAAGAGTTGCTTTAACCACTGTCGGATAATCTTCCGAAACCACCCTTGTCTCAAGAAGCTGTTGGGCCTTCCTCACATCTTCACATGATGGGATCAGCTTGGGTTTGTTCATGGTCATTTTCCCGACCGACTGGGCTGCTGTAGCTGACACACAATCGTACCAGTCCCCGGTGAAAACAGAGTCAAAGTGCTGCGCCTCAGAGAGCTCCTGTCGCCACCTGTCATCTGAACCATTCCCAAGCTGTTTGGATGCCAGTGACCGATCTGTGAACATTTTTTCAAAGCATGGCCTATGCGCATTGCAAGATTGCCTTTTTTGAACTGATGTGTGTCCTCATCAAATTCTGCTAGCTCTTTTACAGCCAGTACAACATGATCAAAGCTAGCTGCATTGACCACAGCATTTAAACTTGCGATTTTCATTTCCGACCTCACTCTAAGAATCTTTAATAGTCTCCCTAACTCCCGCATCCTGGAGCTGATTTGCCCAGCCGTGTGTTCTTCAATGTCCCTGCGGTCAAATAATCTCTTTCCATACTCCAAAAGCAAGGGGTCAGTTCTGATGAGACGGCTTATCTCATCCTGTCTCTGTCTGGCTAAAACCTTATGATAGAAGGAAAAGTCAACGTCTAAAGGTATTGGAAGCATTAGCCGCCCACGTTGAGCAGCCTCACCTCTCTTAGTGAACTGAAACCCTCCTTGTTTCTGACAGCAACGTTTTGAGTGTACAGAGATCAGCTTTTTTTGATAGAGCCCTTTGCAATGGCTACAGGCGAGAAGGTCGTCTACCTTACTAGTTTTGGTGCGATACTTAGGAATCAAACATCCTGATTTCTTTTCAAGAACTGCAACATTATGCATGTAATCCCCCTCATCTTGTATTCTGATCCATGCTTGACGTCTCTGCTTAGTCCCTTTTTTTATCATCAAAATTTTAGCAACGTCTGCCTCATCTGCATGGACATCGTGTAAGTGCGTGCTCATTTTCAAAACAAGCTTGCCACAAAATTTGCATGCATGTTTCTTGTCCCATTTGTACTTTCCTTTCCCTCTCTGCGACACGTGCACACCCGTTTCTTTGGTAAGCGCTCTTTCCCCACCCCCAACATCATGTTCCTTCTGCCTATCCACATTGTCATTGCCACCCCCTAATTCATCCCCTAACGCACACTGCACCTTGCTGGTATTTGCTTCACTGACACCTGCCCACCCTGAAACAGCCACTTTGAAATCTAACATATTCAATACAAAACTGTGTCAGAGACCCCAGAGATTGATGGCGACGCACCGTCTGAATCCTGTGAGCTCGAGCCAGGAACAAACTCCTCGTCATCACTGTCCTTGTATTGCGATGCGCTTGCACTCTCGGCAGTCTCAGGCCCATCCCAGGCTCCACTTGCCAACTGGAAAAGGAAAGAAAAAAAGAAAGCTGCATTAGTACAAAAGCAGCCCAATTTTGGTTTAAGGGGCCTTGCACAAGAAAGCAAAATCCATGTTTTCTGAAAATGTAAGGAGTTTTCACACATCTGTCAACCCCGCGTGACCCTTTGAGAGAGGTCACTCAAATTGGTATGTTTACAAAGATCTTGCCACAAAGTATCCTTGGGCCAAGCTTGAAGAATGTGGCTTGAAAAGTCTCCGAGAAAATGCCACTGTTAACGTTTACCATGGACGCGGACGGCCCAGAACATAAACTCACTTTTGCTTCGCACGCGAGCCAATAAAATAAAGATGATCATAGAATCACTTACCAGTTTGTAATTGGGGGCATTCCGCTGCCGTCTATGCACCCTCCTACCAGACGCACCCTCTGCGACAGACGACGCTGGGCCATCATGCTGCTGCTGACTAATTTTGCCATGGGCCTTGTTCATGTGTCAGGAAGGGGCGTGCTTGTCCACTTCCATAGATCCCGATGGGTTTGGACATCCTGCTGCCATCCGGCGCTGGGTGTGTGCAGAAAGTGCTGAGTGTGACCAAAACGGTGTTGCTGCAATCATGTCAAATGCAACCATGTAAACCATTGACATTTTGAATCAGATATATACATAATTACAGCAATACCCCCTGCCCCCTACGAACAATAACTGGTAATACAGTAAAATGCGACACTTCAGTTGCAAAATCCGAAAAAAAACTATTCGTGGAAGTCTGTTTTTCGAATCGCGAGGTAGTTTTGCGTACGAGGATTCAAATCTGGCGCCATCTTGTTTCAACAGTGCATGCATACAAACATGTTACATTTCGTTCACAATCACACATGTCAGAAGAAAAAAAAGCAACCCAATCGCTTGACAGATTGACCTTGTAATGTGTTATTGAACAAATTCCTTTCGTTGAAGAAGAAAGCTTTTGTTAAATTCGTGGGGTTCTATTATCTGTTACTACAAGACTGACGGGCTGAGCAGCAGGCTGAGACGCGGGTCGTAGCAGACTCAGTTTTCTCGGCCAAACGGGTCCATATAGGCTATTTGCAATTGTATCTGATTGGGAGCATCTCAGTTAAATTACTGCGCTGAAGAAGTACACTTGGGCGTGCTTTTAACTAAGAAATATTGCATAAAAACAATCTTACCTGATGGAACGGCGACGGTTGGCGGGACGAGAGACAATAGAAGGGGAAACCACTCAGTTCACTCTGCGCAGCCGAACGATGATTGCTTCCGTGGTGACACACTAGCCCAGTGCGTTTAAAACACACAAGATTAGGTAAACCTGCAAAAATGGGACATCCATTTTTTTTTCTGACTTTTGATTATAAATAATGCAGAAACAACCCTCAGAAAAAATGGGTGTCTGACTTGGCCGCCCAGAATTTTACACACACCCATTTTCCAGAAGGATGGTAAAGAAAGTCACCCATATTAGTGGTTTCGTGCACCCACACACACACACACACACACACACACACACACACACACACACACACACACACACACACACACACACACACAGAACGATACACGAACGGTGGAAGGTGTCGCTGCCGCCCATCCTGAATTCGACATTTCCCTCCCCTCCAGAGAGGATCAGCTCTCTCTCTCTCTCTCTCTCTCTCTCTCTCTCTCTCTCTCTCTCTCTCTCTCTCTCTCTCTCTCTCTCTCTCTCTCTCTCTCTCTCTCTCTCTCTCTCTCTCTCTCTCTCTCTCTCTCTCTCTTCTCTCTCTCTCTCTGTTACTTGTGACAATTGCTGAAAACTAATTTTCTCCGGATTTTAATCTTTTGTTGATTCGGGGTGTGAGACATTGAAGAGTACCTGGGATATTTTAGTCCCCACGGACGTGTGTAAGCCTTCTGTAGGCCTATTTCCCTGCATCCAGTGATTACACCTCTAGTCTTTGTTTATTGCGTTTATTGCATTTAGAATAGTTTAGTTAGTGATTTTATACTTTTTATTTGTATCATTATTATTATTTTATATTTTGGCACGTGTTACGGATACATTCTGTTGATTTTCTTTTTTTTTTTCCCACAAACACATTGACTTTGCGTGAAATGAGTGGCGTAAAACTCAAGACGAAAGATCTCCGCATTGGTCATCTCAATATTTACCATCTTTGCAATAAGTTGCCTGACATATGTGTTTATCTAAATGGAGCAGACCCGTTTCATATTTTTGGACTGTCCGAAACACGTCTCAATTCAAATGTATCAGATATATCCATCCAAGTTCCTGGATTTACTGTCATGAGACGTGATCCTACGACCCATGGACAGACAGGATTAGCTGCTTATGTTCACTCGTCTATTCAAGATTTTATACGTAGACGACATGATTTAGAAACCAAAGATGTTGAGTGTATGTGGCTTGAGCTGAAGGCCCCCCAATCTCCATCATTTCTTATTGGCCTTCTGTACCGCAACCCTGCTGCGAACTTTGAGTGGTATGATGATTTCCTTAGTATGTGTGATAAAGCTTGTAATCCCAACTCCAATGTCATCCTCATGGGAGACTTTAACATAGACATGCTAAAGCCTCACCATGCGTGGGACTCTACGTTAACGTTGTTGGGTCTGCAACAGTTAATCACTTCACCCACACGGATCACACAAACAACATCCACACTCATAGATCATATATACACAACCAAGCCAGAGTCTGTTCATAATGTGTCTGTCGGTAACCTTAGTATCAGCGACCACTTTCCCATCCGCTGTACGTGGTCTACTAAACTCCCTAAAGCAAAGAAAAAATGCCATACGTATATCACCTATCGCTCCTTTAAAAGTTTTAATGAAAGCGAGTTTCTGTTTGATCTTAACAGCGCACCTTTTGATGAAGTATTTAGTAAATCTGACCCTGACAGCTCTCTGTCTGTTTAGTATACCATCTTTCTTAAGATCTTAAATAAACATGCGCCCCTGCGGAGGAGACGCGTCAAACACGCATCACTCCCGTCGTGGCTTACTCAAGACATCATTCAAGCCATGAGGGTGAGAGATGATCTGAGACAGCAGAAGTGCTTCACTAAATTTAAGCGTGAGCGTAATCGCGTAAAATCTCTTGTGCGACAGGCTAAAAATTCTTTCATTGATCGCTTGATTAAACAAGACAAAGACATGTCCACGCTCTGGCGCGCTATGGCCGTAGTGACTGGAGGCAAGTGTAATAAATCTCCTTTAATCCCTTCTGATCTGACTGCAGACATGTTTAACGACCATTTCCTCTCAGTTGCCGAGTCTCTTGTCCCTTCAGAAGCAAGTTCTCAGCCCTACTCTTGCTCAGACAGACTAGTTGACTTTTGTAGAACGCGAACTGCAGGATCTGATCCTTTCGTGATTCCACCACTGGCAGTGCACGAAGTCGGTAGGACAATTAGTTCAATGAAGAATAAGAAATCGTCCGGGCCAGATGAAATCAGCCCCAAAATACTTAAATTAGCTATTCCTTATGTTATTGAAACAATAACCTTTATTTATAACTTGTGCATTCAAACGAATATTTTCCCAAAGGAACTTAAAAAAGCCAAGGTTATACCCCTCCCGAAAACAAGAGATATGACTGATGTTAATAACTATCGCCCCATCTCACTATTGTCCATCCTTAGTAAACCACTTGAACGGCATATCCATAAACACCTCTTGGAATATTTAGAAAATCATATATTAATCCACCCCCTTCAGTCGGGATTCAGACCAAAGCACAGCTGTCACACGGCCCTAGCACGTCTAACTGATGTGTGGCTACGCTCAATAAATCAGGGCGAAATTACCGGCACTGTATTTATTGACTTACGAAAAGCCTTTGATCTTGTGGACCATAAACGTCTACTTTCCAAGCTAAATGTGTACTTCGGTAGTTCGTTTGGCAATAAATGCATTTCTTCCTCAAATAACTACAGCCAGAAATCTCTTTACCACCATGGCACAACTCCACTTTTCGCCTCATATCTTAGCGACAGACAGCAGCGCGTCATGGTCAATGAATCATACTCCTCAAGCGGATTAGTAACACGGGATGGCAGCGGTGACATACACTTGAAGAGGCTAAACTCCCTGCATCGGAGAGCAGCGAAACATATCCTGCCTGATTCAGCTCTAACAACTGACGAAAGACTTGAAAAACTGAAAATGCTACCTCTTAGCAAGCATCACCTCTTAAACAAGGGTGTGGTTATGTATAAATCTGGAATGAAATTCACCTAGAATATCTTTGTAAGCTCTTTACCAAGGCAAGTTCAGGTTATTCTACTTCAAGGCGAAACTTTATTACACCTCGCCCCAGGATAGATCTATTTAAAACCAGTGTATCTTTCTCAGGCGCATCTTTCTGGAACACACTGCCCACATGTATAACACACGCTAGCTCCCTCTCCTCTTTCAAGGAATGCCTCCTCAAGTATTTGTCTGCTGATACATAATCTACCACAAGTATTCGTATCAAACATGTGCTTATCGTATAATCAGTGCATGCTGCCGTATGGTTTGTGCCGATACTAATAATAATCGCCTAATTACATAATTCAAGTTTCTATTATAATCCAAATAATGTTTGCTGTCTGAAGTGAATTTTCTTACTTACTTACTTACGCCTGTCACCCCTACCCGGGTATAGGCCGTCGACAAGAGACCTCCAGCAACTCCTGTCCTGTGCTTCTCCTTCGATTCTACTCCAGGTGGTTCCCAGTCTCTTGATGTCTGCTTGGAGGTCTCGACGCCAGGAGTTTCTCGGCCTACCTCTTTTCCTCTTTCCCTGGGGGTTCCATGACAATGCCTGCCTAGTGATACTGGAAGCTGGCTTTCTCAGACTGTGACCGATCCATCCCCATCTTCTTCGCCCAATTTCATTCTCTGCTGTTATCTGCTCTGTTCTCTCCCAGAGTCTGACGTTGCTGATCTTCTCTGGCCAGTGGATTTTCAAAATTCTTCTAAGGCAACTGTTCATGAAGGTCTGTACTCTGTTGACTGTGGTTTTTGTCAATCTCCATGTCTCTGCTCCATATAGGAGAACTGCTTTTACATTGGAGTTGAAAATCCGGACTTTGGTGTGTTGTGACAGCTCTCTGGAACTCCACACTTTTTTCAACTGGAGAAAGGCTGCTCTGGCTTTACCGATTCGTGCTCTGACATCTGCATCAGTGCCGCCTTTTTTGTCTATGATGCTCCCGAGATAGGTGAAGGACTCCACCTCCTCCAACGGGGTGCCAGCAAGCAAGACTGGTTCTTCCCTGGTTGCGTTCAGCCTCATTGTCTTTGTTTTCTGTTTGTGAATGGTGAGGCCCACTTGGGACGAGATGTCAGCAAGCCTCGTGGTCTTGTCCTGCATTTGTTGATGAGTGTGGGACAGTAATGTCAAGTCGTCTGCAAAATCGAGGTCGTCAAGCTGTGTCAACAGTGTCCACTGTATTCCACTTCGTCTGTGCTCTGTGGTCATCTTCATGTCCCAGTCTATGGCCAGTAGGAAGAGGAACGGAGACAGCAGACACCCCTGCCTGACACCAGTTCTGACCTGGAGCTCTCTGGTGAACTGCCCTTCGTGGATCACGCGACATGTCATGCCATCATAGCTGCTCTTGATCAGGCGGACGAGCTCTGTGGGTACACCGTAGTGTCGTAGGAGTTTCCACAGAGTCTCTCGGTCCACACTGTCAAATGCTTTCTCATAATCCACAAAGTTGACGTACAGCGGGGAGCTCCACTCCAGAGACTGTTCCACGATGATGCGGAGAGTGGCGATCTGGTCTGTACATGATCGGTTCTTCCTGAATCCTGCTTGCTGGTCTCTCAGCTGGGGGTCAACGGAGCTCTTCATTCTCTCTAGGATGATCCTGTTGAAGACCTTTCCTGGTACTGACAGCAAGGTGATTCCTCTGCAGTTGGAACACTTGCTGAGGTCGCCTTTCTTGGGAAGCTTGATTAGGTACCCCTCCTTCCAGTCAGCTGGCATCACCTCCTCTTCCCAGATCTTTCCAAACAGTGGGTACAGCATCTCAACTGTTGTCTCTAGGTCTGCTTTCAGAGACTCCGCTGGGATGCCATCTGGCCCTGCTGCTTTGCCATTCTTCAAAAATGCCACTGCTTTTCTGATCTCTTCCCGGCTGGGTCTGTCACAGCTGATGGGTAGGTCGGTCTCTGCCGGCTGGATGTCGGGGGGGGGGGGGGGTCGGGTGGGCTAGGTCTGTTCAGTAACTCTTCAAAATACTCGGCCCATCTGTCGAGTTGGTCTGCTCTGTCTGCAATAGGCTTGCCTTCTTTGTCTTTTACTGGTCTTTCTGTATGGCCATACTTACCCGACAATCTTCTGGTAATGTCGTAGAGCTGTTTCATGTTGCCGCTGCCTGCTGCCTTTTCTGCCTCTGCTGCCAGGCTGTCTGTGTAGGCCCTCTTGTCTGCCCTGATACTCCTCTTCACCTCGCGGTTGGCTTCCGAGTATTCCCCCTGTGCCCTTACTTTGGCTGCTCTCGTGCGACTGTTGTTGACCGCTGCTTTCTTCTGCTTCCTCGCTTCTATCTTCTTCAAGGTCTGTGCCGACAGCCAGTCCTTGTGGTGGTGTTTCCTGAACCCTACAGTGTCTTTGCAGGTTGAGTTCAGCGCCTCTCTAACTGCCTTCCACTGCTGCTCTGTGGTGACCGCCTCCTCTTCATTTACTAGCTCCTGTAGCGCTTGAAACCGGTTGGACAGCACCAGTTTGAACTCTTCTCTAACTCCAGTTTCTCTCAGGAGGCCTACATTATAGCGCTGTCTTCTTGTTGTCTCTGTGCGGCTTTTCTTTAGCTTGAGCTTCATTCTTAAGGTAAGCAGATGGTGGTCTGAGGCGACATCTGCTCCCCTCCTCACTCGAACATCTTGAAGGGATCTTCTAAATTTCTTGCTAATGCAGATATGGTCTATTTGGTTCTCTGTTGTATGGTCAGGTGAGACCCTAGTTGCTTTGTGTATTGAAGTGAATTTTCACTATGATCCAAATGATTTGCTTCGTATACAGGTCAAGTTATCATTAGCGCGTGTCTGTGTGAGCGCGAGCGTGTATGTGTCAGTGTGCGCACGTTGCGTGTACTTTCTGTTTTTCGTTTGTTTTTGTATGACCGAATGAATGAATGAATTTTGTTTAATGTCTCTTCATGTTTAATGTCTCCTAATTTTTCTTTGTGTAATTTGGTACTATTAGTATTACAATTATTATCCTGTGTTTGTAGAGTAGCAACAGCAAGTATGAAAAATGGCACATGTGCTAATTACTTCATCCGTTGAGAAATAAATAATAAAGTTTCATTTCATTTCATTTCTCTCTCTCTCTCTCTCGCTCTCTCTCTCTCTCTCTCTCTCTCTCTCTCTCTCTCTCTCTCTCTCTCTCTCTCTCTCTCTCTCTCTCTCTCTCTCTCTCTCTCTCTCTCTCTCTCTCTCTCTCTCTCTCTGTAGAAAACA